>JAFJYJ010000089.1:1200000-1800000 GCA_019022615.1 Acacia melanoxylon | reverse complement strand
GAGAAAAAAATATTTAATTTAAGTAAAATTTAGAATTTTGTCTAGCGCTCCGAAAAAACTTTTTTGTCTTTGGGCGCTACGGAGTAAAAAGTTTGTTGGCCAATCGCACCTTAGATAATGAACGTTAACTTTTTTCTAACGCGTTTGTTGGTATTTTTGGTCTACTTTATAGTTAATTGTGTTGACGCCTCCCGAAATTTAATAGTTTATTAGCCAAATCGCACATTAACCCTACTATATAATTATAAAAATCCGTTCTATTTATTTATAAATCATAATAATATACTCTCTCTCGTCCTTAATATAAGACATCTTTTGAAAATTGATCTTGATCCTAGGTAGAAGACATAATTTTCATTTTTGTTAAGATTTTTCTTAATTTACCCATATTAATGCTTCATCAATAATAATTAAGGAGGAGAAGGAAATAGGGAATTAAAGACGATAACTAAAATATTTTAGAAAATATATGTCATATGAAATAATTTAACTAACTTTCTTAATATAATTAAATTATAAAAATAAAAGTATACATTTGATCCTTTATGTTTGCCTCGGTATCATTTTAGTCCCTTAAGTTTGTAAAGTCTATTTGGTCCTTAATCTTGCTAACACGTTAGTCCTGAAAACTTAAAATACTTGACTCAACAATTTTAAGCAATGACTATGCAATTAAATGTTGACTAAGCATGCTTATATATTAGTATTTTGATAAATTAATATTTTAAATCCTATTAATTGAAAAATATTTAATTTTCTTTGACCAAAAAAAATATATTTAATCTTTACAAATTGTGAAAAACCACAAAACGATCAGTAAAGATTATTATTATTTTCAATTAATAGGATTTAAAATATTAATTTATTAAAATAATAACATATAAGCACGCTTTATCGATATTTAATTGACATCATCGCTTAAAATTGTTGAGTCAAGATTTTCCGTTAAGTCGGACTAACGGTGTTAACATTAAGGGACCAAATGTACACTTTACAAATTTAAGTGACTAAAATGATCCAAAGAAACATAAAGCGATCAAAATGATACTTTAAATTTAAATTATATAAATTTTAAGGATCGGATGGAGTAAATTAGTACAGACTCTGTAGAGCACAAGCTCACAACCTAGTTCCATAATATTATTTGATCATTAAAAAAATTAATGGTTAAATATCCTGAAATAATGAAATATCAAATCAACACCCAAAATTCACAAAATGTAAAGCAATTTTCAAGAAACCCATTTGAAAGTTTAGGATTCAGTGAATTGACTTTGCCGTTCACAGATAAAAAATAGTCCCTCGTCTTTTTTAAGCAACTTTTTTTTTTTTTTTTTTTGAGTCTGGTCCTTTTTATAATTTTTTTTTTTTAATGTTTCAAAATTTAAACTAACTTTTCCTTTTCTATCCTTATTATTTTTATATTAATTATCTATACTCACTACTAATCTTATTTCAGTTAATCACTCATTACACATTCTCTCTTATATGTTATACTCATACTCTTTCATATTTATTCTTTCATCCCATTCACAATTATAGGAAACACTTTTGTAGTGTAAATTACACTACAAAAGTATTTTTATAATTAGGACCGAAATAATACTTTTTTCGAATAATATCATATTTGTTACTCATTCTCTCTCTTATGCTCAATTCATAAATATGAGCATATTTTTTTTTTAAAAAAAATAACATTTTGACACATTTATTATTTTAAACTAATTTTAGCTGTTATTTCATTTATTATTTGATCTCACGTCTTTTGGCACAGTGATGATGTTAGTAATACATATAGAGTAAACTAATACTTATCCGGTTTTTTATATATATATATATATATATATATATATATATATAAGAATCTGAAATTTAAATTGGTTTGGTTTTTTTTTATAAAATACTGATTATTTAATGACATTTTTTCATCTTTACCTCTTATTAATATTTATATGACATTAATTAAAAGGTGGACATTTTTCATGATCTCTCCTTGTTTTCTTTTATACTCTTAATATTATTTATTCTCTTTCTTATTTTCCATCATTTATTACCCATAATCTCTCTCTCTTGCCTCTTAATAAATAAAGGCATATTTTTTTTAAAAACGTTTATTTTAGATATACTTATTGTTTTTAATAAATTTTAAGTGTGGTTATTGAGCTCTTATAAAAAAGTCAAAAAGACTTAAAGAAATATAATTTTAGGCTAGCTCACATGCCGCTGTGCTACCAAAGTGCTGGCAACTATGAATGTTTTGAGATACATGAAATTTCCCTCAGCGAATTAGTCAAAAAAAAAAAAAAAGGATTATAATTCTTTCATTTACCTTACTATTCCCTCCTATCCTTTACCCTAAAATTACATAGTTTTGGGATAAAACAAGTCAAGAAAACCTTTTTTTCTTTTAAAAAAAAAAATCATTTATCACTGTTGAATATTTTTTCAGTTGCATTAGGTATCCCAAATTAGTTTTTAATACATTCAACATCCTAAAATATATATATTTTTGGCTTCTAATATCTAATACCTATCACCCAGAAATATTTTCTTAGTAGCACTCAGTATCTTGAGTGTTTAAAAAAATATTTTAGAATGATGGATAACTTTTCTTTAAATAAAAAAAAGACTAGTAATTTGTTTTTACCCTAAAACTAAATAATTTTGGGGTAAAGGATGAGAAAGAGAATCCTATCCAAAAATTTTGTCCCATAGTATGAAAATAACTTCATAAAATATTCAAAAAAAAAATTAAAACAGTGTTTGATATTTTATATACGTTTGTAGCTGCGCTTGCGTGACAAGGGAAAAGGGAAAAGGGTAAGGTGTAAATTTGATAATGAAGTTTTTGTGAAAGGTTATGTTTTATTGGGTGTAAAAATAATATTTTTAGTTTTATTGGTACTTCTCATAAAAATTGATAAATCATTTTTAAAATAAACACAATTTTTTTTCAAATTTGTAAAACACTTCTTATGTTGTAGGAGAAGTGTATTCTCATGTCACACACACATGAAATGTGGGACCCACACATATATATAATTAATATTATATATATATATGTAGGCCCCACCATTTTAAATGTGTGGGTAGGACCTTCTTCTTCTCAATACGAAATGAGTAAGTTTAAACTCCAAATAATAAATCCATTATCTCTTCTAAAACAACTGTTATTTTTTTCCCCCTTTTGTGAAACCTATGTGCTTTCTACCTTATCTTATCTTTCATAAAACCACCTTCTCTTTCTTCAATCCCTTGTGCTTGTTTTGCGAGTTCCATTTTGGAGGGAAAGGAAAGGGAAGGGAGGGTTTTTAGTAGTCCTTCCTTTGATAAATGCAAGAGAATGACTACCAAAACCCTCCCTTCCCTTTCCTTTCCCTCCAAAATGAACTCGCAAACAAAGCCTTTGCAATATGTTTGGTTTGAGGGAAAGGGAGGGAAGGGGAGGGGGAGGGGAGAAAAAAAGAAGGGGAGAGGAAAATTTGTGCCCCACTACACTCAACTTTGAAAATTTTTTCCCTCCTCTCCTTTTTTTTTCTCCCCCTCCCCTTCCCTCCCCTTCCCTTCCCTCAAACCATGCATGGCCTTAGTCCTGTGGGCGTCTCCTCTCCCTCTCCACCTCTATGGCCACCCAATCTTTAGTTTTCAAAATCACTGTGGGCATCTCCTCTCCCTCTCCACCACCACCATGGCCACCGAATCTGAGCTCAAAATGTCCCATCTTTAGTTTTCAAAATCACAGTGGTTTTTATGAGAGTTAACGGTGTAAATTTAAAATTTTTAATTTCGATTTTTTAAATGATTTATAAATTTTTATGAGAAGTACCAATTATAATATTATCTTTATTTTTAATTTTACATAGGTGTAAAAATATACATGTGGTTTTTCCAAAAGTCGCACCTAACATCAAGTGTTTTTTGTGTGTCTGTGACTATGTAGTTATAAAAGTTGAGCAAAAATACCTATTGACTATTAGTTTGAGTTTTTTGTATTTTAAAGGCCGACATAAATGATAACTCTAAAATTAAATTTCATCCCAACCTAAATGAAGAACTGGAGAAAATTATAAAAAACGGTCCAGATAGTTTTGAAAATTACAGAACGGCGGTGAGGAGGGGGAGATTGACGCCCGATGGGTAAGATTGAGATTGAGAGAGAGAGAAGGGGAATTGGAGAGAGAAGGGCTCAACTATAATTTCCAAAATATCTATGTCGTTTTCTATAATTTTTCCAGTTCTTTACTCAAAATTTGGAATGAAATTTAATTTAGAACATCGCCTACGCCAACATTAAAAATACAAAAAAGTCAAACTAACGGTCAAGATATATTTTTACTTCACTTTTATAACCACATAAATACTTTTGCACATAAAAAAAAAACAAGGTGTTAGGTGTATTTTTGAAAAAAGCACATGTATTTTTGTATCTTAACCGTTTTACATATATTAAAATAAAATTTAAATTAAATAAGGACAGTTGAAAATCAATCTAATGATTTAAATGAGTGATGAGCACAAAATGTACTATCGCAAAGATGAACACATAATTTCTAATCACTGTGATGAAATCTCTGCTTATAATTCGAGCAAGACCACCAATACAAAAATAAAATCATATAATAATGAAGTGATGACGAGACAGAACAACCAATGAACAGAAAGGAAGCACTATGAATCATCATTAACAAAAACGTCCACAACAAAAGAAGGTAGCAGATAAGTAACTTTGGCCCTATATGACTAACACTCTATTTATATATATGATTAGACATCAATAATTGAATTTATTATAGTATGATGTAAGCACATCCAAGGCGGAAATAAAACTAAGTCTACTCTTGCTCATCCTTATTATAGGTATATAGATAAAGCTTCACCGGAGTAGTTCTGTTCGTCCTGCTCTTCCTTCTTCTCTCTTGTTACAGAATCAGTTTTCAATGATGGCTTTTATCTGTGCTTCTTATTCAACTCAAATTCCAGTTCAGAAATCTGGGTCGTTTCAAAAGATTGCAAGCAAGGATTTGAAGTCCAAACGCAGCTATGTCCCACTGAAAAAGGCCTCATTTTCACAGAGGATCACAGCTTCCATCAAGAACAAGGTCTCTCTCTCTCTCTCTCTCTCTATATATATATATATATATATATAAATATATCTTTCTTTCTTTCATCCCTCTTACTCTTATCCAAGATGAAGAAGTTGAATCCATATAAGAGATCAGAAATAATGAGTTTAAAAAAAAAAATGTTTACTTGTTAAAATGGACTGTGTCCAACAGGTATACGAGGATCAATCTGAGGGCATAGTTTGCTACCAAGACGAAAATGGTGAATTAATCTGTGAAGGGTACGATGAAGGACCTCGTTTTCAACGAACTCCAAATCCAACTAGTCATCTAAGGTAAAGTGATTCAATAATGAACAATTTTACCACTTGAGAAGTTGACTTATTTTCCATCTGATTTTTTCCTCAGAATCTAGCATAAATGATTCATTAATCAAATTATCATATATAACTAAACTTGTGTGTCTAAAAAGATATCTTTTTTCTTTCTGGGGATTCAGAGATGCAGAGATCAGAGATATTCTTCAACAAAACTGGATAAACATTGTGAAAGGGGAAGGAGTGAATCATCCAGCAGGTGAAGGTGTTTTGTTGCAAGAAGACCTAAATTGCAATGGTTTTAGCTCATTCTGCTGATCACTCTCAACTGACTCTGTCAAATATCAAAGCCAAAATGGGGGTCATGACTTGTCAAGTTTTCGTCTTTTTTTTTAGTATTATATAAATATTATAAGAGGGTGAGCCAAGGAGTAGCTAAGGTTGCTAGCAGCCATGTGACCTGCAGTTCATAGGTTCAGATACTTGAAACAGTTTCTTCAGCTCATAAAGATACCCTTTTTTGTTATATAAATATTGTACATTTTTTGCCCTTAAAAAATTTATGCAAACTTTGTAGTTTGTACTATATGTCTTTTTTTTCAAAAAAAAAGTCTTAGCCCCCTTCACAGTTAAATCCTGACTCTGCCCCTGCTCAGCAGCATCATGTATCAGAAAGGAATAAGAGGCTGTTAATGGTGAATCAAGAAGTTGTAAAGTGGTTTTTTTTTTTCTTTCCCCTGAAGCAGATTCTTCTTCTTTTTCCCTTGTAAAGTTGTAGAGGCTCATGTGGAAATGCGTCTCTCTCTCAATCAGTTGTATGCTAATATTCTATATTATCTGATAAAGAGAAAGATGATTGTGATAATGACTTCCTAATCACAAGGCAATAAATTTGTCTGACTCCCCTGTTTTCCCCCCTCTATATCTGAAGAGCGCTGATTGGGAAAAAAATATGCTAAAAACAGAAGAAGCTGAGAATTCCAAGGCGAATACATTGAAGACAAAATTTTCTTCAAATAAAATAAACAAGCTTAAGTTTATGATCTCAAGAATGGTCTTCCTTTATTTTTTTGGCTAAGGAAAAAAATGCCAAAAGAGATAGGAATCTACCCATTTCATAGTTTTGTGGGGAAATAAAATTCTGGAACCTTGAAAACCTAATCAATGGGACCAAGAAGGTACCTAATCAGTTTAAAATCTTACTTTCAAGTGAACCTCAAAACCAAAGGACTTCCAACTAAAAAGAGAGAGAATAATTGGAATCCCATTCAGGGTTCTGTCATGTGGTTTTTATCCTTCTCCAGTCTCTGCAAAAATATTATGAGGCCCCTTTTTTCCTTTATGATATATTGATATTCCAAATAACTAATGTATTCGTTTTACTAAAATCAGATTATTCATGCTGAAGAAAGGACTCGAATCACGGATCTAGTGACCTTATTTTGACGGGGGAAAATATTCAGTCATATATATATATATATAGTCATATATGATTATTAATAATGAAGAAATGTGGTCGTAATAATTAAGAGTGATGTTACCGTTTTGCTGCTGAAATAATTGAACGGCTATTTGAGGAAAAGAGGAGGAAAATAAATTGCCCAAATGAAGGATAATTGCCTATTTAAAGCTTGGAAGCTAAGCAGATACTGGTAGTTACATTGAGATCCGAAAACAGTGTAAACTGATGGTTCAAACAAATTTAAATGATTGTACAAATTGTGATGCTAAATACATGACTATAAAAATTTTGTACAGAGTTTCATCCAGAGGCCATCAAATATTTTCAACCCCAGACAAGGATATCCTGTATTTTCTTCTAACAACATTTTCTTTGTTTATCTTCCAACCAGTTATTCACAAATGTTTCACCGACAATATTACAGATAAAAGAAACAAAATCCTATGAAGATTTGTGTGTGTGTGTTGTGGGGTGAAGAGAAAATCATATGAGGGAGCCAATTTACCAGACAAGAAGAACAAATTTAGAGGGACAAGGCATCAAAGAATCACTTTGGAGAATTTTTGAGTTGTGTAGTCTCTTCATATACATCAGACTGGGAGTTATTAGGTGCAGGAGGCCATTGATCTGGAAGCATGAGAAAATAAGTGGCCATTGCTTTCCTGAATCTTTTCTTGTATTGCTGGGGTGATATCACAGTTGGAGATGAGTTTTGGATCCTCCCAGGATGCCAGAAGCTTTAACCCATGTTTCAAGATGCTTGTCCCAGGTATACTGTCTCATGAAGTCTATTATTCCAAGAACTAACTCATGTTTCTCATCATCCACCCCAAGAAGTAATGAGTAATCCATTACATCAATTGACTGCAGAAAAAACAGAAAATGTACATGAAAAATGGGGATTAAAATATTTGCAATATGCAAAAGAAAAGAGAAAATAAAGAGAAGGAAGAGGACATCAAAGATACTCCATCCAGTCCTCAATGTAGGACCGAATCGGGAAGTTGATTTTGGTCCTAAATGTAAGGTTTATTTCTCATATTTGTCAATCTTTTCCTAATTTACCCCATCGATGCTCTCTCAACAATAATCAAATAAGAGATAGATTGAGAGAATTAAGGAAGATTATTAAAATGTTATAGAAAAACATGTCAAAATCAACTTAACTAACTTTCTTAATTTAATTAAATTAGGTAAATAGATCTTACATTAAGGTCCAGAGAGTATAAAGTTGACACTTACAGCAAGGAAAGCAGTGTCATTCCAGACAGCCCTCTCCAACACACGTTTACCCTTGTTGCTCAAAAAAATGGGAGAAGTTGGCATTGATTCAATCAAGTTCTGGTCCAGCAGAACTTTGTTACTCCCACTAGAATCTGCATTATACCGAGACCTGGCAGATCCTTTTAGATCATAAAGCCGCGTCACATTCGTCCTAAATAGAAGATTCTCCATAACCAGAACGTCCATAATTGATTCTTTCCCTCCTTTAGAATGCTTCGACTTGACCTTTACAAGATAAACCCAAATGGTAGATGAAGTTATCAAGATCATATGTAGTTTAGCGGGGCAAAATTCAGGATTATCCAGCACCAATCCATTTGACAATAAACTTCAAGACATGTTTTATAACATTGTCCTTCCCCTTTTCCTATAATCCCTTGTTTGTATTTGGCAAAATTTTTAATGCTATTACAACTTCATCAATATAAACATTACATTAGCATTCTGTGAGAACCCCATTTGAAAACCTAGGTAATTACATGTTAAGGGAAAGGTACCTTTTGCTGGGCAGAAGTTGACTTGCTATTTTGGAGAAAGAACTTAAGAGTAGGGTAGCTATAGGACTGCTACAGTCAAAGCCTACGAGTTGAGGGTGGAGAAAGTTACTTTTTTGGAGTCTATAAGTCTGTACTTTGGTTCAGCAAGAAGGCAAGGAAGAATTTGAAATTGGTCTGGGCCCTTTGGGTGGAGAGTGCCATTCCTCTCAAAAGATTGGCAACCTATGTGTTTGTTGAAGTGTAATTCCTGCTGTGTGAGAATTCTGTAAGAGTTGTGTCTGTACGTTATTGTGTATCTGTGTTTAGCCCTTTTCAGTTTGTATTTGTTATTTTAATTGTTGTTCACGTGTCTTAGTGTTATGTTGTACTTAGTCAGCTGTTACTTGTAATCTGGTTGAGTTTAGCAATATTATTATCAGTTTCAAGCTATCGGTCAGTCTCTATTGTGTAATTCTAGTTTCAGTGTGTTATTAGCTTTGTTTAGGAGTGGGTCCTAACACATTCTGTGTGAAATAATGAAACAAAGTTAGAATCTTATTTCAAAATTTGTTATCCCAGAGATTTAAAAACGTGGATGCATAACTGGAGTTACATGGTTCTGAACTTTGAGATAACTATTGCTACTAAAAATGGGTGTTGCAGAAGCATGGAATACAAAACTGAGTGACAAGCGTATGAAAAAATAATAGATACTAAAGGAATAGTTATTGGCTCTAAGTTGGTTAAGATATTTGAGGTAACCAGCAAGAATATCATATAGTCATTATCAAGAGAACTGCACTCTTTGCATGCAAGTTTAAAATGGCATTGTCATTAAACCATGTGGAAAAGGGGAAAAAAACTCTACTACTAGGTCTTGAGAATTTACTTAATAATCAAAGCAGCTTTCAAACTTCGATTAAATAAATCACAATTTCGATGCATACTGCTATATGAAGGATTCATTCATATTCATCCAATCCGCAGCATTTAAAAAAACAGAAAGAAAAAGGTAATCTGTATTGGTGTGCTGTTACATGATATGTAATTGTTTATTTAAAAAAGCTTAGAAAAGTTTGAAGGCCATTAACCACTTAGTGTCATTAACCAGACTAATTCTAATTTGTCCTTTTTGATGCCCAATCAAGTCTTGTCTCAAACCATAGATTTGCAAGTATTCGACTAAGCCTATAAAAACAATTGCTTAGGAGTTAGGAGGTTCAAAATTTTGAGGCTCTAAGGACAAGTACCTGATATATCCCAAGAATTTTTGCCAGACAAGTTGGGCTTCCTGATTGTATTGATTCAGAAAGGTACTTGAAGTATTCAGGAGCAAACTTAATAAATGATTCAAGCTCTGTTTTTGTGACCTGTTTGATGATAAATCGATCATCCAAAGTTTTTGCAAAGAACACATTGCTCTTTCCTCCTTGAGCTCCCCATTTCTTACACCGACTCAGAGACCTTATATATTCTAGCTCTGAAGAACAACAAACTTTTCTTAAGGCTTCAAACCACTTGGCATAGTAACAAGTCACCGCATGTTTCACTTTACCAAGGGGACCATCTCCTCCGAAGGAAACTTTGACATGCATAGACTTTGTATCTAACAGAGGATCCAATGCCAAAGCATTACGAGAGCCAGATGTGGATGTTTTCATGTCATCGGTTAATGCCAAACTTTTCAGAAATTGAAAAGTTGAATCATCTGCAGAATGAAATGCTTGGAAGTTGCTCAAGTCAGAAAAATATGATGATGTGTTGGGGTCGCTCCCATCTTTTGGTCTTTTTTGATCATCATTCAATCGGGCATGATAGTCCCATGACATTAAGGCATAGGATATTATACTTGTAGGTTCATCATCATATACCGGAATTACAGTGTCATTAACACCAATCGGCAAAAGTAGCCTTGCCCCACGTTGGAGTTCCAGCTTCCAGAAGGATGACGACACATAAACAGGATGCTCATCTAGAGTATCAAACTTCTGTGCGCTGCCTAAAAAAATCTTGTCAAGTGAGGGGTATAGGTTTAAAAAGGGAATTGCTAACCAGCTAAAAGAATCTTCCACATCATCAAGGCTCTTGGAAGCAGAACAGATACTTTTAGACTCATTCTGTTTTTCTGAATGATCATCTAGACTGGATGCTTCTCTCTTTGTACTGGTAATCAAAGAATCTGCTGCAGTTGTATCAGGAATAGCAGAAGTAATATCCTTTGATAAGACAGATCCTAAGTGGCTTTCTCCTGTCCATTTTGCATCAAGAGTATCAGATAGGCTAGGCATGTCAAGAAGCTGTCCATCAGAGAGGGTTCTCAAAACACCTAAGCCCAGGTCTACATGGTCTGATTGAGCATCCAAGGAATCGCTGATTGAACGATAAGGTTGGCCCTCTTTCTCATAGTTAGAACTTTTGGTTGCGTCAAATTCTTCATGAAATGCATCAGATTGGTAAATGTTATCAACTCCACTACCCAGGTCAGGGTTACCATTAGGCTTTGAACCCAAAAATGAGGAGTCATCACCATTGTAGCCTCTCTCTGGCGTCAGGGCATCACTAGTATGGTTTTCAGTAATGTGCCTCTCCCTGTCCTCTGAAACTGGGCCGCTTGAACCACTTTGCTTGCTGGAATTAACTAACTTGGCTGCGTGGCCAAGGCGGTGGTCCCACACAAAAGATTGAAAAAGTAACTGTCTCCTTAACCGATAGATTTCAAGAATGTCAATCCCTGGTTGGTCCTTTCCCTTTTCGTGATTCAAATTTTTTTGAAGTTCCTCCTATGAGAACAAAAAATGAAAAAAGAAAGAAAGAAAAGAATAAAATACAAACTGTCAAGTATACAGTATTTATATGCTGCTCCAATTATTAAAAACTCAATTAAATAAAACATCTGTAACTTAGAATTGGGTTAAGGTGCAGATTGGCCAACCAAGTGTTACGCTAGGAGCATCGGGTACAAAAATGTTTTGAAGGTATCAAAAATACCAATGAAGAAATAAATTTTGATGAAAATAACACAATCCCCGTTTTGGTCTATTCGCTGAAGTTTTAAATTCTTCATTGGTATTTTTGCTCCCTTCAATTGTTCATCGGTATTTTTTATTCCTTCCAAATATTTTTGTGCCCAATGCTCCTAGCGTAACACTTGGTTGGCCAATCTACACCTTAACCCAATTAGAAATGCTGAGATAAAATTGCCGTTGGCAAAAAATATAGACAGCAAAGTAAGATGGATTCCCAAAATAATAAGAGGTTTCAGTTAACAAGTACAACCAAGGAAATAACAAGAAAATAATGACGGGGAGAAAACATATTAACAGATACCAGGGATATGCTTTCTAGGTGTTAAAACGAAAGCAAGTTGGGGGAAGGAAATGTTGACGGTGAACTTGATATAGACATCATGTATAAATTAATACATTTTTAATTCCTTTTGATCAGCCCCATTCCTATACCCTTTCACTTCATGCACAAGGCAAAGACAGTGCAATTAATCTCAAAGACAATGGACAATGGGACAAAGTACCAACTTATTCAAAAGTTTAATATATTGTCTATTTCTTCTTTTTTGTAGGAGTTCAATAGATTTCTATCAACTCATTTTTTAAAAAAGAGTAATCTGATCCGATTTGCTCTATACGCTGATGGGGACCTGTGGTTAAGGGATAATCTAGAAAGACTAAGCATACGATGTAGGCAATAAGGCTGTGAGAAGGTAGTTATGGGTAGGGCAATTCTGCTATGGGTCAGAGGACAGGCAACTTTTGAGATAGTTTTGTTGGGAAATTGCTAGCTTCTTAAAAGCTAAGAACAATCATCTGTTGTGTGATTTTGCTACAGTATTTTACCATAATGGTTTATTGCTTCTTTTTGCTGTTTTAATTCTGTTAGTTCTGGCGTTCTTCATATAAATTCTGGAGCATTTGCTGGGGTTCCATCATTTACACAAACTAGTGATAATAAAGTTCACTATAAGACAATGTCCTAGACAAAGCTTTGAATTCACATATTTATAACTGGAAGCCTCACCTCGAATTCTGCCTTCTCTTTTTGCAACATTCCTTCGAGTTCAGCAACTTGGCGTCTATATTCCAATGTTTTAAGGCCGCTACTAACAGGCACTGAACTAGATCTTTTTTCTCCAATTTGACTAAGAGCATTAAGCACTTCAGAAAATAAAAGCTCTGCCCGGTTAATGACCTGTTACAACCAGAAATTAGGTCGCCTATCGCAAGCAATTTTAAGATCTAAGACAGTTAATATTGAAACCTCATCTGTTTCTTTCTGAATCCACTCCTGACTCCCATTGTCAAAAACCAGTTGGTGTGGGGGAAGGTACACAGAATGAAGGTCAATTGATGCATACCGAAAACAAGCAACCATATCCCCGAACCTGCAAATGAAAAATCACAGCACAAAAAGAAAACGGAAAGTATGAGTATAATGAACTAATGAATCTCACCATTTGAAATACACTTGGCTACAAAAAATTGTACTCTTCAATGGCCATAATAAGACAAGCAAGAAATGTTTTCACAAAGATGCATCAAACCTAAATGGAGCTCTAAAGGTTACCAAAGACTGCATCTATAAAAACTTTCAATCAGGATAATCATTAAGCAAAAGGGATATTTTCAGTTCAAATATAGGTTATTCACAAAAGACGCAGACTTAGTCTTGCTTTACACATTTTTTAAAAACTCAAACTTGGGTGAGATATTGGTATACTTCATATATGAGAAAGAAAAAGATGATAATCACCCATAAAAACGAAGACTATCTCTGTGTAGAGAATGCCCACAGTTTGCCACCCTGGTTGCTGCAGCATGGTTTGAGAAACTGAGCTCCAAAAATTTCCCAAATGATAAACCCCAAGCAGCATTAGACATTATTATTCTCTGTGTAGCAGGAGGATAACCATTGACTCTTGGACACCGCAAGCACCGGTGCCACATCCAGATCTTTCCCTCCCTTTCGCCAGGCAGCAGAATTCCAGATAATTTTTTAACTGATATGGTTAGGGTTCCCTGACGATGAGTATAACATTGGACATGTGCTTCTGAAGACATTTCACAAGATCTGCATCTATAGCTCTAAACAACAATGCAGTTCACCACATTTCAGAATGAATTCGTTAAATCTAATAACAAAGATGTTCACAATTATTCATGGATTAAAAACCAACCTGATCAAATAAATGATCCCGCAGAAAACGACCCAAGGATTTATCAAAGTTGCCATAATATTTTATTCTAAGTAGATGGGACTTCTCACATTCAGTTCCCTTCCATACACACCGGGAGGACACTGACACTAAAATGCTTTGATGGTCAGAAAGTGATGTAGAGAACTCTTTTTTAAGTACTGGCTCTTCATTCATGAATTCTTGCCCCTTGGAATGGTTTTGAACATCTTCTGAAGATAGCAGCTCTGAATCTAGTTGGCTCTTGCAGACTTCACTGTGGCCATTTTGAGGAGTGCCTGTCACAACACCATTTTTTAGTTTCTCCAAAATCATACAGCCATTTTCATTAGTATGATCATCCATGACTGAAGAGGAGTTGCTCAACACAGAATTTTCAGGCGCTAGAGATATTTTGTAATCCACTTCATTTCTTTCTTTACAAGGAAGAAGGGTTTTCTCATAACAATCTGAAATTGTATTCCCTGAAAGAGTGGCAGAAGAGTAAGAAGCAACTGAGTGACTAATAATTGAACCAAGTTGCTCAGATTGAGAAGGGTCACAAGACAAAAAGGGTTCTGTTCTGCAGACCAATGAGGCTAAATCGGCGACTGTACCACTTTGGGCTCTCAGTGGTTCAGTGTTAGGGTTAGGCTCCTGAGGCTTTTCATTGCTAGACATGGTGAAACCAGGCACTGTTGAGATGGACCCATCTATGATTGGTGGACTATTGGGAAGTGCCACAGTTATTGGACTTTTCAATGGAAGTTCTGGCAGGGAGGCTCCTTCATCAGCAAGAAAAGATGTTTCCAGAGCCAAATGGTAAGCAGCAAAAAATCCATACTGAACCACATGCTTTACCTTCTTCAGTTCTTCTTTATCAGCACCTCTTAGTAAAATCTGCCAGAGCAGAAATCAATGATGTCTGTGAACATTTCCTACAAGAATTCAGACTACTGCTGGGCTAAAAGAAATGACATCTAAACAATAGCAAAACAGGTAAGATGATATTTTATTGCATAAATTATTCAAGAAAACAGACAGCATGGCAGCTATATCTATATTGACAATGAATTATGGGTTATGTTCAGTATCCCACAAATTCTCTTACTTGTTTGTGATATCTTCTCGTAATCATCCATATATAGGACTTACCGTGCAACCCAATGGTTTTGGACAGCCATCAAAAAACATCAGTGTCTTGACAGTTTTCTTCCTGTCCTGATTAGCACTACCATGGTCTTCAAGAAACTTTTCGACATAAAACTTCTCATAGTGGCCCAACTTTGGTGAAGAGAGATGATCAATTGAAGGCACTATTTGAGCACCTGCACAGCGTGCTATACGTTCCAAAAGTGGCCTCTTGACATTGAGAACCAGAGATATGTTTCTCCCAAGAAGATATTCTTGTGCATATCGAGAAACTGATTTCTCTACCAAAAGGACATCAGGATTGTGTGTAGCTATTTTCGCCACTGCCATCTTGAGATGGTCCATTTCCTAGATAACACGGAGGAAAACCCATAAACATAAACTCAAATCTGAGTAAAGTTGTGTACATATCAGCCTGCACTGCCAACCAAGTGGCAAATTAAACTAACAAAATGGTGAACTATCACAACCTGCTGCAACAGTGTATCTACACTGGATAAAAGGTTGGTAACACGCTGGTATTCAAGAGCTCCTCCAAGGATCAGCAAGCGAGGTTTGTCCACTTTGGATGTCATACGCCGATGAGCCACATTCTTCTTACAAACAACTCCTTTGACCACAGCACTGGAAGATTATAAAATCCAACCAATAAGGTAAAAGATATGTGAGGCAGAAACAATTGAAAGTTCCTTTTGGGCCATGGTACAGTCTAATAATCTACTACAAGTTATAATATACCACTCTGGTCCTATTTATAACTCCCTTTTAACTAAATCACACATACCAAGGGAAAGAGACTTATAAATAGGACCAGAGTGATAACTTCGGTAAGAGTTAGTGATCAACATTAGGGGCATGTTTGTTTAAGATTTTCAAATTATTTAAAAGAGTGATGGTTGTTTAGCTCAAATCATAGGGGGAGTTTGATTTCACTTATTTTGAGTGATTTTGCACTGTACGAGATAAATATGCAAAAAGAGTTTTGTCTCACAAAGTGAAAAACTGCTTTCTTTAAGAGGAGGCAAAAAGCTAATCCAATTAGCTTATCAAAATAAGGAGAGAATACATTTTTTCAAATTAATCAAGTGATGGTTGTTTCATGTTTAGTTTAATGAAAATGACTTTTTAAGCTTAAGCAAACAGGCCTTGAAATGAGAAGAGATAAAATCAAATTTCAAGTTAGCATTTGTTAGGAACTAACAAAATAGTACCCCAAATTACTTCTAATCTGATATATTAATCTGATATAACAGATACACAATCTGCTGGAAGCCAAAATGCTCCCTAACAGCCAAGAACAGTCTCAGGACAGCAAAACAGACCTGATCCTCCTCTCCAAAATAACTCTCAAAATATTCCATACCTCCCTCTTCCTTCCTACGGCTATTATAATAAAAAAGCCATTCTGCACAGTGCCCAAAAAGTGTGCTGAGTGATACAAGACTAAATTAACAAAGCCACTTTATGCAGCGGCTGAGTATCCTAGGATTACATAAAAATAACAAAGTCAAAACCTGAAACCTTAAAAGGCATCTTTCCCTAATGCTTGTGGTGGTTGTGATTTCCTAGGTCTCCTTGCATAAGTTTTGCCAATGACAACAGTCCTTTCAGCATTCAACAACAACAGAAAGAAATATCTTGATCACCATGTACATGGCAGTTGTTATTAATCTCACATTACTGGATAAAGAAAGAGAATGATAAACGATACAGCACAACAGTGAAAACTTAGTGGCTTTCAGGTTCCATAGATCAGTTTCTGTTTGACCTCATCACACTTCCTCCGTGTCTATTGCCATGCTAAATGAATATCCAGCCACAGACTATACAGATCATAAAATTTGAGTCATCTGAATTTTCAATTTTAGTTTCTTAATACCTGATCAAGATTTCTGACTATTATTTTGCAAGTTATGACTGTCTCCCATGATTCATTTTTCCCCTCAAAAGGTATAAACATTCATGAAAGATAATAATAAAAACATAATAAAAGGCCAAAAAAGCAGCAGGGGAGAGTTATAAACTTATCATCAACCCAAACTACGACCACAATTACAAAGAAAGCATACAAGAAACAAGAAATCTGTGAATGAAGAACAATGTTTCTCCATAATATTTTAGTTTAACTGATTTATGTAAGGTTTTTCACACACCAAGACACAGTTTGAGTGCCTGCCTATTCATATGCATGTGATCTTGGGATGGTTTCCGTCTTTTGATTCTTGAAACCCACTACCAGATGACATCCAGATTATGAATTGATTTAGAAGTACATGAAACATCACTAAATGGCATTAAACATGAAAAATCATATAGACTGTAGCATTTACCTTTCCCATCGACTCCCACTTGCTATGCATTTCACCTTCACGTATCCACCAGGATCCATTCCTCCACTTTGGCTCATATCTGGTTTAAGTAGAGAAGCAGCATCCCAAGACAGAGACGTAACAATCTCCAACCAACTATTTTTGTCGTTGTCTTCAACAGGTAGGTTCTCAACCTGTAGCAACTGAGCTATCAAAGCCCTGAAATGCCCACCAACTACGTTCTTCAGGGCTTTCTTGTGCTCTTCACTTAACCTATCCCTATGGTGAGACTCCCCACCTCCAAAACTACTTGAAGAACGTGAGTACCCCCCACTCTCCTGCGGCATTCACATCACCATCATCATCATCATCGAATAAACTAGCTTCTCGATCATCTTCTTCAATTTCTGGCTCTGGAGGGAGCCAGAGAAGTCCATTATTTTCATCTACAGGTTCAACATTAACATCCTCTGAAACGTAAAAAGATGAAGGTGCTTCACTTTCATAACCAATATCACGTTCATCTTTATGATTTCCAATGGCTGGGTATTCTTCCAAAGCCTGTGCATCAAAACTTTGGTGTCTTGAATTGTTGCAGTTGTCTCCATCAGAATGCAGGTTTTGTGAACCATCCATGTTGCTTATTCCATTTAATTTAACTTGATCATAGTAGCCATCCAAATGAGGATAATGCCCCATTTCAGAATCTGGCTTGTAAACACTGTACTCTTCCTCCTCCTCATCATCAGTCCTGAGGCAAGTCAAAATCAAATAATCCATGAAAATCTAAATAAATTAAAGCAAGCTTTCCTCTTTTTCCGAAGAGGCACAACTCATGGAATAAATACTTGTTAAATACAAAGCTGCATGTTGACGAGGAATGCTAGTAATAGAAATATTACTGAGAAATCTATCAAAGATCACCATGAACATCTTCAGATCCTTTCTCTCTTGATGAGTCTAACCCAATGTGACAAATATATCCTTATGTTGCCAGCCAATCCAGCTTATTAATATGTAATTATTATATATATACAGTTATAATACTGTCTTTGAGTTTTTCATAGATAGAAGGAAAGATATGATCAATTATATATGCAAACACAAATGACAAGAAGTATGTCTGTGTAAAGAAAGATGAAGATAAGTGATCACATGAAAATCATCTCTTTCCGTGAACCTAAGAAATATTAATATACCTAAACATTGAGAATCCATATTGCTTATGTGACGCATTCCCTAAGTCTGCTTCGTGATCATTGTACCTTCTTAGTGCTGATACACATTCCTTATCAATACCTTCACCTGTCATGGACGATTGGTGAAGGTTCAGATCAGAACTCTGATGTGTTTGTTGATAAGGATCAATGGAATAAGGAATGGAGCAAAAAGTGGTTGTACTATTGTTAGCAGTTCCAAATGAATTGATGCTAATTGTGCTTGAAGTTGACAGTGAAGCACTTTGATCCTGATTGGAAGCCTGAATCTCTTTCTCAGAAGCAATTGTGCCCTGCTCCCATTGCTCGTAGCAATAGTCGCAAACACGAATCTTTTCACGCTCTTCCCAAGGATTTTCTTGGCAGCTAGATGGAGTTGGAACTGAATTTGTTGTACACTTGGCACAGAAAATACGTCCACAAAGACGACAATGATGTCTGCGATTAATTAAGTTGAACTGTGAGTCACACTGATAACATACCCTGCAACTCTGATCAGGCATCCAAAAAACCTTTGACACGTTATCTGGCTCAGGTTTCCAGGGATTCCAGGACTTGATGATACTAACAAGCTCAGAGAAAGTCTTCTCTGTAGCATCCATTGACAAATAATCCAGATTCAATGTTCATTATGACAAGCCCATTTACTACTGCATATTCCTTTCACCCCATTCAACCACAGTCAAGACCTAGAAATTGAACAAGAATGAATTCAATTCTGAAGATCTTAAGTAAGAGCCACCAGAACTTCAGGAAATCCCAATGAATCCAGAATTCAATTTTCTAGATCGACAAACAATCCCATTAATGTCGTTGGAGCAGCTTTTGTCTGACTCTCAGTCCCAAATGAAACTCCAACCATTCAACCATCCAAGATGGGGAAAAAACAAAAAAAACAGTCACCTCGGTAAACGAAATTCTACTCCTCTTCCAGCCCAATCAACCCTGATCACGAATTTACGAACACCATACAACATAGACAACAGCTAAATTATTGCTATCAAGCAAACCACAACAAATTAAACGATTGCCGCAAAATCACTGAGATTAAGTTAAAAGCTCAGATCAGCATGAAATCTTTTTTTTTTATATCATTGCATGTGAATTCTTGTCAATAAATTTAACAATCAAACTCACTCCCGATGTCCTGGTGATCACAGAGATATTTCAAGCAGAGTCCTCCGGAATGATGATTAGATTCCCAATAAATTGATATACAAGATCTTCTTCAGTTTAAACTAAGCGGGTAAAACAGTATTTGTATCGCCAACTTAACACAGACCCAGTACAGGAAAAGCTCAAACAGAGGGGCAGAGGGCAAGCTGCGTGAAGAATCAGAGAAGGGAACAGCGAGCGAGAAACGAGAAGTTTCAGAATCAATCATAATGAACTTCAATTATGGATCATCATCATTCTCGAAACACCTCCTTCCAAGTAATCCATACTCAATTTTGATGCAGAAGAATGAACTGATAAAATATTTAGGCTAAGAACTATAATAGCGCGTTAAGTTGGATTGGATTGCAGGAGAAATATGTAATATTACACCGTCAGGTTGGACTTATTTAAGGTAAAGATCGGTATATTTTCTAATTTGATTACATCAAGATTATATATTTTTTATTTTGATAAAAGTGCCAACTTATAAATGTTTTTAAATATTAAATAATTAGGAAAAATATTTCTCCAAATCACTTACCGGAGATAAGTTTATGTCTAATACCCCTAAAACTATATCGTTTTGAATTAATGAATTGCGTGTTTGTAATTTTAAGTGAATTAATGAAAATGTTTGAAAAAACTTATATGATAAAAAAATTAACAAAATTATGAAAACACCCTTTTTAATATAAAACAACGTAGTTTTGGGGGTCATAGAGATAACTTATCTCTCAAGTACCTGGAGAAATCTTTTATCCTAAATAATTATCATTAAATATTAAAAAAATAACTAGTTACTATAAAATATATATATATATATATATTCTATCACAAAAAATATGAAAATATCCTATTAAATAATATCACTATCATTAAATATTAAAAAGTTATCATGAGACGAGACCAACATGTACATGTACTATATAATATTTCTATCATTCAATTTTAAGAAATTATTATAAATCTAATGTGTATATTGAACAAATTTTTTTAAAAAAATTGTGAATCCAATAGGTACATTATAAATAATTTTCTATGTATTTCTCATGTTTAATTAATCCAACCAAAAAAATTTATGGATATATATCATCTTTTTTAAATAAGGAATGGAATAAATTTATATATTCATTATTATATTATATTTCTTCACATTACTTGGGATTCCTGATTCCGTGAACTAAACGAGCCCTAAAACCTCTGACGCTGAAATGGTCCGCTCGCACAGAATTTACTATAAATGGTTTGGATTATGGCAACTGGTCAATAATTTTTTGAGTCTTCTTTTATCTTTTATTTTTTTTAATGTGACTCAGATGGCGACTTGGGAACGTGTCTGCATGACACAACTGATTTTTTTTTTTTTTTTTTAAATTTCAGATTTCAATTCACACCTGATTTGTAAAATTATTTTTTTTATGTTTAAATCATCATTTATTTTTATTTAAAAAAAAAAACTCTTTTAACATTGAGAATGTATATTAAAAAAAATCATCTTAAGACATATATTATTAGTAATTTTAAAAACGTCATCAATAAATTAATAATTTCAAAAGAAGTCTTTAATTTCAAACTAACACTTAAAAAAGGCAAGGAGAATCCCTCATTTACACCACTCATGATTTCTTCAAAATAATTACCAATTATGTTGATAATGTATTCAATATTAAATATTTTATCATTGAAAGAATTAAATTAAAATCCAATGAAATGCATTATTTTCCTTTTGGATTCTCAAATTTTGCATATGCTAATTTATATGAATTAATTTTGTTTCTTTTACCAACCATCCAATATTTCTGCTATCATATAATTTGGATCAAACTGTATAAGTTATTAATCATAATTTCACATATCCATAAAATGTTTTGTAACTTTTCCAATTTTGAATCACAAAATATTTACCAAAAAAAAATTCAACTAGTTAATTTGCTCAAAAAAAAAATTATTTTTTGATCAATTAAAAATAAAAATAAGCAACAATGACTGAAATTTTTTAACTGTTATGCATTAAGTTGGTATCTACTCCTCTAGTCTTTATTATAAGGCACCAACTAATTTTCTCACAAACCAATAAAAGTAGTTAAAGTCAATAAAGTTATCCTAGAATCTAAGTAATTTCTAATATTACCCTTACTAATTGCAGTAAACTCTAACATTATATATTAATTATTACTCTCACCTACTACCTTTATTAATTAGGGGCAGACATGGAAAAAAAGAATCATTACTCATTGGGAACAAGTAAGTACCTTATAAAAATGACTAAATAAACTTGCTAGTTAGTGCCTTATAATAAGGACTAGAGGGAGTACCAAATAATGAAAAGAGTTTAGATATTTAGACCCTAAATTATAAAACATTAAATAATTAATACACATATGCTTGACAGAGTCGGAGGCAACATTACTTGCACCAGTGAATCTTGCATGTGCTGGGCAGCCATTAGTACCCAAGTGGACCTTTTTTAATTCCCTGATTGAAAGAAAATCCGTATTATTATTATTTTTTTATTTGACTAAATTTATCAGTATTATCCAAAAAAAAAAAAATCAACAAAAGCGCGTACACGGCGCGAACCGCGGTTGACCACAAACATTCGGAAAACCGGCTTTGGCATTCTCGAGGAATTGACCTTCCGTTTGTTCTTATTATAACACATCAACCGATAATTCTCATAAAAAAATAAAAACGGTCATTTAAGTAATTTTTAATATTACCCCTACTAATTACACTCAACCCTAATATCATACTGGTATTAATCATTACTTTCACCCACTATACTTATTAATTATTGGTATACATGGAAAAAATATTTAATGTTCTTTGAAAACAAGCAAATACTTTATAACAAAGATTAAATACACTTTTAGGTAGTGTCTTATAATAAAGACCGTATGGAATAACTCATTTTTATTCTTTGGAGGAAACTTGCTGAAAGACCCCACTAAATTAAAATAATTTTTGTTACCTTATTTGAAATTTGTTTAAAGAAAAAAAAAATTGATCAAGGGTTTTCCTTAAAGCTTAGACAATAAATGATTCTTATATTTCTCAACAAGTTTTTTCCCGAATTTGAATTTTATTTCTTATGGACTGAAGTCTTTTATCACCTCAATTAACAACTTGTTGGTGATAAAATCCATTTTTAGCTATACGCAACATATTTTCAATAGTGTATAATCTATTTTCAATTACATCCAAAACGATAGACATTTGTAGTTTTACACATAGTTAAAAATATACTAGTATCTCACAAGCTAATTGAAATATTTATTATTTAGGAATATGAGCTGGATAACTTTAGATAATATATATTTCAATGGGATATTTTTCAACTAGTTCTAAATATAATACCTATCTTAAAATGTAAATTTATCCTATAAATTAAGTCTTACATGCAAAATAATAGAAGGGAAAATCACTGTAGAGGCCCTTTTTGGCCCAAGAAACCCAAAAAGGGCCCCAACAATTTGATATAGCCAAACAGCCCCTGGCCCTGATTGGGATTGAAGTTAATAAGAGAAAAGACACTAACACCCTTGATTAAAAAAACAAAAAGGAACAACTCTGAATCATTCCCTCACTCTCTCGAATCTCTGCTCACTCTCCCTCTCGTCTTTGTCTCCAACGTCTCACTCTCGTCTTCGTCTCCGACGGCCACTCTCGTCTCCGACGCCGTTTGCGCTCACGTGAGACTGGTAAAATCGTCAGGCCATTTATGAAAAAAAAAAACATTCAGGAGCAACAAAGTATGAATATTGCTGAGTTCAGCCTATAATGCAGTGGATGATTGGGAATATAAATGTTCTCTCCCTCGATGTGCTAAGCAAATATAAAGCTTCAGAAAAAACCTGTGTTCTCTCGCGTTGTGAACGTCTCTTCTGTTCCTCCTGAAGGCGCCAAAACAGAGTTCTTTTTAGATGTCATATGTTTACTTTTTAATATCCAGAGTTCTTTTTTGCTTTTTCAGTCAAGGGTATTAATGTCATTTCCTTTAGTAACTTCAATCCCAATTAGGGTCCTAGGACCTGTTTTGAGAATTTCAGAATGCTTGGGCCCTTTTTGTTTTTGTTTTTTTTTTTGCTTAAATGGGCCTGTGGACAGATTTTCCCATAATAGAAGTATTTGTAATTAAATCAATTTGTCGGGGTGTGGTGTTTTTTAAGGTTTTGCTTTCTTTGTCAAACGATGTTTCTGATTTTGGACCCCATCGTAGTCGCTAGCTTAGGAAACAAGACTCGGTTTCTGTTCCCACCTTCTATTTTTCTTTTTCTTCTTTTAATAATCATTTAAAGCTGGTAATTCTGCTGTATGATCCCAAGTTGTTGGAATTGAATAAATTATTTGGAACAAATGGGAAAAATATAAATACAAACATTTGAGGTTTAAAAATTCAAAATTCTATTATCGCTTGATTCATTATCAATTATCAATGACATACTCAAATATCCTCAGTAGCTCAACCATTAGGCTTCGGATTTAATTCTCACACTCGCTCCATTTAAGATATTAGTGCAATTATACTCCCTTAGTCCCTCTTATCTTTTACATCAAATTCACTTTATAGATCAACTTCTCTAATAAAATAGATTATACGTTAACAACCGGAGATCATTGTTGTCACTTTGACTTATGATAGTTGTAAACTCGGTTAAACTCGTGAGTTAATGTATTGAATTTAGTGTTTTTATATTTATAACTTATAAGATCGTATTAACTCGTTTTTAACTCACACTACCTTTTTAAATTTGATCATATCCAAGTAACTTTATATATCAATTTTTTTTTAAAAAAAATTGTTGAGTATGATAAATTATGAATATTGATATATTCAATTTAAGTTATTTGAATTTAAAATATATTTAAATTAAATTGTTGTTATTTTTATTATTTAATTATACATTATTAATACTTATTTATTGATAAAAGTAAACTCTTACAAATTTTCAATTCAAATTTGCAATACGATTTTATGTTATTGACATTGATTTAAACTTATGAATTGGACAACCTAGCAGTAGGTAAGTTGAGTTTTTTCATTATTCTTTTCTCATCATCCCTCATAATCTTTAAATCATGTTTCATTCGATCGATCTAAAATGTCGCAATACTACTTTGATTTTTCTCTTATTATCTCAATTAACGCACTTACGGATTAGATTAATAAGAGATAATGAAAAAATATGAAAAGAGGATTTACTTCCAGCATTGGCTCCGTCATGCATGATGCATCGTTTGTTAAATCCAAAATCTAAAGTTCTCCTCAGTGGGCCATGTGTCTTGGTGAGGAAAAAAAGAAAGAAGAAGAAGCATCTATTTGTATCTTTTAATATTTAATTAAAGGCAAGTTTTTAAAAAGTGGGTATAAATTTTAGGAATATGGGGTGGAAGAAGTAATAAAGCAGGTAGCGGGGCTAACAGCTTCTGGGTGGGGTATAAAGAAAAACAAGAAGATTGAATTGGATTATAGCAACAACAACAAAAAACATCATTTCCAGCTGTTGCTAGATTTATTTTTATTTTTTTTTCATTTTTTGTGTGATGAACTTAGATTTTCAAATGCTTTGCGCAATCTCGTGAAAGTCGGTGACTTGGAGATAAACTTCATCATCATTATTATTGTTATTTGCTTAAAAACCTAATCAAGATTAGGTTGCTCACTTGTTCTGATACATATCTATATATACTCTTATTTTATTCTTCATTTTTTTATGGCATTGATCAATCAGACCATTTGTGGCTCTTGCACCGGGCCAGCTGGAGAATCGTGAAACATACTGTTATGAATTTAAATAATAGGCTTAGATACGGTGCGGCCCAATAAGAGTGTATTATGGCATAAACTCTTTTTAAAGTAGGGAAAACGCTAATCACCCTATAAGTAGGGCACTGATCTCGACAGTACAGGTAGTGGAGTATGGATACGTCAGATAGTGGAGCAGGCATTTGCAGAACATGGGAATGCATAAAGCTGAAGAAACAGACGCACAGCATCAGGAATGAAACCCTAGGTAATCTCTATAAATATGAGATTACCCACCAGGTGCACACATTCGATTTATATCCTTTTACTATACCGTTACACTGTGCACACACACTACCTCCTTTGGCTAATCGTCATTCTCGTGTAGCACGGTGATCATATGATATTCTTTGGTGTCTTCCTCATAAACATCACTGAACATTTACTATCTCTTGAGTAGTAATTTCTATATTCACTAGAGAATCACATAGATCATATATCAACCTTATACTAACCCATCGTGGTTAGACATTAGTGTTCTTACAACCGAACACATACTATTACATACTATATTAAGAAAAAAAATGCCTACTGACAATAATTATCTGAGTAAATCTAGATAAGAAAAATTAATTTTCTATTGATTAATGAGATATTTCTGAAATCGACAAAGTATAACAAATCGCAGGTAAAATAGGATTTTACCTTTTACTTTTCTCATGTAAATTGGGACAAACTTTTCCTACTAAGATTATAATATTTTACTTGACACTAAAATAATTGCCTGGGAAAAAAAATCTTCCATACAAAATCATCAATTATAGCATAAAAGAAAATCTTCCCTATTATTAATTTCTGAAAGCAACTGTATCGATATAAAAAAGTTTTAAATATGACCATTCAAATATAATTTTTTTTTTGAACGATCAAGATGGCATGCTCATCTATGCTAACAGAGATGAGTTAAAACCATTTTTTTTAGCAGCTAGATAATAAATATTGGGCAAATCTCTCTTAGTGGGATAAGACATGTTATTAAAAAACTGTAAGGAAAGCTTAGATCATATCTTTAAGAGGTGTCATATGGCATCAAATGTTTGGAGAAATTTTTGTCTCCAGATATGATTTCTGACTTCTTTAGACTTAACATTAGGAATTGGTTGTCTCATATTATTCAATCTCCTTCCTTTGATAAGTCTTGGAAGATAGGAGTGTGTATCACCTGTTGGAAGCTATGGGAAGTTCGCAATAAAAGGATCTTCACGACGCTAACTTTTACTGTAGAAGGGATACTGGCTCACATTAAAGCCATAGTTGTTCACTCCCTTTTAGTTTTTCTAAGTTCCGGATGATTACGTAATTAGTTGTTAGCTTTATTAGCTTTGTCGATCCTGGTTGGAGTCGGCCCTTTGTATTTTGAAGATTTGACCATTTTTAATGGAATTCCAATTCATTCAAATATATATATATATATATATATATAGATTCTAAATATAAAAAAGTAAAGTAAAGTGATTAAAAAAAGATAGATTCTAAATATATATAAAAAATAGATTCTACATAAATAAATAAAAAATAGATTCTGAATATAAGCCAAGCATACAAAAAATATAAATGCAGATTTTTCTATCATAAAAGTCCTTAAGGACCTCAATGATATAGGGCCTGTTTGGATCACCATCTTAAGTCCATCAGATGGGATAATAAGTCCATCAAGAGGAAAATCAGTGTTTAGGAGAGTTTCTTTTTTTATGGGCTTATCGGTTTGATGCTGATATTTTTTTGAAGCCACAACTCCCAGCTTATAATCCCATCATGGCTTCTCCATTAATTGCGTATGTGGGCCCCTTTGTAAAATGCCCCCCAAGTTTGTTCTCCTCTCCTCTTTTGTCTTTTTTCCTCTTTTTAATTGCACAGTTTTTTGATCCCATCTGATCTTCATTGCTCTGTAAATGCAATTTTTTTAATTGCAAATAGTTTAATTGCACTGATAATCCCATCCGATGTACTGGTTCGAAAAAGGAGAACTTTATGGATCTAGTTCACTAATTCACTAATTAGGCACAGAGGGAGTAAATATAATTCTCTAAACTATTTTATTGCAAATTTGTTATCTGTTTAAGAAATTAAAGTAATAATTACTATTTTATTTAACAAATTTATTTTTAATTTTAATTTTTTTATCCCAAATTATCACATTTTGTACAACATATGTGTGTGTGAGAGAGAATTTGATTAAATGCCTTTTTCGATCATTTTCTATCTTATCTATCTTTTCAAAAGCTATGTCAAACATGTGTGTCATCATAAACAAAAGCCCACTTCGCCACCGCTATCCCAAACACAAATCACATCGAAAAAGTCCATCGAAACAAAAGTCACTTCTCCCGTTATCCCAAACGGGCCTATAGATTCTAAATATGAACTTACTTTATTGACATGTGTATATGACTATATTGATAAATCATAAAGTGATAATTGACAAACTCATATATGTTAACTATAACAACTCCTGTTGGCAAATATATGTGACTATTTTGATAAGTCATAAAGTAGTCATTGACAAATTCGTCTATGTTAACTAAACTAGCTCTCGTTGACAAGTGTATCTTATTATATTGACAAGTCATATAGTAGCCGTTAATAAGCCCGGATATATTAATTAAAATAGTTTTCCGTTGACAAATGTATATAACTATATTGACAAGTCATGAAATAGTCATTGACAGGTCTAACTACTTTTTTTATGGAGGAATATTTTTATTTTTTGTCTTCAGGAGTTTAGTGAGATTTCCCCATAAATATTTATATAAATATTAATCATCAATATAAAATATGAATTCATAGCACACCCACAAATCTAGATGGGCAATTATTTCTCAATTTTTTTAATGTAACACAACCAACAGTCTGTGTATTGTTTAAGCATAGCAATAGAAGGTTAAAAATCGTTTTAGGATGGTCTAAACACATGCAAATAAGGTTATTGGAAATCACAGTAAAGAAGGTGGACCAGAAAATATCTAGTCGTGTATAAAGGAGTAGAAAAATACTGAGGAGAATGTTCAATCAATTCATTGAATGAGATTATTTAGTTAACAACCTATATAAAGGAGTAGAAAAATACTTCAGATTTCTTATAATTGCACTAATAACTTCAAGACAATACTAATTGTCTAAATTCCCTTTTCAACAATTACTAATTTGCCACTGTTATAGAAGAGTTTAACTAAACATTTGAAATTGAAAGTTAATAATAGGAGAAAGATTAAACGCAGTAATTCCACGGTTCCCCATGTCTGAAAAGACCAACTTACCTATTACAATATTTTCAAATAACATTAACATGGTAGAAAAGTGACTACTATGATGAAGCCCTGCCATTGGGCTGGTTCAGAACATTAAATAAGCCCATTTGATATCCACTACACAGTTAACTGTTAAGCAAATGGGTTGGGCACCTTGAATCCACAACATTCTAATTCAACCACAAGCCCACAATATATTTAGTCAAACAACTTGACAACAAAACTTCACTATTCTTATCAAAAAAAAAAAAAAATCACTATTTACCAACATACATTGGGATCAAGTGGTAAGGGATTTGCTCTCCCACCACCACGTCCTCGGTTCAAGGCGTGGGATTGTAAAAAACGATGTTGAGAGCTCTTCCCCCACAACCGTGGCCCAACGTGGGGCGAAATCCTGATTAGTTGGAACCGAAGGTTCCGGTGAACCGGGTGGGATACCCAAAAAAAAACTTCACTATTTATGATCCTATTGTGGTCATTCTAACCTCATTGAATTTGTTCACTGAGATGCATTACCCAGCTTCAGAACCCCCATCCTTAGGGGTCGATGTGGCCAAGAAGTGGTCTCCTCTGCCACAGGGCTGGGCTAAATTGAATGTGGATGGTACGGTGCTTTTAGATGGATCAAGAGCAAGCTGCGGTGGAGTGCTCAGAGATCACAAGGGCAAGTGGATTATTGGTTTCACTCAATTTTTGGGTTAGTGTGAAGCTCTTCAGATGGAAGAATGGGCCTTGCTCTATGGCCTTCGTTTAGCATGAGATGAAGGTATTGTTGGTCGATTTTCTTATTGGCAAGTGAACTAGTCGAACTAGTAATAAAAAGTAAGTAGATTATCGTCCCACAGAGACTGAGATACCGATGGTGACACTGATTTACGCAAATAGTTGTGTACAAAATTCGAAGAAAGGTATGATTGGGTTGGGAATCTTTTTGGTGGTTATAACTAATAAAGAAGAAAACCAAACAAATGATCATAGTCGTAAGAAGATATCAGTAAAAGATAGGCCGAGCATCAGATTTCATCCTAAGCATATCAATTCCCCAGTTGCCTTAGCGCATTGCTATAGCAACTATACTGCACAGCTTCCGCAATGCTACAGTATAGCCGCCTTTCACAATGTTATTTAGTTAACCCACCACGATGTTATACAAAAGCTTTCGTGTCCTATATGTACAATCTTAACTATACTTCTCCCATATGCCTATGGCGATTTTCTAGTTCAGATTATCTTTTCAAATCAAGGTGTTATGAGTATGAGCAGTAGACCCATTCTTGAAGCCTACATGATAGGTCAAGCCTTGCACCAGCCTGCTCAGCAAACACTGCCTATCAGATCTCTAACCCTGACTCCCTTCCAGTAAGCCAAGGCCACTGATCAAGTCCTTAGCTTCTGCTAACTGACAGGAAATAAAAATACTGATAGACAAACTGAATTTATTAAATTAAAGAACTAACAACTGGGTTCATTCTACACTTAAGAATCCATCCTCACTTAGCCAAAGGAAATTTAGTTCATGATTGATGAGGGAATCATAAAGCAATTCACAGCAAAATAGCCCATGACACAAGGTAAATACAAAATCAACAAGAATTAAACAGAAAGTTTGTCGGAGGGTTCGACAGCGTGGAAGAAGCCTGTCACGTGCCAACTCCACGTCTTCTCATCTCCGTCTCACTACAAGAAGGAAATATGGGTTCTTCTGGAGTTCTCGTGCTGCGCTACTTCTCTCACTCTTCTTTCGAGTCTAGCCAAATAGGAATTCCTTTGACTCTCAACGACTCGGTCCCCTTTAGGGTTGGCAATCTTTTTCTTTTATAGTCAGGGTTACTTGCGGCGTACGTTTAGTGAGCTGGGCCTTTCCAAATCTGCCGGGTCCAACTTTCCAAATTCGATAGATTGATTCTACTGATCCTGCGGGATTCTCCAAATCTTGATCTTCGATTCTCCACATCTTCTACTCCAATAGGTCAGCAATCTAACCGTGAACTAACGTTCGTCTAATAACCTGCATTTATTTCCTGAAAAAGCCTCAAGGAAAAGTTTGAACATATGACGCATAGCATTGCTTCACTTACGCTGCTATAGCATATGGGTTGCATTGTATTGCAGCTTGATATGACTGACCCGATGCTATAGCATTGTATCGACAGTGTTATGTGTATTCATGACAAACCCTTAAGCTTGCCTTCTTCTTATGTACATGTACAGGATAATTAGGCATTTATCATGATTTATAAGATGTATCCTACATTTCCCTATATGCACGAAGTATGACATATTTGCTCAGATAAACTGCTTTTAAGCTTATACTTAATACAAAGTAGTCACACATTATAGGAAAAAACATGACATAAATAATACTCATCAGGTATCCATAAGGTCCTTGTAGAATCTGATTCTCTGATCCTAGTTCAAAAACTTCTGCTGCATAAGGAAGTGGATAACAACATGCTAGTCCTCCTTCAGATTAGGCCCCTAATCTCCTAGTCATGGGATGTTAAGGTGCAACATATCCCTCATGCTGGGAACTCTCTAGCTGATTTCTTGGCAAAAGAGGGGCTTTTTCATTATGCTTTTTTGAATGTTTGTCCTGAGAAATTTAGGACTGTGCTTTTGAATGATTGTATGGGATCCAATCCCCTATTAGTCGATTCTAATATATAATGGCTGAAGCCTCTTTCATATATAAAAAACTTCACTATTTCATTCACAGTATCAGAAAATTAAAATATGTATATATAAAGGGATTAATATTTCTTCTGTCACGGGAGATAAGGTTCTCTCCAGTGATCCTAAAACTACACCGTTTCACCCTTAAAAAATAAAAAACATCTAATTTGCTCCATATCCTGAATAATCATACCCCATGATATTGACACGAAGATGAGTTGTGAGGGCATTGAAAAGCTCTTGCATCTGACCCAAATTAGCAGCATTACCGTGAGAGTACAAAATCGTGAACCTCGCAGAAGGATGTCTCAAAAACATGGCCACGACCTTATTGCCGGCCTTGGTCTCAATCGGGTGAACGTCCGTGTTGTTATCGGCGGTAATGCTTGAGAGAATACAATCTTCCCATTGCCCGGTTCTGCGCTAACGGCGTACGTCGGTGGGTCGGCGGGAAAAATGCGAACTTCGCGACCACGCCTCCGAAACATTACCCATTAAAACAGACCCACCACCTCATAAATGCAAGAACCGAAGAAGACTCGCAAGCTACTATACCCAATTTGTCTGTTAATTTCCGTATCAAGGACGAAGAAGAAGAAGATATTAGAGGGAGGATTCAGATCTTCGTGATATTATTCAATCTTTGATTAGATTTTGTTTTGCCGGAAAAAAAAGGGTATTACATCGGATTTGCAAAAAAATTTGTGGGGACGACAATAGGTATTGCAAATGGGCTGTGAAGAAAATGAGGCTAAAAGAAGGAAATTGTGAGGAAATTAGATGTTTTTTATTTTTTAAGTATGAAACGGTGTAGTTTTGGGGTCACTGGAGAGAACCTTATCTCCAGTGACAGGAGAAATATTAATCTCATATATAAAAATAAAATTCAACATTCTAAAGCATCATGAGGTATCTTAGCCCACAACAACAAAAACCTTTTACGCTAATTCAATTTAATTTTAGTCAACAATAGAGTTTGGTCTAGTAGAAAGTGTTAGAAAGTTCAAATTTCTATTGAGAAATATGCTTACATTTAATGTTTCGAATAACATTGCCTGCAATAGGAGGAAAACGGTACTTAACAAAAGAAATTAATAATAGTCTCAACCATGATAAGCAATGCAGTTCGAAAATCAAGATGTTACATATAGTCCCCTTCTTCATTCGTCTAGAGTAAACTTCACACATAATTTGGCATTCAAATTTCGAAGTTTATGGTGTTTGTCAATAGTTGACCACTTAGGGTCCGTTTGAATGGACTTTTTTAGAAAAAAATATTTTTTTTAAATAAAAAAAAGTGCTTGTTTTATTAATTTATGTCTTTAAATGATAGTTTTTTTTTTAAAAGTAAAAATCACAAAAAAAGCTAAAATTAGCTAAAATTCTGCTTTTTTAAGCTCCAATTTAGAGCCTAAAAAAACATTTTTTTTAAAAGCTCATCCAAACGGCCTTTATTCCATCTCTTGCACCCATCTCTATATGTAAGGTTTTATTTAAGGCCAGTTTGGTACATATGAATTGGATTTAAAAAAATTGGAGAAGTTGGATTATAAAATTTTAATAAAGAGAAAATATAGGATAAAAGAGGAAGAAAAATTAATCTAAAACTTGTAACCCAACTTCCCAACATTTTTAAAATCTGACACTAAAAAATCCCCCCCCTCAGTTTCCCTTCCCTCCTTTAGTATCGAACAACCCCTAAAAGAAACACATTATATATTTCTTTATTACTCCCTCTGGTCTTTAATATATGATATATTTAGGGAGTTGATCTTAATCTTAAATATAAGACAAATTTTTCATAGTTATCAATCTTTTCCTAATTTACTTATATAGCTAAAGTATACTTTTAGTCCTTTAAGTTTTATATAATGTATACTTTTAGTCCCTTAACTTCATAAAGTATACTTTTAGTCCTAAAATTCTAACACCGTTAATAATGCTAATGGAAAACACTGACACAACGAACTCAAGTGATGACTAATAGCATTTAATTACACAAATTTTATATATTCTTCAATTTACACATATTTTTAATTTAAGTCTACTAACATTTAATTATACATCATCACTTAAATTTACACTCGTTATCATTTAAGTTTACATTTTCCGTTAGCAAAAGTAACGGTGTTAGAATTATAGACTAAAAGTATACTTTATAAAGTTAAAGGACCAAAAGATATCTTCATGTAAACTTAAAGGACTAAAAGATACTTTTTTGAAATTTTACTTATATTGATGCTCATTCAACAGTAATAAAGGAAGAGAGAGAAGGATAAATTTAAAAAAGGTGATTAAGGAATTTTAGAAAATACATATTAATTAACTTAACTAACCTTTTTAATTTAATCAAAATAAATAAATATGTTTTAAATTAAGGACTTGAGGAGTATTTTTAACAAATTTTAAGCCCCTTGTAATCAAGATTTCCATTATTTATTATTTTTAAAAAAGAGTAAAAAAAAAGGTTCAACAACAATCCGTGGAAAATGGCTAGCCTGCTACCTCTAGTCGGATCAGCAACAGGCTCCACCCGTTTAACGGTAATACATAAAAACTTTCAAAAATTGAGTTAAGTAGAAATGCATGCCGAAGATACGCCGTTTAATAATGTTCTTGCGCAAAAGTTTTTTTGGGGTAACGATATCCCCAAAAAATCCTAAAACGTAGCAATGTTAAGTTTGATTGATGTTTTTTACCGAAACTTCCACGTGGTGCTATGACACTCAATCTCCAACTCATGGTCACCTCACCATCTTCATCCCTAGCCCCTCTTTCATCTCTAGTCATCTCGGCAGACGGCACAACCCACTCCTTCCTTTTCTTTTTAAAAATCATACCCATCATCTACTGTGCCATTGGGTAAGATTGCGTCAATGAACACACTGATCATGAAGGAGAGCTCATCGGAAAAGTATGTCCAGATTGTGAGTGTGGATGAATATGATTTTTGGTTCATGGGTTTTGTCAATTTTGATAAAGCATTCAAGCACCTCTTAAAAAAGGTTTGGGGAATACATAGTGTTTAGTAGTAGAGTTTTTGGTCCTTGTTGTCATATCTGGGTGGATATGGATTAATCTCAACCTCGATAAATCATTCCAATTCGAATTAAAAGCACTAGATGCTCGTAATAAAAATTATGATCTGAACGGGAAAACTTGAAACGAGGTCGTTTCACTGGAGAGGCTTCTTGACATTCGCTTATAGAACCGTAAACGCCATTATCTTCTCGCTCCCACCTAAACACACAGTAATTTGCGATTTGCAGAATCGCAATCTTCCATTTCATAAAGCATCAGATTCCTTCAATATTTTTGCGGCATACTCGCTTGTTCTTTCTTCTTCTTTTTCTCTCCAGGATAACAAGTTTCCCAAGAAAGCGACAACTTCCACACTCGCTTGCTATATACCTACACGGCTACACGTATAAATGTGGTATCGATCGGCATCATTTATTCTCGACAACAGGCAGCAAAACGTCGCCGCTTTGGCACCCGACACGTTATCAATCTCTCCTCCTGGCGGTACTTCTCGGACTTCCATGGCCGATACTTTTCAGAACCCCAACCCTAACCCCAACCCTGGGATTTCCGCTTACTATCAGACAAGGGCGGCTCACCATGGTGTTGTTACCAGCGATTGGCTCGCTCAGGCTCAGGCTGCTACCGATCAGAATTCTGATCGCAATGCGATTTCGGCGAGTGATGTCAGGGTGTCAGATCCTGATGAACCCTTCAGCGTGATCCATGAGTTCAATAACTGGCGGCAGCAGCCCGATTTGGCCGAAGCCGTGGCGGCTATTCGTGCCTTAGCGGCTGTGATTAGGTCGAGCAAGGCTACGACGATGATGGAGCTGGAAATTGAGCTCAAGAAGGCTTCAGATTCTCTCAAAGTAAGTATAGTAACTAACTTTATAGTGGACGAGTTATTGATTTAAGGCTTCATACCCAAAAGAGATGGCTGTTTTTATACACAAAGCATTTGATATTTGATTATGTAAATTTTGTTGAGCACGGAGTGTATGTACCAGAATGAATTGAATTGTGCGCTTTCTTTTATCCGCTGAACTGGTATAGCACCGTCACATTATGAGAGGTGATGCCTTCTGTAGGGCGCCATGAGACAACCCCTTTTGCACCTTTTCTCTTGTGGAAGGTGTGCCCTGAGGTGCCGTGCAGGCTTACTAATTTGAAGCAATCAGCTTATAAGCCTAAGCCTAGAAATTTAAACTTAGGGATAAGATAAAATGGGATGCTATACAACTCGACCTGAAAAGTCTGGCACAGCCTTTCATATTCAAGAGAATAGGGTAAAAATAGTAGTTCTTCTAAAAGATTTTTTGTGCTATTAGTATATTAGACTTTGTAAACAAATGCAGGAAAAGTAAACAACTATTAAAGCAGTTGAATCCTGGAACAAAACCAAAAGTAAGAAGAACACTCAGGATAGAACTTCAAGAGTTCAAGGCTCACAGGTTGCTCACTACAATTTTCTCTTCTCCTAAGTCTGTTTTTGCCACCTGAATTTGGACAGAACAGAGAGGAAGAAAGAAGATTGTGTTGGGTGCAATATCAAGACTCACAACTCACTCACTGGCTCTTTCTATTCTTCAAATTACGCTGGCCTAGTTTATATAGCATACTTTTTCTTACTTTGGCACCTTGGTTTACCTGGGTGTGCATCTTTTTAGTGCTTCTTGCCTGGCATTCAGAAGTCTAGCACCTTAAGGGCACATTTTTGCATTTGACCACCTTGGCGTATTCTGCATAAATAACTACCCTTGAAAGGAAGATGTGGAGGCCAAAGTTTGGATGTGTAGTTATCAAGGCGTCTTAGTTAATCCCTTTAGCAACTTATTCTTTATATAAGTAGAAAGCTTCCTTAAAAATATCTGGATATTCTGATGTATAACCAAGGGTTAAGCAGAAGCAGCAAAAAAAAGGAATGAGTTATCTCAGTCCATATATTGTGGCTAGTTTCCAGCTATGACAATTCCCTAGATCGCCTTCCATTTTCCCTACTCACAAGGATGCCTTGAAATTCTGAGAAGTATTTTTGTTCTGAAACAAGAGTGTAGTGTTAGGTTATAATCTTACTTGAGTAGGGACAATGTTGGGATTTTTGTTGTTGTTGGGGTGGGGGGGCTTTGCATATGCATGGTATTGTCCTTGAGAGATTTAGTGTACTAGTACTTTCCTTCTTTAGAAGGCAATTCATGAAGATGCTCGTTGTTGATAGCAGAGAGAATGCGGCTCATTCCATAATGTATGTGATGAAAAATAATATAAATATCATAATGATTATTTTTTATTGGTACCAAGCCTGCCTTTGTCCTTTGGTATGAATTTCAATTTCATTCTTTGGTTGTTGCTTCTTTTCACTGTTTTAATGCACTGAAAAGCAATCCATCTAGAGCTTGAAACAACCCATGTGTGAGGAAGTTAAGAGTAGAAGCCATACATATTCCAGAATTCTTGAATTATCTGATTAATTGTTAACTCCTATCTGCTTTACAGTCCTGGGATAAAACGTCTATCTCTTTGACAGCTGGCTGCGATCTGTTTATGCGATATGTAACTAGGACTGCTGCCTTAGAATATGAAGACTTTAATTCTGCAAAGTCTCGATTAATTGAACGTGCTGAAAAGTTTGGGGAAATCTCGTGCAAGGTGAGTCATTATATTGGTTGCTTAGAGGTCCATTATCTCAACTATGTCCATTATTCCAAAAATTAAATTGTTTTTCAGGCTCGTAAAGTTATTGCAATGCTGGCTCAAGATTTTATATTTGATGGCTGCACAATTTTAGTTCATGGTTATTCCAGAGTTGTCCTTGAAGTTCTCAGATTGGCAGCACAAAATAAGAAACTGTTTCGGGTTTTCTGTACAGGTTTTTTTTCTCGCTCTAATTTTTTAGAAAGAGCACTTGGTCAAATTATTTTAATTCATGATCCTTGTCCTATGAAATAGACAAATTTTCTCATGTACTGCATCTGCATGACATTTCAGGAATGAGTTGCACTATACTTGGCTTGCAAATAGCATGGTTTTACTATAGATTCGATGACATATTGATATTGATTTTACAGCAATTTACCTTCATTTCTCAACCTAAAATGCCGGATGATTTGGACGAGAATAAGCAGTTTTATAGCATAATCTATACTGGCTTCTCTATGAAGCTTCAAGCAGGATATATATTTATTTTAAATTCTGATGACCCTGCCAGTGGGCGGTGTGCAACTATATTTCTACCATAATTTCCCATCATTATACGCATTTTGAACTATAAGTTATGGTCGTGACTCTAAAAGTTTCAGACTTCCATTTCTTAATTTGCAGAGGGAAGGCCAGACCTGAGTGGTTTACGGTTGTCTGATGAACTGGCCAAACTTAATATCCCCGTTAAACTCCTGATAGACTCTGCAGTCGCATATACCATGGACGAAGTTGACATGGTATTTGTGGGGGCAGATGGTGTGGTTGAGAGTGGAGGTATAATTAATATGATGGGAACCTACCAAATTGCATTGGTTGCCCACAGCATGAACAAGCCAGTTTATGTGGCCGCTGAAAGCTACAAGGTACTTGAACCACACAAACACACAGACTATTCCACTTTTCTTCCGAAAATCTCTAAAACGATTTTATCACGCCGATATCTTCAACCCTTCTCCACAAGTATGGCATATTTTTCAGAAATGGATATTCCACGTTTTCATGTTTTGTAATTTGTATGTCTTAATCTGCAGTTTGCTCGTCTTTATCCTTTGGACCAAAAGGACTTGGCCCCAGCCTTACTTCCCATTAATTTTGGTGTACCTGTTCCATCCAATGTTGAGATTGAAAGGTCTGCGAGGGATTATACTCCTCCACAATACTTGACTCTGCTTTTCACTGATTTAGGCGTTCTTACTCCATCCGTTGTTAGTGATGAGCTTATCCAACTATACCTGTAGCCATATCCTTCGTATGAAGTATGAACTACTTTTTTACCCCTTTTTTTGTCAACATAGTGTTCTGATTGTGGATTATGTGTCTGCTGCCCCAATTTTGTAACAAGTTTTGTGCATGTACAACTTAGATATAAATGGGATGCCTTTTTTGGTGTCAGAATGAAGCTTCTAAGAAATTTTGAATTGATAGTATTTTGCTGAAAACCCTTTTTTTTTGCCGGAGCCTAAAACTTATTGTTAATTACTTAGTTCTTCAATGATAATGATATATGTGTGTATAAAAATTATATAATTGCCATATATTATTGTTCGGGATATATATATATCAATCATACTTTTATTAGAGATTATAACAAGGGTTAAGGTGCAGATTGGCTAATACACTATTACACCAGGAGCACCCAACACAACAAACTTTTAAGTGATAAAAGTTTAAAATTAAAAAAATAATTAAAAAGTTTAAAATAACACAATGCCGTTAGGATAAAGTAACACCGTTGAGTGGAAGGATAGTTGGGCTTGCGGTTGAAAAGTTGCAACCTTTTTGAAAATTTGGAACACCAATCGAATCCATATACGCATTTAGGAACGACAAGTCCATCGCATTCACTACAAAATTAAACCAGAAACACATGAAACTCCATGAAAACAAGGCAAGCAAGCTTCCGGCAAAGTGACTGTTTATTAGAAGATTACAGAGAAAATCAATGATTAGACGGCCAACTGATTACAGCTGCAAAGTGCTTATTATCAGACAAATCATCTCTGCTTAAAGAAGTTCATGCTTAGTAAAGGGGGTTCCTTGGCATTTTGGACTGAATCTAAAGAACTGAAAGAAGAGCTATACCCAAAATAAGCACAAAGAAAGAGTGAAGCAGCTCCCACCACATTCTATCACAGCGATGGGCTCGGGCTTGGCTTTGACGACAATTATCTACGGCAGATTCAGCCCCCACCAAATTCAACAAGCTAAAACACACCATAAGAAAGCTTGAAACCACATATCTTGATTTTGGTGATTGTTTTTGAAATTTTTCTCTTCTTGGTTCACCAAAATTTCGGCCCCCTCCTTGAAATACCATAGAAAAGTTCTTTTAGGGATGAGAAGTGGATGCAAGAGGAAGAGATAGAGGAAATTACACAAGACTTACCTCTTGATTCTTGATCATTCCTTCTCCTTTTTTGTCTTGATTTTTGATGAGCTCTTCCTGGGTGTTTGTGGGTGTATATGTCCGACTTTGGAGAGGGAAGAAATGGTTAGTTAGGGGTCCAAATCGGTTGGGAGAGGGAAAGATATTTGGGCTTCAACTAGCCCCCTATTTACAAATTTGCCAACTAAACGGTGTTACTTTATCCCTAACAATATTGTGATATTTTAAACTTTTGAATTGTTTTTTGGTAGATATGGTTCACTTAAAAGTTTGTTGTGTTAGGTGCTCCTAGTGTAATAGTTTATTGGCCAATCTGCACTTTAACCCTTATAACAACAAGCAAATTGCATGCAAAACCCGAAATTAACTTGATTTTAACAATGTTCTCAGTAACCTGGACTAGACCGGAAATTGGTGAACTGGTCAAGAAACCTGAACTGTCTTGACATCAACTTGGTTCGGTTTTTTTTTTTTTTTTTAAAAAAATGAATTTTTAATTTTTAATTTTTTAGAATTTCATATTTATTACGATGAAATCTTCATTTTCTCACTGGTGTAAGTCTAGGTGAGTTCTGGTTTGACCTGTTGACCTTTGACCCAGTTTTCCGACTGATTTAATGGCCAATCCAGGTTTCAGAACCTTGGCTACGTATCTTTGAAGATCAAACTATTTGTTGTGTTGTGAACGTATTTATGGTTTATACGTAAGCCCAAATTATTTGGCAACCGAGATCTTCATGTGGACAAAATGTGTCCTGCTTGCGACGTAAGATGACAAGGAAAACAAAAGTTCCGCAGGAAGTCATTACCCATAGGCCACTACTTCAACTCAACTGACAACTCCAAACTCTAATTCACTAACTTTACTAGATTTAAGGTGACACATCCTTCTTAAAATATTTTTTTGCCAGACGTTTGTACAATTTTCGGACTGGCTTGATGGTGTGTGTGTGTGTGTATATATATATATATTTTCAAAATTAAATTAATTAGTGACACATCTTTTATAAACTAAAAATAAATAAATATAAGTTCAAAGACAGCTGCGCCACCTAATTTCATTGGAGTTTAAAGTAATATCTCTAGTTCAAGAATAGATCATATTTCTCTCTTGTTAAATAGTCTAGTTAGTATTGTCCTGTGCCACATCCTCTAAAATTTATTAAAATAAATGATTTCATTTTGTATATAAAAATAATATATTTACATGTGTTTTTCTCTCCGTGAGAGGGGAAAAGATATTTAGGTAATAGCTACACCCTTTATTCCTGAAATACTTCAAACAAATGTTAGGTTACCTTTGATATGAGATCCCTTTTTTTCTTTCCTGAGCATTTATTCTCTTTCAGAGTGTGAGGGTAAGGATTCTTTTGTGATGGGAATTGAGCCATCAACATATGCCACCAAAAAACAAAGGAATCTCTGCAAATTAATTTAATATATTCTTCTCTGCCACAATTCTCTCGCCTCCTTGTCTCTCTCTCAATCTCTTAAACTATTCCAATCTCATATGAGAGCTACTTAGGAGATTTATTATGATAGATTGTTTTATAAAATACATATTATATTAAATAATTTTTTAATCTAATCCAATTAGAGAAATATGTCTTATATTAAGATTAAAAAAGAGTAATTTTTTAAAATGCACATGTTCATATACTTTTGTCAATTAGTAGTTTCGTTGTGCAAGTGATTAAAGATAGTAGTACTTTTTAAAATCTCTCACATTTTTTTTTTTTTTTACAAATAACTAATTTAACCAAGGGAAAAAGATATTTAAATACCATTTCAACTTCCAAGACCCAGAAAAAACCATTAAAACTTACAAAGGAAGGAGAAGGGATTAATGTGAATCAAGGTTTTTTATGTTTTAGTGTAAGGGGTGTAAACTTCTCATGTTGCATGAGAAGAAGAAGATTCCTACACATATATGAAATGGTGGGACCCACACACACATATATATATATATATATAATACATCATATATATGTGGGTTCCATCATTTCATGTGTGTGTGACATAAGAAAACACTTCTCCTACAACATGAGAAATGTTTTTCCCTTAGTTTAAAAACCAAAATGTATTTTTCACACATTTTTTCAGTACCAAACGATTTTGTCAAAGCCATTACGATTTTTATAGGCTGTGACCAATTAATTAATTGGATTGATTAAAATAGTAATGCTTTTAACTGTTTTATCAAAATTGTTTGGTACTGAGAAAATGTGTGAAAATGACATTTTGGTTTTTAAACCAAAACATAAAAAACTCAAATTCTCACTCATCTCTTCTCTATCTTTTACAAGTTTTAATAATCTTTTATGGTATGGGTTTTAGAAGTTGAAGTGGTATTTGAATGTTATTTGCCCTTTAACCAATTTATTTAATATTTGTAAATTGGTTTTCTACGTCATGCTCTCCTCTTATTATTTTATTCATCACATTATTATTTTTAGTTTTATACGGGAGGAGATGCTCCTATGCGTCTTTTGGATGGAATATGCTCATATTCAAGTTTTAACTTTCAAACCTAAGATTGAGATGATATATATATATATATATATATATATATATATATATATATATATAATTTTATTGGGTTCCTCATGTCTCTATTTTATTTCTTCAACATTTATCCATATACTTCAATTAATAGATTTAAATGATAGAAAATTAGATACAATATTTACGAAAATTTTAAATTATTATTTATCTACGAAAGGATTATATTATATATTTATATGATAAAGAACTTGTATTATTATTTTTTTAAAAAAATTGTCATATGACGGCTACTTAAATATATCTAATTTGTTTGCCCATAGAAAAATCCCCCGCATCTAGAATGTAGAATGAAAAAGTCTACGCAATATACTAGATATTTATGATAGAAGTTGAAATACAGCTGTGCTTAGATATTTATGGATCTTTAAAAACTTAAGATTTTTTTAAAAAAATATATATATATATAGTATCTTAATGAGGGAAATTATCAATTCTCATTCTCTCTGTTTTTTCCAACCATTCTCTTGAATTATATAGTCTGGTTCACTGCACAAAGAATTGTAGAGGTAGATTCATTGATTAATTTTTATTATTAAATAAGACATATTATTATATTCTTGTTTCGAAGCACCATTCATAAATACTACATTCACATAAGTTAAAACAAAAGCTTTTTCACATACTTAACTTATGAACTGTAAATTGTAAATGAAACACTACTTTTAAATGATTTAATCGTCATTCTAATCATACCTGTATCTACCTCTCTAATTTTATTGAATCCTTAGTTGGATAAATTTTAAACTAACAATTTTACTTAAAAAAGAAGAAGAATTGCATGTGAGGATTTTTTTTTTTTTTTTTTACAAGGATTGGAGTTTCATAGGATATATTCCCTCCAATCCTCATATTATAAGGCACTTTTAACCAATTCAATATCATCAAGAAGAAGTGATTAGGACAATAAATTTGTTCGAAAATATATTTTATTTTAAAAAATAATTACATCAAACTTTAAATATAGGCAATCTTTAAAAAATATATATATAAAGGAGAATTAATGTGTAGTCTAACACAAACAATCTAATTATTAAAAGCCTCCAAACAAGTTAGTAGAATGTAATGACAAATTAGAAAAAGAAAAAGAAAAAGGGAGAATATCATTTATGTCCTAACTAAAAGAAATAATATATTGGTAAGTTTAAATTTATCGGTGGTAACTCTTTCACTTGTTAATGAAAACTTTTTTGATTGGAACCTTAATGATATTAAAAAAAAAAATGAAATGACAAGTAGAAAATAACAAGTTTAACGCATGTTGAGGGCTCAAAAAACCTTTTAGTGATAAATTTATTTATTATCCAGCTTTGATGAGTTTATAATAGTAAGTAGGTGCGGTTGATTTGTAATGAGTGGCACGTGAATAATGAATGGAGCTCGTGTTACAAAGTGCACAATCAAGAGTTCAACATAAAAGAGTGAGCTTTCAATATCTGTGGGTTCCAATTTTCTTTAAATACTCACCACTTCTTCTCTTCCCAGATCTCACCATTCTCTCTCTCTCTCTCTCTCTCTCTCTCTCTCTCTCTCTCTCTCTCTCTCTCTCTTATTATTAGCTTTAGCTTCCTATTCCGCCATTTTTCTCAGGATGCTTCCAAAGTTCATGAGCCCCTTCAGTAAGGTTGAAGAAGCAAAACAAGATGAGAATCTGAAGAAGAAGAAGAAGAAGAAGCTCACGGATCAAAAAAGGAATTCAACGTCTTGTTCTTCTTCTTCTGAGGAAGATAGTAGAGGAAGAGGAAGAAGAAACCATCATCATCATCATAATCAAACCGCCATGGATGTAATTGGTCTAAGAATTGTAACACAAATCACGAATCCAAAGAGTACTAAATCCAACAATGTTGTTGTCAAATCTTCACTCAGAAAATCAAACAGTGATGCTACCACCACTTGCTTCCTCAAAACTTGTTCTCTCTGCAACAAGATTCTCAGCCCTGACAAAGACATTTACATGTACAGGTATTCTTAATTAAATCCTTACCTTATGATGTTTGAATGGATAGAAAATTATAGGTAAGAAAACTCTCAAAAATAGTAAATTTCTTTACCATTTTTAGAAGTTTTCAATTGTAGTATTCTCTCCTTGTTCCCCCACTTTTCTTTCCATCAAGCATAAGGTTAAGCTCCTGCTCTCACACTCTCTGATTCATGCACAAGACCGTAGTAATTAAAATCTATATTATATTGTTTGAAATAAATATATGAACTGATCAAAGATGCATATATAATACAATATCAGTGAAATTTGCTGAATTAATAATAAGTATCAGACACAGCATCAAGAGTTTAAATTTAGCAAAAAAATGGGCTCTTTGTTGGAGGAGAGCCTATTGCTTACTTGGGCTTGTGTTTTATATATGTGTTCCCCTTTTGAAGATTTACACTCCCAGTATATAATTTGGAATAGCAATAGACAAGCACGTGCAAGACAGTAACATGAGTTAATTATATACGTCATGTTCATATTTGACAGTATCTGATTCTGGGTTCTCTCTCTCTGTGTGTATTGTTGCTTAATTAAAAATCTAGTGATATAAAATCTGGGTATTTGATGTAATTAGAGTTTGTGATCAAAGTTTGGAAATTTATTTGATTTGATTTGGTTGATGATATATGTATTATTGCAGAGGGGACCAAGGATTCTGCAGCATAGAGTGTAGGAACAGACAGATAGTGATGGACGAGATGAGAGAATTAGAGGAGTCCACGAAGCTAAGAACATCATCATCGTCTTCTCCGAGAAATTGTTGGAACGATGTTACTCGTCGTAGTCGTGAGACTCGTCTCATTCTTGAAGACATTCGCTTACGCAGACTTCAATCTAAACCTATTCCTCCGTCTCACCAAAACCATTGGGCCATTGTTTCGTAGTTTAGATGACTAAAAACATCACAAGCTTCAACCCAAAATCTCTATATTTTCTGAAATGAGAAAAGAAATAAGATATATATATCTCTACGTATATATGAATCTGCTTTAATTTAGCTTTTAATGAAACTGGCAGATAAGTGTAGGGGACCTCGATGAGATGAAACTTGATCGATGGTAACATTTTTGTCAAATAGACAAGCTGCTCCAAACAATGGATAAGGAAGATTTTTCAGACTCTCTCGCCCTAATTCAGTTATGAGAAGGAAAATAATGAATTTTTGTGTATAATAGAGATATTTTTGCTCTATCTTTACATTTTGATGCATGGAAAAAGTTTCTTAGAGAATTTTGAAGTTTCAATTCAATGATCTTTTCACAAAGCTAACATAACTATACTTTTTCAATGGAACTACAAATTAACCAAATACACAGATACAGCTAGGTAACACCAAAAAAAAAAAAAAAAAAAAACAATACAATGTGAAGGAGAAACTTTCATGATTCTTTTTTTTTTTTTGATAAAATAAATTTTAGGAAAGGGGTAAGGTTCACTCACAATCAATCCAAGGATAGGGCGAAATCTTCATTCCTCCTAGACGATACCAATGTTGGACAGGGCGAGCCGTTTATTACCCTCAGACATTTACCTAGACTAAGAGTTATGATGTCTCTCTCAGCGCTTTGACCAACTCTAGGATCGAAGCCCCTCCATTTAGTGAGAGAGTCCGACCTTTTTAGCAGTTGAACTCAAAGACGAGCAGTGAAACGTTCATTATTCTAGTTCTCTGTGGTAGCAACATTTTGCGCGAGAATATATTCTAAAGAATAGTGGGGCAGATATTTCTCAATCAAGAGGTCACATTGTCGACTGATTAAACAATTGAATGGAATATTGTGTTTAACTGAACATATTGATGTGAGTCCAAAAAAATAATATTGATGTGTATGTTAATTATATTCTATTACTTTGGTATCTGAACTGTAAAGTCTAGCCATGTGGCTTAATTTCTAAAAAATAAGCAAGTGCTTTATGTTTGAAATTTGCAATTTTATTTTAGGCCGGTTTCACTACTCCCTCCAATTTTTTTATGATCAGTCAGTCACCTTCTGATCAAAAAGATTTTTTTTATTCTTAAATATAAATCACTTTGTAAAATATTTAAGCATGGCTCATTTTCTTCTTTCCATATATTTCCTTTGATTTCATAAAGAGATGAGGTATTGAGAAATATATGAGCCTTATCTTTAGAAACCTGTCAAGGGCTTCAAATGATGAAATGTATTTAACATACAAAGGGCTATGCTAGAAATGCAATCAGTTTTAAATTCTTTTTTTTTTCCCCTTTCTGTGTGTATACAGTGTTAAAAGTAAGATATATCAATATAATAGCAAGTCCTACATGTACAAATAATTTTAAGTAATTTAATATTTAGAAATAATGAGAAGTGGCAGGAATCTGAGTGATAAGTGTGAGATCACATTCAATATCTTGTGAGATCCAAAAAGAGAGGCAAAAGTATGTGGACACAGCATTAAACACTGATAAGGTGGGCTATACCCACAAGATATTTTGCACTTGGTTTCATGCTTCCCCACTTCTTTAATTTATTATATTCCTCAAATAAAGACACCTTTTATATACACACACACTTTTCCGTCCAAAATATAGGCTACATTTAACAAAAATTTAGTCCATATATTATAAGAAAGAGTCAATAATTATCATTTTTTTAGTTTTACTCTTATTTATTGGTAATATACATTGGGATATAAAAAAGAGAGATGTAAGACAGATTTAAATATGGATCACAAAATTACATCATTTTTTAAAAATAAAATAAAATAAAAGGATCTAGAGAAAATAATATTTAGAAAAAAATACCATAAAAATTATAATTACTTAGAAGAACTGAATACTATAATATAAATTTAAAATTACTAAAGCATAAACAAGTAGCCACACTTCATTTTTTTTTTTTTTTTTTTTTTTTTTTGGGGGGGGGGTTGGTTTATAAAGTAGGCATAAAAGGAAGGAGACAGTGAGAAGTTGGGCCGGGTTTAAATCAAACCCAAGTATGTTGGGGCTTCCCTAAAAAGAAATTGAAGGCTAGGGTTAAACCAACGGCAGTAACACTTATCACAATTTTATTAATTACCATTCCTTTTTTATAAGTGACTTGTACTCAAAAAAAAAAGTTTCAAAATATAAGTAACTTTTATAGGAATAAATAAGCTTTTAACAATTTTACCCTTCATTAATAATAGGAGGGAAGATAGAGATATAAATACATAGAGAAAAGGAACTCAGAAAATACATGTACCCTTATTTAATAAGGGCAAATATGAAAAAAATTATCTATTTAGTTTTTTTTTTTTGCGAGAATGTAGTACATCTACAAGTGACTTATAAAAAGAAATAGAGTGGTAATTAAAGATAACTATATCTTTTTGTGCTAGATAATAATTAAAAAAAAGTAGAAGAATAAAATTAATTTTCTTAAAATTTAAATTTTTTAGAATATTTTAAAAATTACAATAATGAAAAAAGTGCATACAATCTAATAAATGTGTAGAGGAAAAAAAACTTCAGAAGTTGGAAGGAGTCATAGTTTGTGATAGAAATATAAAATATTGGAGTAAATATAAAATCTCTTTTTTCTTTTATGATTAGTAAATATAAGATCTCTGAGAGTATATGTAGAGGAGCATGAATACTTAAATACTGATTGAACTTGTTTTAATACTATAGTACTCCGTTTAGTTGTGTTTTAGTTTAAACTTCATTGTAATCCGTCTTAGGAAACGAGACGACAGAGATTGGAATAAGCTTTCAATATTCAGTGATTATCACTTGCAAATTCCAACGCCAATCAATTGGTCAAACGTTTAATCTCTTTTCAATTCCAAAATGCCGATTCATATGCAATCACTTCTATATATTACCACTTCATCACACTACGCGTTTGAAGTAACTCAGAAATATTTGGAGTATAAAGCATGCAGGGAGCTGAATCGTCTGGTTCTTCTGCTGGTAACGTCTTCGTTGATGAATTCTACTTCTCAGCTCTTTTTGATGAAGATGAAATCTTTCCAATCTCCGATGAAAAATATGCAGAACAGATTCAGCTGCAAGAAGCACTCATGTCCTCTGTTCTTATCATGTCCAGGACATTCAGATGCGATAACGAGGATCAGGTTAACGTTATGAATGTCGAAGATTCTTCCAGAAAGAGAAAAGGCAAGTTTATAGAGACCGGTGAATCTTCTAGAAGCTCCAGCAATAATATCATGAGCTTCTGTCAGATTTGCATGGAAGACAAACCTACAGAAAATATGTTCAGAGATAATAAAAGCTGTGAACATGTTTTCTGTTCGAACTGCGTGGCATCCTACGTGGCATCGAAGCTTCAAGAGAACATATCAATGGTGAAATGTCCCGACCCGAAATGCAGAGGAATCATCGAGCCACTCTTTTGTAGATCCATAATTCCAGAGGAGTTATTTGAGAGGTGGGAAAATGCAGTGTGTGAGAATTTGATTTTGGGGTCTCAGAAATTTTATTGTCCCTTTAAGGATTGCTCGGCCATGTTGGTGGACGACGGCGACGAGGTGGTGACATCCTCGGAGTGCCCCAATTGCAGGAGGCTGTTCTGTGCTCAGTGCAAGGTGACGTGGCACGCCGGGATGGATTGTGCAGAGTTTCAGATAAGCCAGAAAGTGGACCAGACACAAAACGATGATCTGTTGAAGGAACTAGCAAAGAACAAGAAATGGAGAAGATGCCCTCGATGCAGATTCTTCGTAGAGAAGATTGATGGATGCTCTCATATTTCCTGCAGGTTTCTGTCTATCTATCATTCTCAACTAAGTATAAGAACCGGAGAGATAAAGAAAATTAAGAAGTTACTTATTCATATTCATATAGTATATATAGTATATATGTTGTGTATATATATTTCAGTTTATAAGTTAGACAAAATGATCGTAGAAGAAAACGATAAATATAAATACTTTAAAATACTTTAATTAGCTTTCTTAATATCTTTTAAAAAAAATCATGTTCATTAGGTTATATATATATATAGAATTAATGAAGGGTGTAATTATATTATATTGTGTTTGCAGGTGTGGTAATGAGTTTTGTTATGGATGCGGATCAGATTGGAATCAGCATCATGGGTGTCGTTTGTAGGATTATGCTAACATGGGACGTCGTGATTTCCAAAGCCAAATATTTGAATTCGAGGGACTAATCAAACGATTGTGATGGAGACGGTGATAATGTTTGTTTGTTGAACTAAACTACATATAGTGTTTTGAAATACCTATCTCCGTTCTTAATTATAGAAACACTTTATAGTGTAATTTGCACTATAAAAGTGTTCCTATAATTCAGACTGGAGGGAATATATATGCTCTATTTTGTCTTAGGCAGCTTCCATCTCGTTGAATGATTCTTGTAGTGGATGTCTAGTGATTAGAAAATTACCTTACTGTAGATCGATCTTGGTCTCACTAATAGTTTCCTGTTAAGTATGATGATTTCTTTTTATAACAGTATTGTCAGACCCAAATGTTATAATTTTAAATTTAGTTATAGGTTAAGAAGCTAATCATGAATCATGATGATAGTCTAATTTAATAATTATAGAATAAACTCTTGCTGGTGTTGTGTTATCTAAAACCTGGCTTGGAACCCCACCTCTTCTCTTTTTATCCTCTTCCCTCCCTTTTCTTTTCAAATCATAAGGTAAACATTTCAATGATTCAAATCTAATAGTGAACAATTTTTTTTTTTTATTTTTTCTTTGTCGTAATATTGAATTATTCATATCAAAATTTAGCAAATTTTTTTATATAATTTAATATTTTAATAATACTTCTATAAATTAAAAGATAAAACATGAATCATTCAAATGTCAAAATTTTAGTATAGATTTGTTAAGTAAGAAAACTTTTTCACATTAATCATTTTAATTCCATCTCTTAAAATGGATGTAATATTCATGCCAGCATTTAAAACCAACTTTTTTTTACTGGCAAAAAAAAAATCAACGCACAGAATGAGGGAGGTAATTATATTGTGAAAATAAAGATTTAGTATTTGCCTTCTGTTTTTTAGGTGTAAGTATCCTAATCTTAGTGAGCACATCTCCCTTAACGGGGTATCAAATCTTGGTTTGTCAGATTGTCCCCAACCCTTTTCACTAAATTCAATCTTCATTGATTGTTTGTCATCTGTTCAATAGAGTAACACTTACACTTGAATGTTAAGCCAAGTTCAATAGAGTAATTATTCAACGCATAGAATAGGGGGATAAGTATACTGGCATGTTTGCAATCTGTTCAATAGAGTAACACTTACACTTGAATGTTATTGGTCAAATCTCCTCCAACAATCTACCAATAAATTGGAATGTTAAACCCATCAAACCACAAGCAGACATTGGCTAGACCTCTTCGAACAATCACCCCAATAACATGGGGAGATTCGAATACATGACCTTGCTCACAAAAGCAAAATTGTAGACTAAGCCTTTTTGAGGAACTGAACTAATCAATAGTGCCATGGATTAAGATGTTAAGCACATAAAACAACAAGGGAGACATTGGTCAAACCTTCCCAAACTCATGTCTGACATGATTAAATTAAAGGTACTCTAGTTTTCTGGCCAGAGGAAGAGGACAGAAACTTCAACTACGTACATGTTATGTAGTATCATGCCTCACACAGAAAAAGAAGTACATCAAGGAAGTTAATGATGTACAAAACTTGATATTGGGAGTACAAGAGGTTGTATTTTTTTTTTAATATATAAATTTTAGAAAAGAGGTTGGGTTCACTTACGATCCAATGGCAAAGCAAAATCTCCCTTTTTCTTTAGTGATACCAATTTTGAATAGGGCAAACCGTCTATTACCTTCAGATGTTTACCTAGACACACAGGAATTAGAATGTCTCGCTCAGCACTTTGACTAACTCTAAGATCGAACTCCCTTTTTTCGATAAGAATGTCCGACCCCTTTACCAGTTAAATCCAAAGACAAGGGGTACAAGAGGTTGTAATTGTATAACCACTGGGAATAAAATGAAGCATCACTAACGCTTTTTCTTAAATTATATATGGACCGTAAGAGAGCAATAGAGATGACAAAAAAATAATTATCTCAACACGGAAGCTTTTGGTAGGCTATTCAAAGAACACTTACTAACCAGAGCATGCGAGGTGACCCCAAAGGCATCAGCTTCAGGCCCCATAACTCGGATTAACATGCATGTGTCCATTCTCTATATAAGGGAGACGAGGGAAACACCCATTGGGAGCAATGAGTTACAAATAACAGTAAAAATTATGTATAAGACAGAACAGAAATCATTTAAATCCTAAAAAAGTGCACACCAGCATGATTTCACAAAATCTGATACCCAGCACAATAGGTAATCAGCAGTCTGGCACTAGCAAAATGACCGTTGGAGCTGAGCCTCTTCTTTACTGGGACTAAGATGAACAAGTAGTTGGTCTTGGGCTTAAATTACTTGGTCTAATAATATCTACAGAAAACAGTTTCACAAATAGATCTCCAAAAATTGTACCCCAAAAAAATCTCCAGTGTTACAAGGGTAATTCTGATATTTTACAAGAAATAATTAATTTTAACTAAATATTTTATGTAAATTTGTTATTAAATACTCATCTAGTTCTTAATATAAGACATATTTGAAGAGTTGATCTTAGTCCTAAATATAAGACATAGTTTTCATATTTGTCAATCTTCTCATAATTTACCTATATCAATGTTCTCTTAGCAATAATCAACATAGGAGATAAAATTAGATAATTAAGAAAGATGAGTAAAGTGTTTTAGAAAATACTTGTTATATTAACTAACTTAACTAACTGCTTTAATCTAATCAAATTAAATAAATATGTCTTATATTAAGTATAAAAAAGAGTGCTACTTATGTTATGAGAAGGATGGGAGGAGGAAGGAGTATAGTTTCCATAAAAAAACATTTGTATCTTATATTTTCATTCAAGTTTAAAAACTAATTAAGTTTTTTAAACGCATATAAACAATTTATAGCAGTGACTTTCATCTGCTCCCCTCAAAGCAATAACTCCAGCTTAATACTCCCTCCGGTCCTAATTATAGGACATATTTAACCGATTTTGGGAATATTAAGGAGAGAAGTTAAATTAGTTAATTTTACTCATTTTCTTAAAATGCCCTTATATAAATTTAAAATAACATAAATAAAAGTGAATCAACAACCCCGCCACATATCTCTCTGACCAATTTTCCTTTCCACACATTTTCTAATTGAAATAATGGTTTTGCTATATATACATATATATATATATATATGTGAATATATATGTATACATATAGATCTATCTATATATATATATATATATAGACACACACACCAATATATCTACACACACGGAGATATATATATGTTTATATATATTTGTGTGTGTGTTTGTGTATGTACACACAGATAGATATATATATATATATATATATGTTTATGTATATATAACTGTGTGTTTGTGTATGTGTACACACATATATATTGACACACACAAATATAGACACATATATTCATACATACATATATACACACATATATATATAGACACACATATACATACATACATGTATATGTTTATAGACACATACATGTGTGTGCGTGCGTGTGTGTTACAACCCACGTATATATACTCACTAAAAATAAAATACACCTGAGAGAATAAAATAGACGTATTTTAGGAAGAAATTGACAAAAACTAAAAAGTTGTCTTATAATTAGAACCAAAATCAACTCTCAATGTTATCTTATAATTAAGACCGGAGAGAATAATATATTTCTCCATCCTTCATTTATTGATGATCGTGTGTGTCGGCTTGAATAATGGCTGATGGGCAAAAGTAAGTAAAAGAAGAGAAGGCAATAATTTTTTTTTTGGTCAACAGAAGGCAATAATTGAAGGAAGGCAATAAACAATAATAATGTTTGACATCTATTGAAACTTCTTGATCCCATATCTACCTCGCATTGTCAAATAAAGAACAATTTTCAAAGTTTACCTTTTTTGGTTATTGTTAATTACGTAGTTGAAAATTGTTTGTAGTTTATATCTTAGTTATTTTTTTTATTAAAAAAAAAACAGATAATATAAATCAAAATGTAGACACTTACTTTAATTAAATTATACTAATTTCATCCAAACCCACGTATGCACATATACTTTATTGACAAACGTGTATTAATTAAGTAAAGCTTTTGCCTTTATTGATGATCAACGTTCTATAATCTTTAGTAAAAGCAGCGTCGTTAAGAGAAGAAAAGGGTTTTTAAAATAAAGCTTAGCTCGCACATATTCAATCTCCTCCTCCTTCTTCTTCATCTTGTTTGAAAAACTCATTATAACAATATAACCTCACTGAGTCACTGCTAATAATTGCATTTGCACAGCTATTGAAACCCCACATGTTTGCTTCAATCGAACCTACCATTTCTGTATAACATTTCCTTCTTTCTTTTTTTCCCAACTCTCTCTCTCCTTTTTAACATCATTATGGGTCCTCAACCTCTCAATTGCTTTATTTGTCATGTAATTTAATTGTTCTTTCCCTCTTTTTAAATCGAATTTTTTTTTATCCAGCACAAGCCCCTCGAGTGGCTTGCTTTAAGTTAATATCAGTTCCTCCTATTTTGATTATAGGATATATAGACTATCTTTGCGGTTTTTAAGTAGTGATATCTTTGATTTGTAGAAAATGTAACTTTTCAATTTAATTTTCCCTTCACTAAAATTAATTACCACAATAGTGTACTCCCTCTTATTTAAAACATAAGGCGTCTTCTAGAAGAAATTCTTGATCCATAGTATAGTATAAGTCATCATCCAGAGAATTATTAATTACTCTACCATTTTTAAATTTTACCCATATTTATCTGTAGTATATATTAAATATCGAGCAAGATGAGAGAAGTGTGGGGAAAATTTAGGATTAAGTACCAATTTTGCTTCGAAAGTATACTCCAGAAGCAATTTTGCCCCGAAAGTTTTTTTGGGTTCAATTTTGCCCTGAAGTATCAAAACGTAGCAAGGTTGCGCTCCTCATTAGGTAGACACTGACGACGTTGAGACACTCGAGTGTGACCCTCACACTCGAGTGTGAGTGTACGGACCCTTTTTTTTTCTTCCTCTAAGTGTGCACAAATGCACACTCGCTAACACTTGAGTGTGACCGAGTGCGAAGGTCACACTCGAGTGTGTCTTAACGCCGTTAAGCATTACCTAATGGGGAGGGCAACATTGCTACGTTTTGATATTTTAGGGGTAAAATTGAACCCTAAAAAAATTCCAGGATAAAATTTTTCCTGGGGATATACTTCCAGGACAAAATTGGTACTGAACCCGACAAATTTATATAGGAGCAAATTTTTTTTAAAAAAATAATTTAAGAGAATCATATTTTGGACTAAAGGAAGTATCTAGGAATTAAAAGAATGCAAACAATGAGAAGTAATATTGAATTTTATTTATGAAATCAATCACATTGATCAACTCTACAAATGTTACAAATGAGTAGTACTACTAAAATATAATTTTGTTATTGATAACTCTCTAGAAGGGAATTTTCAGGGACGAGGCCGAAAGTTGCAGATGATAAGATGGTTAATAATGGAGTTAGGTTTACGGTTTTTGAGAAATAAAGGCGTTTTTTAATATTCAGTCCAAAAAAGGTGTTTTTGAAATAAGTATCGGGAAAGCAAAATATACAATAATACTAGGCATGTTGTAGGAGGAGTGTATTCTCATGTCACACACACATGAAATGGTTGAACCCACATATATATATAATTAGCATTATATATATATATATATGTGAGTCCCACCATTTCATGTGTGTGTAGGAATCTTCTTCTTCTCATGCAACATAAGAAGTTTAAACCTCATAATACTATCTCTGGTCTTAATTATATGAACACTTTTATAATGTAACTTACACTATAAAAGTGATCATATAATTAGGATCGAAGAGAGTATCTCTTAATTTTAGTCGGACATTATTCATATGAGAAGTTGTGCTTCTATCTTCTCAAAAACTTATTTTATTTCTTTTAGCCAAGCAATATGACAAATATAATCCTCCATTACTGTTATAATTGATATAAAATGTGACTGTTTAATTAATTTATATACAACAAATTACAGAAAATGCGATCTAAAACACAGACAAAACTTAATTAAGACGGGTGAATACTGAATAGTGATCATCAAATTGTGGATCAAGAAACCCAATTACAGTAAATTGAGGCAATCAAGTCCCATTATAATTGCATAGCTGTAGGTTTGTTAATACTAATCAGTGTGGTGGTCTTGTTTTCCTTATGGACAAGAGAGAGCTAGGGGATTTTGGTGGGTCCAAGTGTTTGAAAATGGACATGAATTAAAGTGAAAACAAGTATGTTTGGGTGCAATATTAAGGTCCCCGTCATTAGAACATACTGGTTGAGATTTACTATATGAAGATTTTAGAGACAGAATATGTATACAGCGAAAATTAATCTTTTGGTTTTTATAATTTTGACCTGATTGTGACTTTTTCCTTTCATTTTAAATTGGTGTAATTCATTCCTAATAGTTTTAATTTGAATAATTTGTAATCAGTCTTTGAACTTCGATTCACTACAACTCGATCCCTATAATTGTAGTCATTTTATAATTTAGACCTTAAAAAGTCAGTGATTAAATTATAAAATGATTAAAACTATAGTCACTAACAAATTAATTTTTCCATATTTATATATAAAAGAGAAACAATGGAAGGAAGAAGATGGTATCAATGTTACAAATTAAAAGAAAAGAAAAAATTGCTAAAGAATCTCTCATTGTGAATTTTATTACCCACAAGCATTTGGAATTTGTTCAAGGAACCTTTGTAATTATATCTTCCACAGGTGCAACTCTTCTAGAGTTAAATGCAAAGTTGCAACCTATATTCACCTATATATATACAAAACAAAAAATATTTACACAAGGATGAAAATATATTACACACAAAGTGGAGTCGTGTTACATTGCAACTACTCAATGACCCAGGTCATTATTCCTTGGATATCTTTGAACAATAGATTTTTTAACAGCGAATTTCTCAGTTATTTACTTTAAAGAAAACATGAGAGTGATGGGTTATTTGGAAATGATGGCCCGTGCAAATAACACACTAGTGGCCATTGGCCAATCTAGCTACCTAGCTAGCTAGTTAGGGTTAGCCTTGCACGCCATTGATTTTACTCTTAGGGCTTGTTTGGTATAAGGAAAGTTTGAAGAAAGAAAAGAAAAGAAGAGAACTGAATGAAAAGGAAGGAAAGATTAGGAGAGAATTTTAAAGGGTGTTAAGTTTGGTAGACATGAAAATTGAGATGAATTATGATAATTTAAAATATATATATATATTTAAAATACCCTTTACATTAAAAAATAAAAATCCCTCCCTTTTCATCCCTACGTCCCGACTAACAGCCAAAAAATAAAAAGCTTCGATCCGGAAACAGTCATGGGCTCCGACCGGTGGTGGTGGTCGATGTTGGAGATCGCGGGTTCGATGGTTTTCCCTCTCTCATTGTTGTCCCTCCTTCTTCATCCCCGACGTCCCGACCGATAGCACAAAGAAAAAGCTTCAAATCTAGGAAACAATGTGGGTTTCGACCGGTGGTGGTGGTCTGGTGAAGTTAGATCGCTCTCATCAATGTCGTGGCTACTTCGGCGATGGTGAAGAAGGAAGTCTTCACCTAACGTAAAGAGTCGAAGGTGAGAGGAAGAGAGTTGAAGGTGAAGTCGATGAGAAAGGAGGAAGAAGATAAAGGGACCTAATGAGAATTTTGTAGAAGGGAAGATCAAATCCCACCAATAATGTGAGAGATCAGATCTTCCCTAAAACATGGGAAAATCAGCACTCACCGAAACTTGCTTGTCGGATCATCCATCTACCAAACATCAAAAGCCATAAGAACCTTGGAATCTTCCCCTTTCCTTCTCCAATATTCTGTATAACAAACAGGCCTTAGTGTTCTCAATTTACTATGGCAAAAAGCTTGTTTACAGCATGTTTGTTTTGTTTGTTTAATAGGGGACAATATAGACAGGCAAAACAATGCTGGCCCCCAACACCTTTTATAAAAAGCCTTCGACTTGTTAATTTGGTACATTGATCCATCATCATATTCATAATTATTCCTATTTCATATCAATGACTTGACACAAAGCCCACATTTACACACTCTTGCTTAAATAATTTTGGATGCTCCATTATCTCACCACATTTACTCTTAGTTTCAACTCAATTATCCCCTCCAATTACTCCTTCACTTGCGTTAGGCCTCCATGTGTGATCCTGTCTCATTGATCTTTTTTGTTGTTATTTCATTTTCATACAATTATATGATTTTTAGTACGATTGTTGGATTAAACGTGAGCATGCATTATTATGGAGCCTAATTACAAGTCTCTATCCAAGTTAATTGCTTTTTTCATCCATAAGATTTGAAATTTTGATCTTACTTAAGGGTAATATAATCTAGTTCAATTCCTCCCATCTCATCTAACTGCCATAGATTCTGTATATCTATTGTTAGCTACACTATCAATGATAATGAGCATTATTGTAGGTGAGGTTGATTAATTATTCTGATTTTCCAATTGAACTCATTCATTTTTCTTCTTAAATATATGATATCATATATGTTACCACAGATTGTTAATAAGGGTCAAGCTATAATTTCTCATTATCATTGGCATCTTGGCGTGGGAAAGATTTGTAAGAAGCCCTAAAGAGCAATAAAAAGCTTTATGTTACGTTGTTTTGTCTTCGTGTGCGTATTATTGTATGATAAAATTAAACCCTAAATAGTTTCAAAAACTTGAAGCAGAATCAATGGCATAATAATTCGATTTTGATACTACACTTCGTGTTTGAACCACTTTTATTCTTGGTGGTTGATTAAATTGAACGAAACAAAAACCAAAAGCACACAGTTAATAATCCAAAACTATATGTTATCACAAAGACAAATGTATGGAATCTTTTTTATGTCTTGTTGATCATCGATGAATCAATGTGTCTCCCAAAAAATCAAACTATTTTGGCGGATTGTTTATGATTATCAATAATTAAATATATGTGGGTTTCCAATTGTCTAAAGTCAGAATAAGACCATCATCTAACTTTTTTTTTTTGTTTATAGGATCACGAGGACATTAGTAATGGAAGAAGACTAAGGGTAGGTTTGGTTTGAGGCATTGGTGGACCCAAGTATACTTAAAATTAGGGAATTAGAGGATTCTTTTTTTTAAAAAAAAAAATTAATACATGTTTGAATAATTGTTCATCCTTAAATTAAGTGTTCACTCTTATTACATCAAGACTACATTTCGTAATCGGATGGGGAATGAATGGTTAAATGATTGTTTAGTGTCTTATATTGAAAAAGATGTAGTTGATAGCATTGATAATAAGGTAATTATGATGAAATTTCAAAAAATAAGCGCTAGAAGGATGACATTGTAATTAATTTTATTGTAATATACTTTTTTTTTATTAAAATATATGTACTTAAACTTATTGAATGTCTACCCTTCATAATTTATGTAGGCACGCACGCCCTAAATTGTAGCTGCTATCCATATATGAATATCCAAATTTTACCTAAGAAAATGAATAATATATGTAAATATATTCACGCACTCCTGAGTTTTTTATTTATTTGTTTAAGGGAAAATTTCATTTAAATACTAAATGAATTTGCAAAACCCCTAGAGATCCTCCGAATTTGTAAAAAGGCGAGAGGTACCAAGGACTATGAGGATATGCAAATTCGCGTGAAATTACCTTTCTACCCTTACTTTTAAATAAATTAAAAAAACCCCACCCCACCCCCACCACCACTGCCGGCGGCCTCCACCACCACTACCGACGGCGGCGGTGGTGGCGGTGGTGGGGGTGGGGGTGGGTTTTTTTTTTTAAAAAAAAAATTATTTAAAAATAAGGATAGAAAGGTAATTTCACGCGAATTTGCATATCCCTCATAGGTCCTTGGTACCTCTCGCCTTTTTACAAATTTAGGACCTTTTGGGTTTTTGCAAATTCATCCTGTATTTAAACGAAATTTTCCCTTTGTTTAATGACTTTGAGTTGGGAGGAGATCCCTCCTTATCTTATTTCTAATTGCTATCTCAGTAGTTGATTAGAAAATGACAAAAAAAATTAAAGTAGTATTGTATTGATTAGACAGGGACCGATTTAGAGATTATGAGGGATGATGAAATCTAACCCCTTAGTTCACTGCTTTGAGAATCATTCTAACTTTTGTAATGGGTTTATTATTTTTTTATGAAATATAAAATCTGGGGATGGAGCTCGCACAAAAAGTGTCTGTATCACAAAAATACTGACTTAGATCACGGGCACCAGGCAGCAATATAATACAAGTTGGCGAGGATGCAAATAAAATTTCAATATCCCAAATCAATTAATCCAATTCCACAATGCCAAATAAGTATAGAGGTATTGAATTGGAATTTGAGAATATGGTTAAATTACTTCACTACCCTTTTTTTTATTCTCTTTCTTGAAGCTTTATGGACGGCCTCACCAAAAAGTTTTGATTGCCCCCTATCTCCTCTCAGTCTCACCCACCAATTCATCTTCCTCCATTTTCATTTTTCTCTCCCATTTCAATCATTTACGGCAACTACTAAACCTCATCTCCTTTTTCCTTCCCATTGTTTTACACTCACCCTGTTTGTGATTGTAATGGCTTATAAGTGGCTTTTTGTTTCAAAAATTAGATTTGTCTGTTTTGCATGACTTCTTATGGTGGATTTTTTTTAAAAAAAAAGTAGCTTCTAGCTTCTTGTTGGCTCCATCCCTCTTCAAAAATTCCACGAATGCCCTCATTGATTTTTAAAAAAATAAATAATATACATTGACACAAACTAATATATTCTTTTATATTTCCTTGTTACATACATAACTTGTTCAGCTTTTTAAAATATTATATGCTTTTATTAAAAAATTATGGGATAATTTTATTTTTATTTTTTTACTTTTCTTCTTTCCTTTTTTCACAAGTATTTATACCTTTTGTACTTTTTCCATCTGTATTTATATATTTTACTGTTTTTTGGAAAATTTACATTTAATTTTTTTTTTAATCTCAAACTATCATACAATATACAAAACACACACGTGTGTGTAATATTCAATAAGATTTATGCCCATTTTTAGTCATTTTCCATTTCAATTGACTTTTCAAATGATATGTCAAACAAGAATCTATTTGGAAAAAAAATCATTTCTACCACCGTTATCTCAAACACAAATCATATCTACAATCTAACTTTTAGGGGGAAAAATAATCTGAAAAAGCCTAGTAGGAAAAAAAAAACAATTTCTGTCACCGTTATCCCAAACGGACACATATATACCCCTCTTTGTTTGTCTTGAGCAGGGAGGAGGAAACGATGTTCAATCCGCTCAAAGCCCTCTTTATTTGCCTTCTTTCTCTTGCTCGTCCTCTAATTTCATGGTGCATGGTAGGAGTTTGCCAATGACAAGGAGAGCGAGCGTTGTGAGAGCATTAAATTGAGAGCCCATGAGCTTTTGTTCATAGACTCATAGGAAAAGAGAAGATAGAGAAAAAGAAGAAGCAAAAGGTATATACGTATAATAACAAATTTTGAAATTCCAATTTTGTTTTCAAGAGCTGATTTGAAATTTAATGAAGTGAAATGAGTTTTGAAAATTTTAAGAATATCTTATACTCCCTCTAGTTTTTATTATAAGGTATCAACTAACAATTATATTTAATCCTTTTTATAAGACGCTTGTTTGTTTTCAAGGCACATTAATTTTTTTTTCATAGTGCCCATAATTAATAAGGGTAGTGGGTGAAAGTAATAATTAATTGAGTAAATACCCTTTTTGGTCCTTAACAAAAAACGCGATCCCCTTTTGGTCCCTTACAAAAAAATCGACCATTATTCGCCTTTTTTATACTAAAAAGGATCTTTTAAAAATTTGTAAAGGGCTACGAGACTTTTTTTTTTTTTTGTAAGGGACCAAAATGGGGATCGCGTTTTTTGTAAGGACCAAAATGGTATTTACTCTAATTAATATAATATTAGAGTTTAGTGTAAATAGTAAGGGTAATATTGAAAGTTACTTAAATTGTAGGATAACTTTAGTGACTCTAACTATTTTTATTGGTTTGTGAGAATTGATAGTTGGTATCTTATAATAGACTAAAGAGAGTAATACTTGTTTGGAATAGTGATTAGAGCATTTAAAAACATTTTTTTAATCGTGATTTACGGTATACGAGGTAAGTACTCCCTCTAGTCATTATTATAAGACACTAACTAGCAAATGCATTTGGTCATTTTTATAAAGCACTTGCTTGTTCCCAAAGAACATTGATTATTTTTTTCATGTATGCCAATTATTAAGGGTTAAGGTGTAAAAATACACATATACCTTACCTTGAGTAGTACCCAATACCAAATGTTTTTTTATATACAAAAATACCCACATGGTTATAAATTAAGTACAAAAATATCGTTTGATTGTTAAATTTGACTTTGATTGTTAAATTTGAAATTTTTTTTTTTTTTACGACGATGATGACGCGACATCTTCATCAGTCTTTTTTTTCCTTCTAAAATTTGATTTACAACTCAGATTTATTAAAAAATATATATCAGATCCTCATCTTCTTCCCAAGATCATCATATCTAGAAACCCAGAAGCTCAAAACTCAAAAGATGGAAAAAACTCAGACCTCACTTTCTGACGAAAATATGGGTGATTCATATGCAAATCAGAAAAATATTGACGATGGTCAGGGGAGAACGAGAGATCGAAGCTTGTGAAGAAAAGAGGGTGATTTAGATTTGCATCAGAGGCATGGCTTATGAATCAAGAGAGGAGAGGTTGAGACGGCCAAGATCTGAAGAAGACAAGAGGTTGCTGGCTGCTGGGGAACAGGATTTGAGGGAAACGAGCCACGAGTCAGCAAGCTATGCCACCGCTCAATCTGGGTTTTTGAGAGATTTTCTAGGTTTTTGGATTTGAACCCTCCATCTGAAATTCATCCAAATTCTAGGTTTTGAAATTATGGCGAATCTATACATCAAGGCTATGCCATTGCTCGATCTGAACAAAAACACCGCGTGGTTTACGTATTCGGGTGTGTGGACCACCTACATCCTCATCCTTTTTTTTTCTCTTGGTTTCTAATTGGGGTTAAAGAGCGTCCAAGACAACAAACTATTAATGGCTTAGAAATATTCAAAGACAATTAACTATTAAGTGGGCCCACCGCCTAAGACAACAAAATTTTAAAAAGGAGCCCGATACAACACCGTTAAAACAAAGTTAACGCAGCTTAAGAAAAGTTAACGTCCATTATCTAAGGAAATCAAAGACAACAAACTATTATTCCAAGAAATAAAAAGACAAAATTCTAAATTTTACTAAATTAAATAATTTTTTTTCTCAATTGTCATTATTCAAAACTACTTGTATAAATATCTATGGACAAAAATTACTCATTTTTCAATTTTGTCAACAAATTTTTTAGATTTTTTAAATTTTATTAACATTAAACGAATTTATCAACTCACATAAATTTCTTCTAAAATAAAAATAAATCATATATTTTTTTTGTTTAACATATATAATAAACTATAAAACTCCTTGGGTTTTTACTAAATTAAATAATTTTTTTCTCAATTTTCATTATTCAAAACTATTTGTATAAATATATATGGATAAAAATTACTCATTCTTCAATTTTGTCAATAGATTTTTCAAATTTTATTAATATTAAATGAATTTTTTAACTCACATAAATTTCTTCTAAAATAAAAATAAATCATATATTTTTTTTAACATATATAATAAACTATAAAACACACCTTGAGTTTTATTTAAATCATATAATTATATTTTTAATCAAAACTTTTGTTTATTTTAGCAAATTATAATTTTGACAAAATTGAAGAATGAGTAATTTTTGTCCATAGATATTTATACAAGTAGTTTTAAATAATAACAATTGAGAAAAAAATTATTTAATTTAGTAAAATTTAGAATTTTGTCTTTGGCGCCTTTGAAATAATAAATTGAAGATCGTAAACATTCCTTAGATAACGGATGTTAACTTTTTGCTAACGGCGTTAACTTTTTTTAACTAATCGTTGTCTTGGCGCTTCCTTTTTAAAAGTTTATTGTCTTTGCGCTCCTTTTTAAAAGTTTGTTGTGCTGGGTGGTCCACTTAATAGTTAATTGTGCTGGAGGCTCCTGAGCTAATAGTTTATTGTGTTGGACGATCCTTAACCCTTTCTAATTCTCTTCGTCTTTGTCTGCTCTCTTGGCTTGGGTTGGGCCATTGTCAACCTTGCCCACTTTGCTGTAGGTTTATTTTAAAATTTTAAATTCCTACGTTCTTATTGCTCGGGTTTTATTCTATTGAAAGAAATTGGAATCAGACAATTTTTTGTTGTTTGCTTCTATACCAAGCACTCACCATTTTGTAAATCCGGCTTTCCAGGTTTAAATGAAATTTGGACAATTTTGTTGTCCAAGTTTAAATGAAATTCGTATTCATACCAAGTACTCACCATCAAAGAATGCTACATATTGCACTGTTTATCCATTCCCCACGAAACCTTTTCATTCTTTAGCCACCTCCCATCATATCTCTGTTCCTGTAATCCGACACCACAACATTATTCTGCTTAGCCCACAAACTCGGATCATTCTGGATTTTTCCTTGCGACAGAGGAGTATGACTGGCATCGCCGGTGCAGTTTTAATCAAAATCTGGACAATTTTGATGTTTGCTTCTATACCAACAGTGCAAGAAATTGAAATATGGACAATTGAAATGGAAGGATATGATGATCTTGGGAAGGAGATGAGGATATGATTTTTTATTTTATTTTATAATTTTGACTTGTAAATCAGATTTTAGAAAAAAAGATTATGTAGATGCCACGTTGGCATGTCATGTCATCATCCAGTCAGAAAAAAAATAAAATTTAACAGTCAAACAATATTTTTGCACCTAACTTGTAACCACGTGTGCACTTTTGCACCTAAGAAAAACACTTGGTGTTGGACGCTTCTCAAGATAAAGCACATGTGTATTTTTGCACCTTAATCCTATAATTAATAAGGATAGTGGGTGAGAGTAATAATTAATAAGATATTAGAGTTTAGTGCAATTAGCAGGAGTAATATTGGAAATTATTTAAATTTTAGGGTGACTTTATTGATTTCAATTGTTGTTATTGGTTGGTGATAATTGTTAGTTAGTGTCTTATAATAAGAATCATAAAAAATACATGATGAAAATAAGGGAAAACTCACCTCAGGGCCAAAATTAGGAAAAAAATGTCAAAAAAGACCGCAGGACATTTTCTGGTATTATTTCATAAAATGTTAGTTGTTAACGGGGTTGATATAGTTGTTAACGGGTAGGTCATTAACAACTAAATCAGTAGCATTAACAACAATATTCTAACAAATAAATCAATCCCGTTATGCGAGCAAAAAAAAAAAAATCAATCCCGTTAACAACTATATTAGTGAGCTTGTTTGGGATCGATTTTAGCAATGCTTATGGCTTAAATCACTGTGTGAATCTGACTTATGAGACTTTTTTATGTTTTTTCGTTTGGGTGATTTCATTTGCCAATCGAGCTTGTCCAGCGCTTATGAAAGAAATTGAGCTTATTTCATAAGCTTAATTTTTTAACTTATCAAATAGCTCCGGATCCAGACTTCTGTTCGTTGCTGGAGGGTAGCTTATCTTAAATCTTGGTCTCCTTTTTTACTAAAAAAATAATAATCTTGGTGTCCTTTGACCAAAAAAAAAATCTTGGTGTCCGGAAATATAAAAATAGAATAAATAAAGTGACTTAAATCTTAAATCTTTTGTAATTTAGCATTTTTTATATTTTTAGTAATTTTGATTTTATTTTTTTCCTTATAATTATCTCAAAAGTTATTTATCCATAAAATTATTCCAAACAAGTTTTTACCCAATCGACTTTTTCATGCCTACTACTTTGTAACCACTAATCCAAAACATAAATTACGTTCACAATCTGATTTTACCCAATCGGACTTTTTCATAATGTCCGATTGCCCATCCTATCCCAAACAAGCCCAAGATTCATTAACAATTATATAAGCCCACATTAACAACTTACGTTTTATAAAATAATATTAAAAAAGTTCCCGAGTTTTTTTGACATGTGACTTTTTCTTTAGTTTTTTTTTTTTTTTTTACAGTTTTTTCCTAATTTAGACCCTACCTGATAAGAGTTTTTATCTCACTATATGTAAATAAATAATTTTAAAAATCCCAAACACAATCTCAAACAAAGACATGGTGATTTTCCTATTTTACTCGTACTTACTAGATTCCAATTTGAAATAGAAAGTGACCTGAAAATATTCAAAATCACGACCGCTTCCCAACACAAATTCCACGTCATCATTTTCCTCTCACTACTACGGTACTACCGGCCACTGCCTCCTTCTCTCTACTGTCACTCACTCTCTCACTCTCTCTTTCTCTCTACTGCAATCACAGTGCCTCCTCCATGATCTACCTCTCTTTGTCTTTTGTCACCACTCATACTCACCCACATTTCCTCCTCCCTCCTTTAAATCTTGTCCTCACTCACTCCAACACTTCAAACCTCCCTCTGTTTATCTTCTACTTCAATGGCGCTATCCTTCTTCTTCTTCCTCCCATTTTTCTCAGCCATTGTCCCCCTTTTACTAGTCTTAGCTACTTCTTCTTCTTCTTCTTCCGTCGCTGAAACGAAAACCTTCATTGTTCAAGTCCAGAATGAAGCCAAGCCTTCAATTTTCCCTACTCACAGACACTGGTACGAGTCCTCTCTTGCTTCCATCTCTGCCAAAAGTTCATCTTCTGAAGACCCAAGTCGCATTATTCACACTTACGACACAGTGTTTCAGGGTTTCTCTGCAAAGCTTTCACCTTTAGAGGTTCGGAAGCTTCAATCTCTCTCCCACGTAGTCTCCGTCATTCCCGAGCAGGTTCGCTATGTTCAGACCACGCGTTCCCCTGAGTTCTTAGGGCTCAAGACGCCCGACAGTGCCGGGTTGCTCAAGGAGACCGATTTCGGGTCGGATCTTGTAATCGGAGTCATTGACACTGGGATTTGGCCTGAGAGGCAGAGCTTTAATGATCGCGACTTGGGACCTGTCCCTCCTAAGTGGAAGGGCCAGTGTGTTGCCGGTGAAGACTTCCCGGCGAGCTCTTGTAATCGGAAGCTGATCGGAGCTCGGTATTTCAGTAAGGGTTACGAAGCTACAAACGGGAAGATGAACGACTCGACGGAATATCGTTCGCCGAGGGACTCTGATGGTCATGGGACCCACACGGCTTCGATTGCCGCCGGAAGGTACGTTTTCCCGGCTTCGCTTCTCGGTTATGCTAAGGGAATGGCCGCTGGAATGGCTCCGAAGGCTCGACTTGCCATCTACAAAGTCTGCTGGGCAGGCGGCTGTTTTGACTCCGACATCCTCGCCGCATTTGACGCCGCCGTAGCCGACGGCGTTGATGTGGCCTCACTCAGTGTCGGTAGCGTAGTTGTACCGTACTTCCTTGACGTTATAGCCATTGGCGCATTTGGAGCATCCACCGCTGGTGTTTTCGTCTCTGCCTCTGCCGGCAACGGTGGCCCCGGCGGCCTTACCGTCACCAATGTCGCCCCATGGCTCACCACCGTCGGTGCCGGAACCATAGACAGAAACTTCCCTGCCGACGTTAAGCTCGGAAACGGGAAAATCATACCTGGGACCAGCATCTATGGTGGACCGGGTCTAACTCCGGGTCAGATGTACCCGATTGTGTATGCCGGCTCTGAATCCGGCAGCGATGGCTACTCTTCATCACTCTGCTTGGAAGGCTCATTGGATCCCAACTTCGTGAAGAACAAAATCGTTGTTTGTGACAGAGGAATCAATGCCAGAGCTGCAAAAGGAGAAGTAGTGAAAAAAGCAGGAGGAATCGGAATGATCATAGCCAACGGGGTTTTCGACGGCGAAGGACTAGTTGCCGACTGCCACGTGCTTCCCGCTACCGCCGTGGGCGCCACCGGTGGTGACGTGATTCGAAAATACATCTCAGAATCTTCCAAATCCCACTCAATCCCCACAGCAACAATCGTATTCAAAGGAACGAAGTTGGGTATCAGAGCACCTATGGTAGCATCATTTTCAGCAAGAGGACCTAACCCAGAATCTCCAGAGATTCTAAAACCAGACGTTATAGCTCCAGGTTTGAACATACTCGCAGCTTGGCCTGATAAAGTAGGACCTTCTGGTGTTGCTTCAGATACTCGTAGAACTGAATTTAACATTCTTTCTGGTACATCAATGGCTTGTCCACATGTTTCTGGTTTAGCTGCGCTGTTGAAAGCAGCACACCCAGATTGGAGCCCTGCTGCTATAAGATCAGCTCTTATGACAACTGCTTATACAGTTGATAACAGAGGAAACACAATGCTTGATGAGTCTACTGGTAATGTTTCTTCAGTTTTTGACTATGGTTCTGGCCATGTTCACCCAGAGAAAGCCATGGACCCTGGATTGATCTACGACATTAACACATATGACTATGTTGATTTCTTGTGCAACTCCAATTACACGACTCAAAACATCAAAGTGATAACCAGAAAAGGAGCAGATTGTAGTGGGGCCAAAAGAGCAGGGCATGCTGGGAATTTAAATTATCCTTCATTTTCTGCTGTGTTTCAGCAATATGGGAAGCAGAAAATGTCAACTCACTTCATAAGAACTGTGACCAATGTTGGTGATGCAAATTCTGTGTATAAAGCCACATTGAAGCCTCCTAGAGGGATGGTGGTCACGGTGAAGCCGGATACTCTGTATTTTAGGAGGGTGGGTCAGAAATTGAACTTTCTTCTTAGGGTTCAAGCTAGGGCTGTGAAGCTTTCACCTGGAAGTTCATCTGTGAAAAGTGGTCATCTGGTTTGGTCTGATGGTAAGCACACTGTCACAAGTCCTCTGGTTGTGACAATGCAACAACCTCTGTGAAAATGTACTGAGAAAGTGGGGTGTGTGTGTGTGTGTCCTGTTTCTTTTTCTTTTTTTGTCTTTCATAATCCCTGAGGTTTTGTTTTGCATGTAGAAATTTTTGGGATTCTTTTTTTCCATTAATGATTTCTGTCTTAGAAATGTTATGATTAGAGCTATGTATAATAGAGAATGTGTTTGTTAAGGTTTGGTAAGAAAACAGGTATCATGGGAACTTAGGAAGCACACTGCCACTTAATCCTCTTGTTGAGTTTATACTTTTTGTAAAACGCAGCAGCTTCTGTAACAGTATGTATAAAGAACTGATATTTGAGTTTATTTTTGTTTGAAGCATGCACTTAAACCTGCAAAATGTTACTGCCTTTGGTCTTTAATATAAGAGCTATTTAGGGATTGGATTTGATCATAAATATAAGACTTTAAATCACTTTGCCTTCTGAATTTATAATTTTTTCCTATTTATTACACATTATTTAGTTTCTATCAAATGGTAGTCACGATGAAAAATGTTATTTTAGGAAAAACCAATCTATTCTTCGTACAAATAATCAACATAAGAAACTTTCGTAATCTGCTCAAATTAGTGAACTAGTTCTAGTTATACTGTAACTTGTAAACTGCAGCTGCTTCTGTATCAGTATATAAAGAACTGGTATTTCAGTTTATTGTTGTTTGAAGCAGACACTAAAACTTAGGCTTAAACCTGCGAGATGTTATATAGGAAATGTGGGATTTTTGTCTTTCATCGTTGAACTGACATGGACAATAGAAAATGGGTCTGATTCTTGGGGGTTTTGCAGAATTAAGAATTAAGAATTGAGATGAAGACAGGGATAATGGAAAGATAAGGTGGTTTTCTGTGGTGCATGAGTATTTCTGGTGGGTGTTGTAAGCCTTCTTATTTATTATTTAGTCTAAGATTTGGTAAAGCGCATGTGCTTAAAGATGATGATGTTACTTAGCTGTTCTTGAATTTTTGTCAAGTGAACTGTTTCATAAGAGAGAGGAGACACCATGATAATGACAAACAGGACGACAGGAATTACACGGGGGTCTGGATCTTTCTTTTCTTTTCTTTAAAAAAGGGTCTGGATCTTTTTATTCTACCAAGTGGTGTATTCCCTCTTATTCACATTACAAGAGCCTTCTAATTTCTTCATAAAGATCAAGAAAACTAGTTAAAACTAATTTGTATAAAAGAAATGTTAAAAAACCATCACTGCCTTCTCATGTGATCCTTCAATTAAAATCAACCTATCTTAATTACCTTTAATTTCTTATACAATCTCTACCTACGTTACAATTAATAAGGGTATTGGTGGGAAAGAAGAAAATTGATACACGGAAAACTCAGGAAAAAAACTGTCACAAATAAAGAAACTCAATATATGAAATTCCAAGTCATACCGAAATTAATAATATGTGTTTTTCAATTTTTTTGCAAAAGATCAATATGCGCTGAGTTAAATTTTGAAAAAACAGAGTGACAGCTTACAATCGTGCATTGTTGCTATAACGTTGAGGCATCAAGTTGCGGATCAGTGGACCATAGCTACTCCAAGAAGTTGCGTGGGTCTGCGGAGGTTGAACGAGGAAGAGGGATTGCCCCAGCATAACCAGTGGCTGAGGGGTTTGGGCATGGTGTGAGTTTTGGTATGTTGATCTCTTTATAATGTTTTGTAATCTTGAAAAAATATTTTAGGGTAATGACTGTTACTAAAAACATACGTTAGGATACTGAATGATACTGAAAAAATATTTCATGATCTCCTAAAATAATTCTATGATCTTGAAAAATATTTCAGAGCACTGACTGGTATTTAAAAATTACTATAAGATGGTGATTTTTTTTTTTTAAAAAAAAAGGAACAGTGTGATTTTGTACCAAAACAGTGCCGTTTTGAGAGAGAAGAATGAGAGTCCAGTATAAGGGTAAAAGAGAGAAGCCTTGTCCAAAAATTTGTGTAACTTTCAATGAATAGTAGTATTAAATTCTCATCAAAATATGGAAGCACCATTAAGTTTGCAGGGTTCTTTTATGGCATCTCTCTCTATATCTATCTATCTCTACATATAAAAATATATATGTTGTGCAACTGGGAGGACTAGGAGGCACAGCACCAACTGGGCAGAGCCTCCTGATTGTTCTTCATTCCCACGTGCTTTCATAACTGTGACAGTATTGACCATGACAGGAAAAGCACAAAAATAGTGTCCTTTTTTAAAAAAATTACCACATTGATGCACTTTTGAAAGAAATTACCGGAGTAATGTTGTTGGATGCGCACGCGAGTTGCGTCTTCGAGTGGCGAAATCGCGGAACAAATCGCGTGGAGGGTAGGGGCGCGTCAAAGAATCCTAGTGGCGTGGCTGGGACCCACACAACTAGAGGCGTGGGTAGCCCTCATGCGACTTAGTCACCTAGTCACGTGGATTGGTCCCACGCTACTAGTGGCGTGGGTGTAACCCACGCCACAAGGTGTCAGCGGGGTCAGCTTTTCTTACCCCTAGTACACCTTGTGGCGTGGGATGGCCTCGCTACCGCAGCGTGGGTCACACCCACGCCACCAGGGGTCGACACCGCCTTTTCGACCCCTAGTACGCTTTTTTACCCCGTGTTAAACCCGTGATCCCCCGGGTGACTCCTTCCCCTCTCTATATAATTCACTTCTTCAGTCTGCCTCCATGCCTCAACCTTTTTTTTGCTCAAAGCCTCCATACCATCTGTGACTCCTTTTCTTTATCTCTTATCATTCATTCCTTCTTTCTCTCTTATCAGTCATTCCTTCACTCATCCTAAAACTCCCTCCGTCATCACCATATTTACTCTTTCCCTCCTCCATCTGCTTCATTTTGTTCTTGAATTCTTTTTTTAATTCCACTTATACATTAGTGTTTCTTCTTCGCCTAATTACAATTTGTGTTGTTGTTATTTTGATTTATCTATAATTTAATCTTCTTTTTCATAATATAAAATAAAAAAAATGAGTCAAATTTGTTCATTTGTATATTATAATGATTCTAATTATATAAGTCCAAACAGATTGAGCTTTGAAGGTGAAAAAAGAGGAATGTATATTGTTCGAGGCATGTCCGCTGAAGAGTTACATGAAAAGATCCGTCGAAAGTTAAAGCTGCAACAAAATCAGGTAATATCTTTAGTGACGGGTAGAGTGCCTTGTGGAAACCGCAAATATGTCGGTTTTGAGATATCCGATAATGAGGATGTGGATGTTTTTTTGCAAACATTCGACGAAAACTCTACGTCCCAATTCGCTGAGTTATATGTGGATATTGAGACGTCAGAGGAGAGCGGACCAATACCAACTCATGGCCTCCATCAGTATATGGTAGATGAACCTGACAATGAGGAAGAGCAAGAGGAAGAAGATGAAGACACTTTATTGGATAATGACGAAGATTAGAATGATAGTGATGCAGATGACGAACATCTAGGTAATTATTATATTTATTTTTTATTGGTTACCATATTTTCGCAAAAATTGTATTATGTGTGAACATGCAGATGTTACACCGTTTTGGGATGATATTCCACATTATGAGGCTGTAAATGAAGATTACCTGCATGAGGATATACTGGATGTGGAAGGCTTGGGCCGGGGTCCGTGGGCGAGAGGAGATGAATTATATCTGAAACAAGAGTTCGGGTCCAAGAACGATTTGCAAGCCGCAATAAAACATTATTGCATGAAGAAACATCATGAAGCTCAAGAGGTTGAGAGTACTACAGCCAAGTATGTAATGAAATGTCGGAATCATGAACAAGGTTGCAATTGGAGAGTAAGAGCAATTACACCGAAGTACAGCAACACTTGGGTGGTAACTAAATGGGTTGGAAATTATAGTTGTGTGAGCCAAAATCTCTCCCAAGATCACAAACAACTTGATTCTGAAATTATTTCTGAGGCCATAATAGGTACGAAGCACAATATCGTTTGATAATTTTTGAATTTATTTGTGTTTATCAGTGAACATAAATAACATTCGTAGTGTACACTTTTGATGATTGGTTTTACAGACATGGTCAAGGAAACACCTTCGGTACCTGTGATTCTGATACAAGAAATGGTGACCAGAATGTTTGGTTACCATATTTCTTACAGGAAGGCAAAACAAAAAGCAATTGCTAAGATTTACGGTGATTGGGACGATTCATATGCGTTCCTGCCAAGATGGTTCGAGCCATGCTGAAATTTTCCCCGGGGTCTATTTATCATATTCAACATGGACCGTATATTGTTGATCGGCGGGTTGTTGATGGGATTTGTGTTTTTCAACGTACATTTTGGACCTTCCGTCAATGTCGTGAGGCCTTCCAATGGTGCAAACCAGTCATACAGGTTGACGGTACGCATTTATACGGTAAGTATAAGGGGACATTATTGATTGCCACCGCCCAAGATGGAAATAATAAGATCCTGCCGATTGCGTTTGCAATTGGTGAAGGTGAGACTAAAGAAGCATGGGAGTACTTTTTGACTTCCATACGACTGTATGTTACAAATAAGATTGGTCTATGTCTTATTTCTGATCGTCACAAAAGTATAATATTAGCAGTCGGCAATGAGATGACTGTTTGGCAGCCTCCTAATGCGTACCATGTGTTTTGCATTTGTCACGTTGCGAGCAATTTTAATACACGCTTCAAGGACCAGGAGCTGAAGAAAAGATTAACTAGATTAGGTAATATACTCCACCTGATGTGCAGTGACATTCATTCTTTTCATTACTACAAGCTTATACTGTTGTTTTTTCCTATCTTTTTTACAGCGTATGTTCCAAACAAAATACACTTCGATGCTGGATATGCCCAGTTCTGTAGTTACAGTCGTGATGTGGCTGCATGGATTGAAAGAATTCCAAAAGAGCAATGGTGTCGGAGTTATGATGAGGATGGACGAAGATACGGTCATATGACGACCAATTTGTCTGAATCAATCAATAAGGTTTTTAGGCGAGCAAGGAACATGCCCATAACAACGTTGGTCAAATGCACCTATAGTCGACTTGTTCCACAACTGAATAAATTGCTCCATCTTGGCCTCCCAATCATCAGCGATCTTACCGCGTAAGGTAAGATCATGTGCACCCTTAAGCTGTGCAGCAGGGCCAGGGATGTGTTGCTGCATGCCAAATTGCCGCATGCAGCGATCGGGCTGGTGCATCTCGACAATATGGAAACAAAGTACGGGTGTCACCGCCCTCCACCTGTCCTGCAAGTGAACCTCTGCACCCATAAACTCATATCCGGCGTCCCTATATGGCTCCCACTTCACCTGTACATGTCAACAAATGCGAATTAGTTTACTCCTTTTGTTCCATAATGTGAAATTTTTTATACATACATCGTCTCGACCAATCTGATCTAGCTCTATCTGATATGTCTTTAGCCGACGTCGCAATAACTTCGCCGACATTGTTGAACCCGCAATATGTAAGTCAATAACATTAGTGAAAAGGCCTGCAAATAAGAACATAATCGTTCAACTACGCCAACCAATTCAAATAATTCATCATGGACATACTGCTTCCATACCTGCGTCCGTAATGATCGCCTACGTCACTGGGCGGTGGAATGGGAGGTGAAATGGTAAGAAATCTGGACCATGCCCATATCTGCAATAACAACAAACAACCCCCCATGTCTTTAGCTGAAGCTGACGTGGCCTGACATAGCTCGCGATACAGTGTGGTGAGTACCGCTGACCCCCAACTGTATGTAGCAGTTTCTGCAAGGTCACCACCCAGTAATTGTATATATCGACACTGGACCTCGTGGCTCGACTTATCACACAACAAAAATCCATCGAAAAGGCGCATGAGGTAAGCACGTGTGTACAAAAAGCCGACCCTCAACCGTAGTTGAGTGCTCCCTCCCAAAGGCCCCAATGACGGTCAAACCAAAATTTCATCTTGATGTTTCCGCCAATAATGTCATATTGAAGTGGATTCACACCCATGTATTGATGCATAATTGCTACCCAGTTGCCATGCGTCCGACCGGAAACAACTCGACCCTCAGTGGATAAACCTAAAATGCACTCTACATCCTGTAGAGTAATAGTCATCTCACCAACCGACATATGGAAGGTGTGAGTCTCCGGCCTCCACCTCTCAACCAAAGCAGTAATAAGATATTTGTCAATCTGCACCAACATAAAGTAGAGAACAAGTATGTAAAGATCTTATATTATCCGTATCATGTACAACCCACTAAATACATATAATTAATTACATAAAGAATTTTAAAACATACCGGGAGTCTCTTCATGCGAGACACATGCCGTAAACCCGCACGCATAAGGTCTTTCGCAAATCTAGTGGGATGAGATCTCGGGTCATGGATATCTACACCAAACCCCCGCGAGGCTCGCCCCACTCTCAACAAATTGAAATCATTTATGTTCCACACAACTTGTTATCAGTGTGACCTTTGCACCTCCTCATTAAGAACTCCCCACTCTTTGGGGCCGGGATCAATATTGCGAGCGCGGTGGTCATCCATTTGACTAATAAAAATTTCCAATAACACAACAAATTATTAAGACATTAAATATTATTCTCTAAATAATTAATTACTTAATTAATTATTTAACTAATTATTATCCTCTATTTAATTTTATCTTATCTATCTTCGGATACTATAAATAACAATATACAACATATTTCAAAAAATTTGAATTATTAATTTTACAAATTATTAAATAATTAGTCATTTATGTTAAGGGTTATAATTAACTTACAAAATTTTTAATTTTATTTTTTAAAAAAAATGATTACTTTTTTAAATTATTTTCTGATTTTTTTAATAAAAAATACCTTGCAAGATAGTCATACTACCTCACTAGGTCACAGTTATTTTTTAATCTTTATTTTAAATTTTTATATTATTTTCTTCAAAAAATTTAAATTTTTTAAAATACTCCGGTGAGGTAGTCTGCCTTCCTTGTGGGGGCAACCGTGAATTTTTTTTATATAATTTTTAAAATTTTATATTATTTTTTTCTCTTTTTAATTTTCTTTTTCAAAATTAACTTACGACTAAACAAAGTGTATTTTTTTAATTATATATATATTTAATATTTTTTAAATTTTAGACTATTATTTTCCTGAATTTTGATTTTTTACCTCCTGAGGTCACAACTAATTTTTTTATATGTATTATATTGTTTGAAGTTTTTAATTTTTTTTTCAAAGAACCTCACAAGCTAGTCCGTCACATTTAATTTTTATTTTTTAAAATTTTTTAAAAGTACCCCGTGAGGTAACAACGATATTTTATTTTTTAAAATTTATATTATTTTTTTGATTTCTTTGTTTGTTATACATTTATTAAGCATATGTGATAAATTAATGTATATAATTACAAGTTCAATCCTATATTAAACAATAAACATAGCAAAAAAATTAAATAAAAACATATATCCTACCGTTATACATTTATCTATACTATAATAATTTAATGTATATAATTACAAGTTAAATACTATTATTAAACAATAAACATTACAAAAAATTCTATCCTACTGTTATACATATACAATGGCGGACCCAGCTACTAGAGAAGGGGGGCACGTGCCCCCCCCAAAACACTTTAAAAATAAAAAAAAAAAATCCTACTTTTTCTGTCTCACCCCTGGCTCACTCTTCTTCTTCCTCGTTTTTGACCTAGCGATTGAAATTCCCTTCTTTACCCACTATTATCCTTCAGATTTTGATTGGAATGATTTTGCCATCTTTAAATATCAGCTCGACACGTATATTGTTGATGTGCAACTTGATCCTAATTTTTTGAATTTGCAAGGAATAACTGAAAAGAAAACACATATTGTGTATCCTTTGGTTTATTTACTTATAAAGTTAGCATTAACTTTTCCTGTAGCAATTGCTTCTGTGGAAAGAGCATTTTCAACTATGAAATACATCAAGACTACACTTCGTAATAGGATAGGAGATGAATGGTTGAATGATTGCCTAGTGCCTTATATTGAAAAAGATGTATTTGATAGCATTGATAATGAAACAATTATGATAGAATTCTAAAAAATTAGGCCTAAAAGAATGACATTGTAATTATTTTTATTGTAATATACTTGGTCTTGTTTTACCCTTTATATTCTTTTATTTTTTTTAATGCATTTAAAATTTTGCTTTAAAAAATATATCGAAAGCGCGCCCGAACCCCCCAAATCCCCCACCAATGGTGCCCCCACACCAATAATTTTCTGGGTCTGCCACCGTACATATATTAATGTATCTAATTAAAAGTTCAATCCTATTATTTAACAATAAACATAACAAAAAAAAATTAAATGTTACCTGTGCAAATGTGAAGTCCAGACATAAAATTCTTCCTCCTTCTTCCTCTTCTCTAGGTCTTAAAATTTCTCAGCCTCTTCAATGCTTTTTCAGATGAGGAACGATGAGGAGGTAATAATCTGTGTGTGGGAGAGTGCAGGGGTTAAAAAGAATGAATATGATTTTTTGGATGAAGAGGGAAAGAGTGAAAGAAAAAGAAACAAAATGCAACGGTGGGTGAGGCTCAATGAATGAAAAAAAATGGAAGAGGGAAGGAAAAATGAGAGTGAAGGTGTGAAGATGGAAGAGAATGAAGGAGTGGGAGAGGACGAGTGAAAGGCATGGGAGGAGGGACGAGTGAAGTGTCTGCACACGCTGGGGAGAGGGCGCAATGTGGCAGGGGTGCAGTGTCTGCACACGCTACCTTGTGGCGTGAAATTGTTTCACACCACTGGTTGCGTGGATCTTGTTCACGCCAGCTGTGGCGTGAAAACATTTCGCGCCACATGGCATGCGTTAACTGTTTCCACGCCATCAGTGACGTGGATCACCTTCACGCTGCCAGTCTCATTCCCTTCTCCTGCACCATAGCCCAATCCCGCAAACCAACTGCGCCATTAAAGGCGTTAACATTAGATTGGAAAATACTTTCTAAATTGCTTTAGTCCAGTAATTTTTTTAAAAAAAATAAACACTATTTTTGTAAAAAAAAAAAAAACCATGACTGATCATGAACAAGAGATTCTACAAATTTTAAATTATTATAATTTTATCTTTACAACCTTATTGGCTGATTTGACATTAATGTAAAATTTAGTAAATTTTCAACATTTATTGTGAATTAAAATAATATTATTCCCAGATGCAAAACTGCAAATCTTCTTCATTTTTTTGTGAAGTTATAAAAAAAAAAAAAAAAAAAAAAAAAAAAAAAAAAAAAAAAAAAAAAAAAAAAAAAAAACTTCTTGATTTTTAAGTATTGAATGGTATAAATCATCCCTTCCGTCATTTTTAATTGAGTCACATGGACTAAAGAAATAATTTAAAATAAACAACCTTACCTTTTCACCTTTTCTAAAACTATTATTCTTAAATTTTATGGAAAAAGAGAGTTAATTATGACATTAAAAGAGTGGCTAACTCTATTTTCTAAATTACTATAGAATGAATTAAATGGAGATAGTTTTAATACTCCTTCCGGTCTTATTTATAAAAAAACGATTTAAGAAAGTGGTTAAAATTAGTTAAATATAATAAATATATCTAAAATAAACTTATTTTTTAAATATTCCCTTATTTATAATGGTGAAAGTGAGAGGGAGAAATATAGTAAATATAAATGCCACAAACATTTTAATCAATACAATACATATAATTAATGAGGGATAAAAATGAATAAAAAAAACTCATTAAATATTCAGATAACTTTTATTAGGCTCTTATAAAAAGAAATAAGTTAATTCAAATTTTAGGATTTTATAAAAATATTATAATCTAAAAGAGGTCCTTCAACAAAATTAGTAGAAAATAATATACTGAAGATGGAGATAATATAATATACACAAGCTTTTATTTATGCAAGGATTTAAAGTGGATTTAAAATTTCTAAATAATTATTTCTTAAAGGAAAAGTTGTAAGTTTGAATCCTTTATAAATACAATGAGAGTGTAAATTATGGAGAAAAAAATAATGGCTACCGACAGGCCTCTATTGGGGCTAACACGGACAAGTCTGACAATCAGTCCAAAAAGGGACCGAGAAGGTTGACTGAGAAAACATGTTAAAGCTTTCACCAAAAAATCTTTGTTGGGAGGTGCATCCCATGATTTTTCTTTATAAATTTAAAATTTATATCAATATTATTTTTGTCACGGGGCGTTGTTAAATAGTCTTTGGTCCTATTTATAAATTTATTTTGATTAAATCTCATATATCTAAGAGATATACTTAACTCAACGACATTCTGGCGTAAATTTTTAACTTACGCCATTTATTATCGAGTATTTTTCAACCTGCTTTCTTCTCTCTATCTTCATGAGTACAATTAATATGGGTAAAATCATCACAATCTCATTTATTACATGAAACTAGAATTATAAATAGGACTAAATTTTTTTGTCAAAATAGACTTATAAATAGGACCGGAGTAGTATACCACTCTAGTCCTATTTATAAGTCTCTTTTAACTAAATCACATATATCAAGGAGAGGCAATTAGCTTAATTATTATGGGATAAATTTTTAACTTTTCCCTCATTTATGAATGAGTATTTTTCAACTCTTTCTTCTCTCTCTATTTTCATTGGTATAATTAATATAAGCAAAATTGTAAAAATCACATTTATTACCTAAAAGGGGTTTATAAATAAGATCAAATTTTTTGGTCAAAAGATATTTATAAATAGGATCAGACGTCTTGTTAAAAAAGAAAACAAAATATATATGCTAATTGTGTTTGGACATTCCCTCAATCTTTAATCTTTAATATGAGACATAACTTTATATTTATCATTTTTTTATTTATCTATTTATATTTTCACAACAATAATCAAGGAGAAGAGGAAATAGAGGAATTAAAGAATGTAACTAGGGTGTTTTATAAAATACATATCATATAACTAATTTCCTTAATATAATAAAAATAAATAAATCTTAAATTAATAACAAAGAAGTATCAGTTACCATGTTCAAAGTCAAAACTTAGAAGAGAATAATCTTTATTTTTATACATAAATTTTAAGAAAGGAGTTAATTTCCCACCCATGATCAAGAAAGCATACGAAGTCTCCCTTTCTCTTAAGTGATACCAATATTAGGCAGGGTGAGCCGTTTATTACCCTCAGACGTTTACCTAAGCATCCAAGAGCTAAAATGCGTCCTACAATACTTTGACAAACTTCATGATCAAACTCATCCCTTTAATAAGTGTATCCGACCCCTTTGCGGAACCTAAAGATGAGGGGTAAAAGAAAATAATCTTGTTGGGTTTTTTTTTTTTTTTTTTATATGAATCTTGTTGGAATTAGGAAATGAGCTTAGAGGCTTAGGGTAAAAAACGGTAAAAAGGTCAACAGTGCCTGATGGGCTCGGCCCAAATATTCTTTAGCCTCTTTTAGGAGAAGCTTAAATAATGGATTGGGTTTATGAGCCCAAAAAACTGATTTTTCTAGGAAAGAAACCGAGCCCAGTCGAATCCACATATCTATTTGGAAATATCCTTATTATTTTACAAAATCTCAAACACTCATTAAATAAAGACAAATGAAGTGTTCAGATAAACAGTGAGATGGGTCTTTCAACAATGTTTCTGTCAATTTCTTATCGAACTTATTTTGACTTTAATGTCAATTCCATCATTGTGTACATATTTGGTGATTCATCCATGGAAAACCCTCCAATCTTAATTCCCTTCGGAGATTTTTATTTGATTTTCATCATCATGAAAAAAGGATCCTGCTTTTTTTAATTACACTGATTTCTCTTAGAAATAGAAATAAATTATGCATAATTTTATTATAACTTAGGGGAAGCATGAGATTGACAGATTAAGATTAATAATACGTGTACTTCTCTATAGTAAAAAAATCAAGCGAAAAAAGTTGAATTCTATTTTTTCCAAGAAAAAAGAAAGAAAGAGGAGAATTACTGTGTGGTTCTAAAGAAGGGATTCAATAACAAAAAATTCAAATGATAAGTGAATAGCATAAACTTAAAAGATATTTCATGTGTTGGAACTTGTCATCGCATACTTGTCTATGGTTATCATATTTTTGAGTGATTAAATCCTTTTGAGAACCTTATAATAATTGTCAAAAGAATACTGCAATCTGGGTTTAAAAACCTTGATTACTACTCCTTCGATCTTTATCAGAAGATCCACTAAGAACTATATTTGATCTTTTTTATAACGATTTCTTTGTTTTGAAAGCAATTAATTATTATTTTTTTCAAATGTATCTTACATAATTAATAAGGGTAGTGAATGAGAATAATAATTAATAGAATATTAGAATTTAGTGCAATTAGTAAGAGTAATATTGAAAGTTACTTAAATTGTATACAACTTTATTGACTTTAACTGTTTTTATTAGTTTGTGAGAATTATTAGTTGGTGTCTTATAATAAGAATCAGAGTAGGTGCTGTTAAAAATGTACTGTGGATTCTATTGAGTAGTTATAGTTACCCTAATCTCTAACAACCACAAAAAGTGACACGAAAATTAAATTAAATTTAGTGACCTAGCATGACAATAAGTAACAATATCGTCACTTTCATCATCGAAGGTGTAAACTTTGTTCTCATCTCTTCCCTGTCATTCTTTCTCTTTTTCTATACAGAGTGAGAGCAATATCATCAACAACTTCTAACGTCATTTCTCTCACAAATTAACAAGCAATGAGTAGCAAATGAGGATTGACACAGTTGACTAAGGCGTTGACCTTCACCCCAAAAGGGAGGAGGTTCGATACCTTATTGATGTGAAATTCATTGGTGGACGATCCGTAAGTTCTTCCCGCTTTGAATCTAGAGATGCCTCACTTTCAGTGCAGTGAGTGGGTGTCTACGCTCACCTAAACTTTTCTCGTATATTAAAAAAAAAAAAAAGCAATGAGTATAAAAACCAATATCTGTCATTAATTTAGGGAAGATATAATATCATGAAATGAAACTCTCAAATGTAGTAAATTTCTTTTACTATATTTAAAATTTTTCCTTTTAGTTAGTATTCCTTCCCTCAGTTTTCCTCATCCCATTCTTCCTTCCATCCAAATTCTAAACATATTCTACGGAAATTACTCCTCCGCTCTTTAATAATATAAGATATAGTTAATTTTTTTAGAGATTAATTAAGGAAGTTAAATAAATTACTTTAAAGTATTGATATTTATCTTTTTTTATAATAAATTCATTTGTCGAACTCATGATGAACTCATATATAATCAAATAATACGCGAAATATGTTATGATAAACAAACTTATTTAACTTCTTTAATCTTTCAAAAAAGAGTCAATTATGTCTTATACTAACGGCTGGATGAGTATATGGATGTAATAAAAAAAAAACTTTATAAGTGTAATCAAAAGTAGATTCTAAGATTATAGAAATTTGTGGAATTTTTCTTTTCTTTTGGTTTTTAAAACAATCCCTAGTGGTATATATTTATATATACAACGGTAGCTTCTGTGTCCAATGCATGTAAATGAAAAGGACGAGAGAATTTCTGAGCAAAAAAAAAAAGGACGAGAGAACCTATTACTATTAGACGATGCACGATGGTACCACTTCTGGACTTTTCTTGCTAACTATGATAAGAACAAAACAAAACGTAGGTTGCCAGAACAGGCAGTGGCCCCCACCATTTTCACTAACTTGACACGTTAATTACATAGTGGGAATCAATTAATCTCTTAACCATAATAATTGTTGTAATAGTGAAGTTTATTATTTTTATTGCAAATGGATTGATGTGTACGAAAATGTGAGGTTAAAATAATATCAACTGCATCGACAACTTGTCCTCCATACATATTCCCACCATCCCTAAATATTATTATATATATTTACTTCAAAATTACAATTTAACGCATTTAATTTGGTCCACAACTAACCTTCGTCTTATCCACTAACAATTCATTAAATATTCACTTCGAGACTTTTAATGTTTGTTGGAGAATATTACCATGGTACTTGCCTTGTTTTCTTCTTCCTCTCTTTCTTCTCTTCATTTTTCAATATGATTTACCATGCGAAATTTCTTACAGCTGAATTGTCCATAGAAAATTTTCAACATTCTAAAAATTCACTCTTAACAAAAAAGAATATCTTTCTCATTAATAGTAATTTGATTAATATCATCTCTCCCCTCCCATATCCTCCCCTAAAACCAAATAGAGGCCGGTAGAGAAGAAGTCAAAAGAGATAGCTAGTTGGTGAAATAATCAAGGGTTGAGTAGCAAATCCACTTTGGAAGTATAGGCACAAGAGCAATGTTGCCTTTAAAAGTTTTTCTTGTCTTAATGTTGCCCCGGAAGTTTCAAAACATAACAATATTGTCCTAGCTCGTTAAAAAACTAACGTTGACCATAGAAAAATTGATGTTAACCATTAATTTTTTAACACAAATAAGCAACATTGAGACAAAAAAAACTTTCAGGATAACATTGTTCCTCAACGAAAACTTCCGAGGCAAATTTGCTACTTAACCCAATAATCAAATGAATGAAATTGTAATTTTAAAAAATATGTGTGAAACTGCATCACTAGCTAGCATAGTAATGTTGTGCATGGATGGAGTTCAGAATCTCTATTTTGTTTTCTTTATTGCCTCTTTAACAAGTGGTTAAATATAAAAAATGAGAAAATAGGTCAAATAAATTATACTGGTTAAAAAAAATTATCACCAAAAGGATCTGAATTTTGGTGGCCTCACTTGAAACTTTAACGTTTGGAATGTTATGAGTAAGTCTAACCAATTATACTGGTTTTGCACACAAAGCAAGTAATGTTTCTTTGCTTTCCACTCAATAATATTCTGTCTCAATACTCTATTAATTTAATTCAAGTGTGTGTTTGTGTAGAATATTGGGCATGGGCCTATCTGGGTTTTAAATAATATTGGACTTCAAGTTGCAAGCCAGGCCCACCAATATAGGACCCACTTTATGTTGGTGTCCTTAAGAAAGGAAACAGCTACTACGTGGACCCCTTGATGTGGCAAATTCAGTATTCTTTTTAATATTTAAGTCACTTTATTTTTCTTTTCTTAAATTTAAAAAAAAAAAAAATGACAATGAGATTTCCCTAAATAGATAAAGTATTGCACTAATGCTCATCGAATATGGTTTCACATACCTTACAAGTGGGTAAATACGACCTAATTTGAGAGTGAAATTTGATTCTTAATGTAGAACCTTTTTCATTTTATCTCATATATATCTATATATATGTGTGTGTTTTTCTAAACTAATTTTCTCTAGCTTATAAATTGATAATATATAATCTAATATTGTAGGGAAGGATTTTAGAGAGATCACATCACATATGTTATAATTAAATTTTTTATTTACTCCCTCCGGTCCTAATTATAAGAAATTGTTTTTTTTGGAGAAATTAAGAAAAGCCTATTTAAATTACTTTAGAGTATTTGCATTTGTATTTTTTTCTTCAAACTAATTAGTTTGGTAATAAAATAATATATAATTTAAAAATACACAACATATGAAATGATTAAGTAACTTATTTAAACTTCCTTAATCTCTCCAAAAAATTCAACTAAATTTCTTATAATTGTGACCGGGCTAGTAGCTTTTTTAACTTTCTTAAATTAGATAATTATGCCTTATATTAAGAATTAAAGGATTGAGGAATACAAAAGAAAATTAATTTTCTTATTATTTTTAATATTATATAAAAATATTGGTCCTCATATTAACACGGATTGGGTCTATTGGATTTAGCAACTAAATGCCAAGGGATAAATTTATTGAATGTTCAAGGTAAATAGTATCTTTAGTAAATACAGTATAGTATTATTATTAGCGGTATTTTATCAAACGATTGCAGGCGCGTGACACTCAAAATTGCCACGAATTTGATAGTGTGACACATGGCGAGACATTTATTTATTGGTTAGAGATATGAATCCCAAGATATATTAGATATCAGAGCCTTTGAAATAAATTTGAGTCAAAGCTAAAATACTTGACGACGAAAATGTTATTTTGAATGGGGTCCATAACGATGAGCAATCCAAACATCCACTTGATGAGCAACTTGATCACAAAACGATAAATTTATTTATGTTAGAAACAAAACAACTAAATGTGCTACAAAAATATTTAATAAATTCATCTTTAATCAGTTTCTTTTCTTTCTTTTTTTCAATTAAGATTTAAGAAGCGTGTACTGCACAAGCATTTTTGCCGTCTGGAACTGGCGTGCGTACTTCTTCCCCACCGAATTTCATGTCAATTTGATATTTACTAATACCTATACAGTTTGAAAGCAGATACTTTCCTTATCCTTCTTTTGATTTTTTCTCTTTAGCCCCATCTGGGTCATTGGTTGGAAAAATGAGAGAAAAGTTAAAATAGTACTGTGTTAATTGAATGGATGTGATTTAGAGATTATGAGGGATAATGAGTTTCTGGGTAACTCTGAAACTGTGGTTTTATAAACCTTTTTTTTCACAAGCTGAGACGTAACTACTCTTTACTTACTTATTTTATAAATTGTAAAAGTTTTTCTTCAAAAGTTAATTTGGACACATATGTAAAGTGTACCCAAACACAATAGGGAAAATTCTTAGGGCCCATATTAGTAAAAAAAAAAAATTGTCAAAAAAGACCCAAGAAAAAGTCACATATCTAAAAAGGTCATAGGGCCTTTTCTGGTATTATTTCATAAAACGTTAACAACTAAATCAGTCGCATTAACAACAATATCCTAACAACTAAATCAGTCGCATTAACAACAATGTCTTAACAACTAAATCAGTATCCGTTAACAACTATATCAGTCTCACTAACAACTAACATTTTATGAAATAATACCAGAAAAAGTCCTGAAATCTTTTTTGATATGTGACTTTTTTTAAACCTTTTTTATTAATATGGTCCTGAGATAGATTTTCCGTAAATGCCAAACACAAGTATGTAAGGAAACAATAAAACGGGACCGATTAATCAGGAGCGTTACTGTGTGAGTGGAACCCACACGGAGGCGTGTGGATAGGGTAGAATCCTTTGAAGGGAGCGGGAAGGGCCAAAATATTCCAACCCAGGTTGGCAAGTTGCGGCATTAGATTATTAATTATTAGTACTAACAGTTAATTAAAATATTAAAACCCATAAAGTTGATGGCATAGCTGATCATGAATGAATTACCTAGAACAGCCGGTCAGATCTAAATACTATATCTCCTTTCTTAGTATAAAATATAATTAAGATCAACGAAATTAAATAAATTAATTTAAAATATTTATACTTATCATTTTTACACGAAACTAATTTTTCGGGCTTATAAAGTGATATATAATCAAATGATAATCAATATATATTATGATTAATTAAATTACTCATGTAGCTTCCCTAACCTCTAAAAAAAAAAGACTAGGTCTTGTATTAAGACTTTGGAGGAGTAATGTGTATTATAACATACAATAAATAAATAAATTAGGAAGGAAATAGTCATTTAATAGGTCAAAAATACTTTAAGGTAATTTTTAAGGGGGAGAAAAAATCAAATACCCTTAAAATCATAACAAACATAAATTGAAGCCTAAATTGGTTTTTCAATTGAAAAAGTCATGGCACTAGAAGATGATGTGAGTAAGATCATACATAGGGCTTGATCTCTTTGCAGCTATCGAGATGACACCCTATATCCATTTTATTAACTCCTTCAGGTCAACTAATTCATCGCAAATAAGAAATTATATTATAGTTAACTTATTAAATTTATTTTAAATTTTAAAAAATATATTCTAACTTTACTCACATTAAATAAGGTTTTGAATGAGAGAAAAAAATATAGTGAGTCATGTTTAAACATTAACTTTTGGAATAAAAATAACAAATACTCCCTTTAGCCTTTATTATAAGACATCAACTAAGAATTGTATTTAGTCTTTTTTATAAGGCACCTACTTGTTTTCAAAGCCCATTAATTATTATTTTTCATGCATGCCCATATTTGATAAGGGTAGTGGGTTAGAGTAATATTTAATATAATATTAGAATTTAGTGTAATTAGTAGGGATAATATTGGAAGTTACTTAAATTTTAGGACAACTTTATTAATTTTAACTATTTTTTTTCATTTGTAAGATTTGTTAATTGGTGCCTTATAATAAAAATCAAAAGAAAGTAAGTATCAATTAATTTCTAAATGACTTATAATTCGGATAAAGTAATTTTTTTTTTAGGATGGAAGGGAGAATTTGTATTTTTAATAGGGAAAATCATTTGCGGGGCCCTTTGAAGAGACAAAATCCCAAAAAGCGCCTACAAAATCGACAATCTGAAAAGGCCCCCTAAGGCATTTTTAGGGATTTTCATAATTTTCGTGAGTTGTTAATGAAAATGATATAATTGTTAACGGACTGACGATATAGTTGTTAATGAAATTGATTTAGTTGTTAAAAAATTGTTGTTAATGAAGGCTGATTTAGTTGTTAATGGCCTACCCGTTAACAACTATATCGCCTCTGCTAACAACTCACGAATTTTGAAAATCCCGAAAAGGTCGCAAGGCGTTTTCCGGGATTTTCAGATTTTATGGGCCTTTTTTAGAGTTTTGTCTCTTAAAAGGGCCATGCAAATGATTTTCCCTTTTTAATATTCCTTTTTTGGATAGAAAATAAGATTAAAATGTGATGAAGAATCATTGATAGTGAATTTAAGGAATGATGGGGAGGCATTGGAAAGCATCAATCACATCGAAAGAGGTGTTGTCCGAATGGAGGCGCCTCCACCTGCGGTCCCGTTCCGTCGGACTACACTCCACCTCATCCTATAAATATATTATTAGAAAAATTATTTATAATCTTCTTAAATTTAGTTTATACTTTTTTATCTATATGAAACTTGTAAATTTTAGTTAATTTGATTTCATTTTGTTTTTTTATCAATAAAAAAATAATATTCATTTATTTCGTCCTACCTCGTAATTAAAACCATACTCACCTCATGACCATCTTTCCATGCATATCGAAAAACTCCATCCCCAACCATAATTTTCTTTATTTTTCAAGTATCTAAATTTAAAATCCTGCCTTAAAAATAGACCTAGAATGGAGAGCCCTCACATTTTGAATCCCTCATTCATTTTAAGTGTAATTAAAAAATCTAGATTAAATATAAAAAGAAGTATATGCCATTATTCATACACACTACAATATATATATATAGTCTTTATATTCTTAATGAGCTAGATTTAATATTTAGTTGGTTCAGCGGGATGAGGCGCTAGGTCTTTTAAGCAACATTCAAATCTTGGGTTATGAATGAAGTTGTTGGTATGATATACTGGGTGTAAATGAAAAAAAAAAATTGTAAGAGTTAGATAAATAATTTACTTTAATATAAAATATAGGATTTCAAATCATTTTATCTTCAAAGCAAATACTAACTCCCATCTTAAATATATAAGAGCCGTTTAACTTTCTTTTTAGACATTAAGAAAGATAATTAAGTTACATTAAAGTATTTATATTTATTGTTTTCCTCTAAATTATTTTACTTAACTTATAAATTAATATACAATCTAATGATACATAACATATATAATTACGTACTCCTCTAAACTATTTTACTTAACTATGTGCTATATATAAAATTGGAGGGTGTAGTTTATTTAGCTTCGTTTTTCCTGCTTCAAAAAAAGTCGATGGGCTCTTGAGGGGAAAGTAGTATATTAGAATGAGTTACTACCTTCTATCTTAATTATAAGACATAGTTAACTTTGTTTGGTGAGATTAAGAAAGTTAAATAAATTACTTAATCATTTTATAAGTTGTGTATTTTTAGATTATATATTAGTTTATTACTCAAACTAATTACTTTGAGGAAAAAAAAAAAATAAAAATACTATAAAGTAATTTAATTAGTTTATTTAATTTCTCTAAAAAAATCAATTATATCTTATAATTAGACCTAGGATGAAGTATTCAGGAGTGAAATGGAGCACATGAGGAAGTGACAACGTAAGGGGGATGGGGGATGATGGTGCCAGCTCAGCCACAGCCACCATGACGTGTCACAGCCACCAAGGCTCTTCCTCTGCTTGACATGCATGGAGTCTTATCATTTCTTATCACTCTTCCCCTTCACTTCCCACCGCTCATTCTATTTTTTGTACTACCACTATAATATCTGCATATTTCAGATTTTTTCCCTTATCACGTCTACAAAAATTTATGAAATTAAGTTCTCGTTACCCAAATGATAATATTTTTAAAAAACTCCCTCTTCTGTTGCTTGTTCAAAGCTCCTGTGGGCAGTGGCGGAGCCACGTTATGGGTCAGCTGGAGCCTTGGCACCAGCTGGTCTTCTCTTATCTTATATATTTGTATGTAGGTATTATATAATATTTTATTTTGGCCAATAATTTGACCTCAGTTAAGCAGTGGCAGAGCCATGTTATGGAAAGGCCTCAACTGGCCGTTTCTTATTTTATGTATTTGTATGTATGTATTATATAATATTTTATTTTGGCCAATAATTTGGCCCAGCTAAGCTCTTATCTTTTCTATAATTATACTTTTTTTTTATTAGGATAATGTTTGGTTCATTACTAATTAGACTGTGAGAGGAAAGTAAAATTCTTGTTTGAGATACCTACTGAAAATGTTAGTATCATTTTATATCTAGCGTCGTTGATCTTCATTTTAAGGACTCAATAGGTACTCAAAATCACTTGTTTTCACCTCACTCCTTTTATGAAAGTTATTCTACGTATTTTTCTCTTTCTACTAAGGGTAATATTGTGCTGATTAGTGAAAAATTAAGGATTATGATTTTGGGAGAGTCTTAAATTTTGACAATAGATGACTATATATACGTAGAGGATGATTAATGACTAATTTTAATCGGTTTGGATTTATCATTTGGTTGTCTTATGATTTTATAATGAATTTCTCTTTAAAAAATAGATTATAATAGGTTATTTGCTTAGCTGAAATTCAATCAGGTTTGTATGTTTTTTTAAAAAATATTTTTTTGGGTTCACATTATATTTCTTTTATTTTCTCCAATTATTTTGTTTTGAAGTAGCTAGTGGAATGTACAATTAAGTGTTAGTTTTGTGGATTGAGTAGTACTTATAAATTAATGTTTAGTGACACAAGATACTTAATTGATACTCGACAACAATATATATTCTGGTCACCAAATTTGTTGTAGGTTGAAAAAGATGAGTAAGGATAAACAGAAAAGCATATATAGATGTGTTCTTTAAGAAGAAAATAACTTTAGAAAGTGATATTTAAGAAAATAATTTAAAAGTGATCTTCAGAATGAGTCCTTCCAAACGTTATAGAATTTTGTTTACTATTATATTATCTTTTGATTTATAATTTTCGGTTATTATCTATTTGTATTTTCAATGTTATGCGATATCATTTAGTTTCTAAAATTTAAAAATAATTTCCTGGTTCCATGCTGCGTGTACCCACTGATTTGAGGTTACAATAGCTTTTCAAAATAATAGTTATCATTAAAGTGTTTATGTGCTTGATTAGATTTATATAAGTAGCTATATTTTTTTTATATAATTTACGATAAATAAAGTAAGTATATGAGAGGAATTTTGTCACCACTTATGTAAACATACTTTTTAAACACCAACTTAAACATATCCATAATATCATTTTATATAATTAAAGTTATTATTATATATATTTTTTTTTAAAAAAAGGAATACCGTCATTAATATTTTTTATTTTTTAATTATATATAGGTGATCCTGATGTTCTTCATTTCACAACAACTTATTAACTTATCAAATTCATATCAATTACCCAGTTAGTTGTTAATTATTAATAGTTATTTATATCCTATGAAAAACAGAGAAATATTCTTCCTATTCTAAACTTCTAGTCATAAGAGCTGGTTATGAAGTTGATGTTGAGCCAACAAGGAGTAGTAAAGTTGGCGGTGTCGTCGGCCTTCACTACCCCAAAAGGAATATCTGTTGGTCAATGTGAGGGCTTTGTTGGTGGCCGATTTATAAGTACATTTGTAAGTGTTCTTTGAGCCTAGAAACATGCCCTGATCCTAGTGGGATATTAGTGTCTACCCCTACCTAAACTTTTTTATACCAAAAAATAAAATAAAAAAGTTGATATTGATGCAAAACATGGAAGAAGGAGAAAGAGAGAGAAAAGAAATACAGTGCAACTTTTATTTAATTCATAAGGCATGCAAAACATACGTGTTGAGATGTTATTTATAGGCTTCAACTTAATCATAATAATTAGCGATAGAACATTGTGGAACGGAGAGAGAAATGGTGATAGAACATTGTGGAATACAATTATAATAAATTCAAAAAATTAACAAAAAGAGGAGAGCAGAAGTATTGAATAAAATAGTCTTCAAGTCGCTTTTGATATTGTTCTGTTGTAAGAACAAAGATGTCTAACTTTAATGGGTTAGTATATGATTTATATAGGATCAGTAATACTCTCTAGGATATATATGAGTTAACACCGAAAAGAAGATGGTTGTTCTATGATGTCTATGAGGAAGACACCAAAGAGTTCCAAACGATCATTGTGCTATACGGTAATAGCACTTAATCAAAGGGGATGGGGCGTGTGCACAATAAAACTGAATAGTAAAAGATTATGAATAGAGGATGTGCACCTGTGAGGTTAATCTCCTATTTATAAGAATTACCTCTAGAGTTTGACCCTTGTGCTGTGCGCGCTTCCAAACCCACAACGTTCTGCTCCACCTGACGCATTTTTGCTCCACTACATGTACTGTCGGGATTAACACCTTATTTATAATGTGATTAGTGTTTTACCTGCTTAAGGAGAACTTCTGTTATAAAGTGTTTTTATTGGGCCGCATCATCTTTGGGTCCAATACACGAATCATAATGTATATTTTTCTTCCTATTTTTTATTTATGATAATACAGTAATTTATATTGTAGTACTACAAAAGAGGGGTAGAATGGGAAGAGAAGAAAGTGACGGGGGAGTGCGTGGCCCTTGGAGTTGGAGGGTATCGTGAAGGACGCCCCACCACATGGGGCCATGGGTTTGAGTGGGGCCCACAAGGGCGTGTGTGTGCCATTATCAAAGCTTTCAATCTTGTCGTCTTGTGGATTCTTTTGTTTTGAATATAGTTTGTCTTGATTTCCTAATATATTCTGGTTCATGCATCTCCTCACTCCTCCCCCAAATTGCCATTTATTTAATCCCCTTCCTAATTAATTCAATATTTTCTTATGACACTACTTGCGTCCACTCAATCAATCCTCCTTCCTCCTTCCTCCTTCCCCTTCCTCCTTCCTCCTTCCCCTGCTGCCCAAATGCCAATTTACTATTCCTCCATTATTTATTCTTTTTTTTTTTTTAAAAAAAAAAAAGGAGAGGGATGATCATTTAATTGTGACAAGTTTGCTTCAGCCTCCTATTCTTAATATAATACATATTTAAAGAGTTAATCTTATATAAAATATAATTTTTATATTTATCGTCTTGAAAAATGCATGTCAAACTAATAAACTTAATTAAATTTTTTTAGTCTAATCAAATTTAATAAATATGCACCTATTTGAGAAGCCCTTCAATCAAACTTCATAAAAGCCTAGTGGGGGAAAGAAGCTCATTTTACTCTATTTGGGAAGAATTCAGTGTTGAATGGACTTATATGAAAAAAGCTCTTTTTACCATAAGCCCAAAATTAAAGCTTATACTTTGTCTTTTCTTCTTCCAAAGCCAAAAGTCACATCAACCACATGACTCACTGAATCTGCATTTCCTTTTCTTTTCTTTTTTTAATAACATGCCTTTGCCTATTTATTTTCTCTTTTGAAAATTAAAAAAATTACTGGTATTTCCTTTGACTGCTTTTTCCAACATTATTTATTGAGGAAGAGGAAGATAGTATTTCACATTGAAATAATTTTTAATAAATAAATAAATAATAATTTATATTCATTTTTTAAAAAACTATATTCATAATGAATTTGGATTATTTGAACTAATTATAAAATTATTTAAATTTAGATAATTTTTATACCCTAACTTGTGAAGGGTTTGGTTTTCTATATGAGAGATACTTTATTTTTGTCTCATCATTTTTTTCAATTTTATTCATAATTAATTATATGTCTCTCTCATCTTTTTTTTTTTTTTCACTCATTCTTTTTCACATATATTTCAACTCACCCTCTCTCCCACTCACCGACTCAATAAATAGAGACTTTTTAGAAAACTAAGTTATTTTTTTTTACAAATTTATTGTATTTGACCAACTTTAACTAATTAATATTATATATATATATATATATATGTATGTATGTGTGGTATTCAATAATATTCATGTTTTTTCAGTCATTTTCTATCTTAATTTGCTTTTCAAATAATAATATAAACAAGTTTTAATTTGAAAATAATTCACTTCTGTCACTATTGGATTCAAATAAAAATAAAAATTATAATATGACTTTTATTCTATTTAATTTCTGGAAAAGTCTTATAAAAAAAAATCACTTTTTTCCCGCTAATCTAAAAGGATTATATATATCTTATATTAAGAATTAGAGAAAGTATCTGATAGTAGTTGAGAACGTGGAAGATTCCGAAAATGTGTCAGAAGTCCGTGTCCCCAAGTTGCACCTCCCTGCCCTTTTTTACTGTTCCTCATCCAATCCATCCATCCATCGATGATATCACACATACGCCACTTCAAAATTCAAACAAACCACCAAACGTTTAGGTCAACTGGTAAGGGGTTGTTCTAGCTTAACCACGGGTCTTGAGTTCGAGACGTGGGAATGCAGCGTGCGTGTGTGGTAGAGGCTTCCCCGAAAAGGCCAACCTTGCCCTGCCCTGATTAGTAGTCAGAAGCCGTTGATGTGCTGTGCGAAAGATGGCCTGCCCTAGGACACCAAATGCTCTGAGCAAACAAAATTCAAACAACCCAACAAATGTGTCTACTGACAAATTAGTATTACTCTTCCTTTCCCACTTATATCCTTAATTTAAATATGACAATGTTTTGAAACTTGAAAAACAAAAATATTCATGATTTATCTAGGACCAATAAATAGGAATGTTAATGGAAAAGAATCTATGTACATGGCAATAAATAATAAAAGCTTATATTTAAGGCCAAATTACTTGTTTAATTATAAACGTCTTTGTTCTACTCTTTCTTGAATTTCCAAATCTTCTTTATTCTCTTATAGGACCCGCATCACTAAAACTTTTAGTATTAATCAAGTAAATTGCTCAGAGTATAAGTGCTATGAAAGGAACATGAAATATTGTTTTTGAGGATATCATGACCTTTCTCTCATCATTCACTAGATTGGATGTAGCATTATTAATCCTTCTTCACGTATATTTACTAATATTTTTTTGAAAAAAACACAAAAAAATATTACTTGAACTTCAAAATCATGTTGTCCGCAAGAGTAATGGGATTAACTACAACGGTAAAGTAACCGACAACCCGTTTTAATAGAAAATCATTTATTTAAAATTTTGAAGTTAAAGTAGTATTTTTATTTTTTGGATTTTTTTCCTCTTTTTTTTTTGTCGCCTTTGATATTTTCTTTATGATGTAACTGAACCTTTACCATTAATGTCATTTGGCCTTTTTATAATAAAAAAATAAAACTATTAAATACATCTTATATTTAAAACTAAAAGAATATATCAATTGATTAAAGAAATAGGATATTGTTACTACCATTTTTTGTCACTACCACTTTTTTATAGTTAGATCAGAATCCCATTTACCTTTATCATTTCTCTCTCCTATTGGGATTCTGATCTAGCGGTGAAAAAGTGGTAGTGACTAGAGCTGGGAATTAGGGCTGGCCCGGCCTTACAGGGCCAGCCCGTGAAGGGTCAGGGCCTAACAGGGCCAACCCTCCAGGGTCCGAAGTAAGAAAAACATCTATTTTTAAAGTTCGGCCCGAGAGCACTAGGGCCAGAGCCCAGAAGTTACTATTCCAAATTTTAACTATTTTTCTTCCGTTTTTTTTCCAAAGAAATATAATTAGTGAATTACAACAATTAAAGTTCTAATTTATTAAATAAATGTTGTCAACATTAATATCAAAACAACACGGATCATCTAACAAACAAGCACAGTCACTAATTCATAATCAAAAGCAAACTATGTTCACAAATAACTCACATAAAACATAAGAAGTACCACTAAGCAGCATTAGTACGATGACTATTATTATCATTATCTTCGCCACTATTATCAATTTCAACGACATTTGATTGTGCTTCGCTTTGAGTAAGCTCTGGTTCATGAGTAAGAATATCATGAATTTCTTCTCCTGCATCATGAACACATCCATAATCTTTATCTGCAACAAATAATAAACCTAATCATAAAATTAGAGTATAGTTATTATGTATTTGTACTTAAATGGATAACTAACTCTATAACAAATACAAAATACATATAAATTAGTAAATTACCATCATATGTGAAACCATGCATCGAAAAAATAATAATAATAAATTAAAAGGGCCTCCAGGGCCGGCCCTTTTAAGCCTGAGGCCCTACAGGGCTTATTTCATTAAATTCCTCCAATTTTCAAGCCCGACCTTTGAAGGGTCAGGGCTTAAAAGCGTCGGCCTGATGGGCTCTACCCGTTTTCCTCTCTAGTAGTGACATTGGTAGTGACAAAAAAATTGTAGTGACAATATCTCATCCCGATTAAATGATAGATGTAAAATGTTGTAAAATTTATGATATCTAACTATCTTCCTTATAAATATCATGAATGTAGTTTAAAACGACCAGAGTAAGTAATCCTTTTACAGTTTTTAATATAAAATATATTTATCTAGTTTAATTAGATTAAGTAATTTAGTTGAGTTGATTAAGATGATATTAATTTTTTAAAACATCAAAGTCATCTTCCTTAATTTTCTCATTCACTCTTCTCATCGATTATTGTTGAGGGAGCATAAAGAGGGATAAATTAGAAAAAATTGATAAATATAAAAAAATATGTCTTATATCTAGAATCAATATTAACTCGGCAATGGAGTAAGCAACGACACAAGTAGGGGTGGGCATGGGCAGGGCTGGGCAGGGCGAGACCCTTGCCCGATGCTCAGCCCAAAGAATGAATGGGCTGCATTTTGCAGCCCGATGCCCAACCCTGCCCGGTAAAAGCCCTAACCATTTTTGGGCTGGGCAAGGCGGGCCTCCCCTACCCAAGTAATAACACCCTGCTCTAGAGATTGTGCACGAAGGCTTAGAAAATCAAAAAATTGCAGAATTGAAAAATAAGTCAAGAATTCAAATGAAAAATGCAGTTAATTCATGAATTTCAATTCCAATTTATCCATGAAATGTATTTTGAAGTCTAATCCATCAACCAAATAAGTAAAACCAGACTTAATGCTATCACCAAAACATAAATGATGCCATAAGAAAAATCAGATTCAACTTGAGTCTTGAAACTTAAAACACTATCATATATCTTAATAAAATATCCATACTTTAATAATTTAACAATATCCATAATTTATTATAGACATGAGACCATATTTATTTAATATGAAATTATATATTTAAGTAAATGAAAAAAAAAAACCGAAATTTGGGCCAAATGGGCGGGGTAGGACCCCCGCCCGATGCCCGCCCCTCGCCTTATTAGCCCAAATTTCAAAAACTCGTCACAATTTTTTTGGGCCACTTTTTTAGGGCCGGGTTGGGCAATTTTTTATCGGGCTTGGGCAAACGTACAGGGCAACTGGGCACCATGCTCACCCCTAGGCACAAGGAGACGAGGAACTTGCGGCACAATGGTTAGATGCAAATTAACCCCGTTACCAATTTTATTAGAAAATGTAAGTCATATATATTTGTATGTACCTTAACCCTATATGATGGTGGGTTCACATTAGGTGCTTTGCTCTCTAATTAGAGGGATTAGGCTTTTTTTTTTTATTTTTTTTATTTTTATATATTCTATTTAATTAGATTAGATTATATGCTGCATCTTAAATTTTTTTTGCACCTAGTATCTAAAATTAATTAGTTTCTAGTATATATTTAGAAATATTTGTTTGTAACACCACCAATATCATAGAAATTAATTAATTTGAGATACTGGGTGAAAAAAAAATTTCAGGATGTAGCATAATAATCTAATCTAATTAAATAGAATATATAAAAAAATAAAAAAAAAATGTCAAATCCCTTTAATTAGAGAGAAAAACACCTAATGTGAACTTCTTTACTATGACGTTATGCCGTATCCAACTAGACACGCTTCAGCCACGGTGCACGTGGCATTCACCCATATATAAAACATGTGGGTTTCCCTTTTTCCCTCAAAACAATCACTGTAAGCATGCTTATGAGAACTTGGGTCCCGTTTGGTACAGGAAAAATTTAAAGAGGGAAATGAATTTAGAGGAATGAAATATTTTGAAAAATGAGGGAAGATGAGTTGTTTGGGGTAGGAAGAAAATGATGGGGTAATAGTTGGTAAAGAATCAAGAAATGTATGTTTTACCCTCAAAAGTAATTAATTCAAAATAAAAAAATAATTTTTTTGCTAAAATATATTTTGAAAAAATATGCTCCTGTCAAGTTCGAACTTGTGTAAAAAAAATTTCCGCCAAATTTGAATTTTCCCGCCAAGTTCACATTTGATGGGTAAATTTGTCAAAAAAATGTGAACAATGACGTGGAAATTTGAGATCCCACCAATTTTGGTGGGATCTGATTTTCCCATATATGAGGAAAGATTGTGGGCCCGAGAACTTGGATTTCCAAAAAGATTTGTACAAAATGTATACCAAAAGAAAGAATTTGCTAATATTCTTTTCCCTTCCCACGAATTCCGTATATCAAACGGCACCTTGTAGTATTTTAACATCAAGCTAGTCATTTGGAAAGTAAAATTATTAATTTAATGTTTAATTTTCTTGTCTGATTTTATCGAATAGTATCAAATTAAGGTACATCATACTATTCTATTTCATAAATTTCTAATTGAGTATTAAAAATAAAGATAGCTGACGTTTTTTCAAAATTTACTTGAAAAAAGTAAGCAATTAACTTTTTTAAAAAAATATATTAAAATGATGATTTCTATTTCATAAATATATAAAAAATAATATTAACCCGAAATTGAAAAAAATGGTAGAAAAAAGAAAGAAAGAAAGAGATTAGGTGGTGGTTGAACGTAAAAGGGGGCTTTTTGGAGTCAAAATCGGGTGAAACCACTCACAGACATTAGGTTGGTAAGTTGCCCCGCAACTTGGCAATTAAAGAATTATTATTGATTGATAATTACATGTTGTCGTAACTCGGTTTGATTTGGATTGGCTCACTCATCAACTCACCTAATCTCGAAAAAATGTAACAAATATGACGCTTCATGACCGTAGTATATAATAGGGTTAAGGAGCAATTTTACCAATAAACTATTGGTCTAGGAGCACCAAACACAATATACTATCATTTGGACCTTCAATGCTAAAAAAACTCTTTAAAAGCTAAAAGAAACATAAAACCGTTACTTTATAAGCAACTCCGTTTGTGGCCGCCTGTTGAGGGAAATAAAAATGAGTTTGAATACATACAAAAATGCATATGTGGCGTGAGCTTGGCAAGAACATACCAGAGCCATGGCTACTTCATCTCTAATTTCAGCTGCCTTCTTCATCTTTCTCCTCCACCTTGCTACCTCCGTCTCCTCTATCAGCGTCAACTACGGCACCCTTGGAGACAACCTTCCGTGGCCGCCAGCGGCGGCTAATTTCCTCAAGACCAAGACAACCATCGACAGTGTTAAGATCTTCGATGTGAGCCCTCAAATCCTGCAAGCCTTCGCCGGAAGTGGCATCTCCGTCATCATCACAGCTCCTAACAGAGACATTCCGGCTCTAACCAACTTAGATTCCGCTCGCCAGTAGATCGTTGCTCACATCAAACCGTTCCACCCTCAAACTAAAATCAAGTACGTACATCCTCGTTGGCAGCGAAGTTCTCCATTGGACCGATTGGAACACCATCAAGCTTCTCGTCCCCGCCATGAGAACTCTCCACGTAGCTCGAACGCCGAAGGAATCGAGACATCAAGGTATTCAAAATCAGCTCGTTTCCCCTCTTTCCCCCCCTTAAATCCATCTTTTGCCCTTCTAATTTAATTCACATTTCAATTAAACCCCTCAAACCTCAAAGACCTGACAAATTCTAAATGATTCAACTTTACTCAACTGATCTGATTTTTTTTTAAGGTTTGAATTGTTATGAGAAGTTAAATTTGAGCTGATTGAAGTTCCTAGCTTCTTTTTGTGAATCATGAAGGATCTGATCACCGTCACCTCCGAGATCACTTACGACAAAGAGAGCATCGAGAAATCGCTCTTCTCCGGCAAACACAACACTTGCTCAGTTACCAAACTACCCCTCTCCGTATCAGACTCCTCCGACCTCGTTCCCAACCACACCCTCCGCCGTCTGATTCAATCTTGGTGTACCATCAACGCATCTCATGGCATCCAAAGGATGCCGACGCCCAAAGCTCCCATCACCAAAACGCAAGTAGCCAAAATCATCAAAGGCGCTTCTCAATCTTCTCACTCACCTCTGAAATCCCTCCAAACACTCAAATCCAGATAATGTAGATGACGTCATTGAAGCCCTGCGATGATCCCGTCGCCGTAGTGTCGACGATGATGCAGATGACGTTTTTCTGTCTCCTCTCACCCTCCAGCCACGTCTGTGTTTTTGTTTTTATTTTAACTCATTTTATTTCCCCAAATGCAGACACTAACGAAGTTAGTAACGGTCTTGTGTTTCTTTTAGCTTTTAAAGAGTTTTTTGGCATTTAAGGTCCAGATGATAGTATATTGTGTTGGGTGCTCCTGGACCAATAATTTATTGATAAAATTGCTCATTAACCCTATATAAGGGCTACATGTTCTTTCTAAATAATCATTCATAGATACAAGAAAAAAATAGTTAAATTGATTATTTATATTTATTTAATATGTTAAGAATTTGTTGTGCTTTTTGAAAATATTCAAGTCATCTAATGAATAAAACTTAATATCTAGAGATAAAAATACCCTATAATATATATATATATATATATATATATATTTTTACCTAATTATTCTTAATATAAATACAATGTTCTTTATCTCTTCTCAAACTTTGTAAAACAAAACGTCACAAAACATTGAAAAGATATATATATATATTTTTTTCCATATTAACTTTTAATTTCTCTTGTTTTCTAGAACACGTAATAAAAACTTTTTTATTTTTAAAAACAGAAAACTGTTTTGAAAATAGGAAATCAAACCTAGACTTAACCTTTGTTGTTTTGAGTCACCTCTGCTGTATAACTATCTTTTTTTTTTTTTTATTGAAAAAAGTTTTGGAGGGTTCGACATCGTCACCAAGCCAAAGACGCCCCGGCTCTATGAACACTTACATCGGGACTTACGAGATCGCCTTACCAAAGGAGTCCCAATGACGGCAGAGGATCGAACCCACGACCCAAGGGCCTAATCCTGAATCCCTTACCATCTATGCCAACTCACATTGGCTTCCTGTATAACTATCTGGTATTACCGTAGTTGGTTTTTTTTTTTTTTTTTTAAATTTTTTTTTTTTGATATTGAGTTAAAACAAAGGTTTCATTTACAATTCAACAATTAACCTCAGATTTTTTTTTGGGCTGCATTTAATAGAGAGAAAATACATTGTACTATGCTGAAAGTAATTGCAGTGTATTTACAGTCCTGAATTTATCTATTGCTGACCTTTTCTTTCAAATTCATTGTATCTTATTTGGTCTCAATGTATACTTTAATTATGAAAAATATAATTAATCGTTTCTAGAATCAAAATCTGAAGCATTAATTAAAAGATGAAAATCTAAAGCATTATTTTAAGGTCATGGTATTAGTTTAAAGAGTAAATACCCTTTCTTCAAAAAACGAAAAAAAAAAAAAAATGATCTCCATTTTGATCCCTTAAAAAAAAAATCATTTTTAGTCCATAAAAAGGACGAATAAGGATCGATTGGTTAATATTTTGATCTCTCACAAATTTCTAAAAGATCGTTTTTAGTCCATAAAAATGACGAATAAAGATCGATTTTTTGTAAGGGACCAAAATGGGGTCCGTGTTTTTTGTCAGGGACCAAAAATGGTATTTATTCTAGTTTAAATGTTATTTAATTTTGATCTTCAATGTCTTGAGCATAAATAATAAAAGTCAACCTTTTTTTAAAAAATCTTTATAATTATTGTATATGTTGACTTGAAAATAAAAAAGGTAATAAATTTAGGGCCCAAATCCCAAACATCATCTTGACCAATAGAGATCTCCAAAATTAATTAATTTATATTTATGCATGGTAATAAATGTTAGCCTTTTATTTAGTAAATTTATGATGAACTTAATAAGGGCATATATGTATATATTTAATCTCTGTGATTTTTGAGATCCAAAATATTGATTGACCATTTAATGGGGATACATGAATGTTTTTTTGATGCATGAATTGAACTTTAAAGACATTGGATTTTTACTCGAAAGAAGTGGGAAAAACTCAACTCTTTCTATTATTTTGACCACATAAGTTTACTATTTTGCCCACGTGCCTTTTACCTTTCCTTCCCGGTTTTGCCCCTGTTCTCGTCACCCTTAAACTAACTTAATTATCGAAATAACAGGTAATTTCCCTGTCACCTTCTTCATAGTTATCTAATTTATTTTATAGAAAGCAGTAAATTTTTTATTGCACAAAAAATTGATTAATAAATAAATTACTTTCATTATTTAGTCAATCAAATAACAAAATTTATCATACCCTATATTTGTATTATAATTTCTCACGTTACTAGTAATCATAATACAATAATTAATTTCTCACGTCGGGCATGCACGTAACAAAAACTTAATCACAATCCTGCCATGCATTATTGTGACACTATATATTCTCTCATATTAAAGATGAATATATACAAATTCATTTATTTCGATTTAGATTTATATCCTTTTTAATCATTAGCATTACTATTTACACCTCTATTTATCAACTTTATAATACCACTCTAACTAACCGTCAAAAAGCTAATAACCATAATGATTCCCCATTCAAGGCCAATATGTTTGTTAACAATTAAGATTTAATCATAAATATAATGGGTGAACATTTTCATGTTGCATGCAAAAAGAAAATGTTGATTCTTAGGGTTTAAACAAACCTATTTTTGCAATCTTACTATTAAGGTTTACCAGAATTTCAAGAAAAAAAAGAAAAAAAATGTTATTCTTTCAAACTAGTTGCTGAAATATTGTAATTTTTTTTTACTAAAAGTGTGATTAATTTTTTAAATTTTTTCATTATAATTGAAATTTGTAAAATTTAATTTGAGTAGCTTTTTCAATCTTTCTAAATATAATTCTGAATTATTGGGCCTGTTTGGAGTGGCTTATTTTTCAGCGTTGATGTGTAAAAATTTTAGTGGCTTTAAAGCCAACGACCCAATGAGGAAAAAACTAAATTTTTTCTGTTTGGATTGCCCATTGCGTTGGCTGAACTTTAAGTTAAAAAAGTTCAAAAATGGCCTGTTTGGGTTGGCGGTAGGAGCGGTAGCTTAAAAGCTATCTGACTTTAAAAAAAGCTCGGTGGGAAAAAAGTCAGGTTATAGATAATGATTTGTGTTTGGATTGATAGTGGTAGAAATGGCGGGGTCCACGTCAAAAGGCGAGAGCGTTATGGAAAAAGGCTGGGTTACGGAGCTTTTTCCTTAACTGCTTTTGAGGCTTTTTTTTTGATGTTAAGTTCGGTGAACTTAACGCGCAACCCAAACACACAACGTTGAGCTTTTTCTCCAATGCCCATTAATTCTACCGCTAACGCTCCTACGCTCTCCTAACGTTGATTCCAAACAGGCACAAAGTCAGTTAAGGAAAAAGCTCTAGAATCCAGCTTTTTCCATAACGCTTTTGATGTGGGCCCCACCACTTCTACCACTATCAATCCAAACACAAATCATCATCTATAACCTGACTTTTTTTCTACCGAACTTTTTTAAAGTCAGATAGCTTTTAAACCATCATTTCTACCGCTAACTCAAACAGGCTCATTGTCAAATACGCGTGTTACTATTACCAATACCAGCTGACTAAGCCAGTAAGCGTGGAAGTCCCAGTCTCTGTACTAACCTTCAGCGTGGTAATTAACGAGCTGAGCCAAGGGCATAATGGTAAACGAAAAGTTCCTCGTCTCCTTGTGCAGCTGCTTACTCCATTGTTGGGAAAAAAATAATATATAAAGGCCTCCCTACCAGTCATCCCTCACCAAACTCATCAGAATTATTAAAACCCTCCTCAAGAACATCGCTTACATTTCCAAAGGAAAAAAAAAGCTTTGAGATTACATTTCTCATTTCCAGAGTACAAGAAAACTTTTCTGCTGAGCGTACAGAGAAGGCAATACAAACATGTGTGGAGGTGCTATTATCTCCGACTTCATTCCGGCGGCGGCGGTTGCGGCGGCCGGGAGAGGAGGAGGAAGGGCTCGAAGGCTCACCGCCGATTACCTGTGGCCTGATTTGAACAAGATTGGGTCTGGCAGGAGGTTTTCCAAGCCACTGAAGCCTGAAACTGTCATCGACTTGGACGATGATTTTGAAGCCGATTTCAGGGAATTCAAGGACGATTCCGATATCGATGTAGATGAAGATGATGTTGATGTCAAACCCTTTGCTTCTTCCGCCATTAAGCCCTCTAAGAAGCCCCTGTCTCGTGGTAACTATTTTCTCAATCTCCTCATAATTTTTCTGTGAGGATAGCTAGCTTCATGGATGTTCTTGCATGATTCATTCTGTTGTAATGAAATTTGTTGTAGGATGTTTCTCTTGCAATTGCTTGAGTGATTATTTTGTCGGTGGCTGGATTTTTGTTGTGTTGATGGAGAAAAGATGATTTTCATTTCTTGGTTTCTTTACCTGAAAAATCTTGAAATTTGCCTTTTCTATCAAATTGGAGTTGGCTTTGTTTGTCTATGACCTCTGATTTTTGAGTACCTTCAAAAATAAAAATCTACTATGGAATTTCTTTTCTGCATATGAAAGTTATCTTTGCAGGAAGATAAGATCGACCACTTAGATCTTGTCATCTCCCTGAAGAATAGTTTCAGGCTTTCTTTTAGTACATATATTGGCTTATCTTTAGAAACAATTTTCACAAAAATTTTCCCCCCCATCCTCCTTGCTGGGTTGTTAATGAACTGTGCACGTGCTCTAGGATCCATCTCCTCACTTTCAAGTGTGTAAAATCTGGAAAGAAATTTTCAAGCGGTCTTGAAATTAATGTTTTATCCTTGTAAATTTGGAATATTTCGTCTTGAGCCAAAAACAAGATTGATTTTTTTTTTTTCTTATTCAGAAATAGGTTTGACTTCAGCGTAGTTATGAATTTGTAGATCCGATTGTAAATGATTTCTTTTGCTGGTATGGTATTCCAGAAATCATTATAGGCTGGTAATCTGTTTCTGATTATGTAAACACGCTGCTTAAGTTGGATTTTCCCTTTCAGGGTCCATTGGTTCATATCTGGTCTAGGTTAAATTAATACTTCGCCTTTTATGATAAATCTGTTCTGATTCCTTTTAAGAGTTAATATTATCAATCTGATAAACCAAAAACTCAACAATTTTGACCTAAGAATTACAATAGTACTTTGTACCACTCGGAGGAGTAATTCCTGTTTCGATATTACATCTAATGTTGCTAGTTGTTGAATGTTATAGTTTCCTTAATAACAACCGATGAAGGATCACATAACCAACCATGTCCATGCCAGCTTTGGATTGAAACATGAGTTTATTCTCATTTGTATGATGATTTATTGATTTCCTTTTCAATCATGTTGAAGGATCTGCCTCTGCAAAACCTGAGAAATCCGATGGGCAAGCTGAGAAGTCTTTGAAGAGGAGGAGGAAGAATCAATACAGGGGAATCCGCCAGCGCCCATGGGGTAAATGGGCGGCTGAGATCCGCGACCCAAGAAAGGGAGTTCGTGTCTGGCTCGGAACCTTCAACACTGCTGAAGAAGCTGCAAGAGCCTATGATGCTGAGGCAAGAAGGATCCGTGGCAAGAAAGCCAAAGTCAACTTCCCTGATGAGGTCCCATCAGGCCCTTCATCAAAGCGTCTCAAGACCAAAGTCGAGAAGCCACTTCCAAAGGCCAATCTGAACTCTGTTCAGCCCAACTTCACCCAGAACTTCAATGTTGGAGACAATCTGGAGGACTATTACTACTCAATGGGTCTGATGGAACAGAAACCACAGATTAACCAGTTTGCTGCTGCTGCTAACATGGGATCCTTCACTGAGACTAACGTTAACAGTGTGGTCCCATCACTTTCATCACCTGATGATGTCACTGTTTATTTCAGTTCTGATCAGGCCAGCAACTCATTCGAGTACTCAGACTTTGGATTTGGGGAACAGGCTCCTAAGACCCCAGAAATCTCATCCATGCTTTCTGGTGAATCTCAGTATCTGCAAGATTCCAACCAGAGCACTACTGACAACAACAACATGCAATACTCAGACTCTGAGAATGTGGTCCCTGTTGGAAATGGTTCCGGAAAGAGTCTGTCGGATGAACTTGCTGACATTGAATCCCAACTGAAGTTCTTTGAGGCACCATACCTTGAAGGAAGCTGGGATGATACTTCACTGGGAAGCCTGCTTGGTGGAGACACAACACAGGATGCTGCAAATAACCCAATGAGCCTCTGGAGCTTTGATGACCTTCCTCCATCCATGATGGGGGGAGTTTACTGAGCAAGCTTGCTTTCTTCAATGACCCCGTTTTTTAATGTAAATAAAGCTACAAGTTAGTAAATTTTTCATGACCCTCTTTTCTGGCTGCTTCTTCTTCTTTAGTGTTGTTCTTTGTAATAGAATGAGTTTTTATTTGTTCCCCATTTGGTTCGTTTGTTTCAGGAATGGTTTGTCACCTGTGTTGGAGATGGTGTGAGAGAAAGTAAAACCCGCTTAAGCATTGTGTGGAGGTTGTTCACTGGTAGCTGACGGAGATTTTGGGGTCTTATTCCTATTTAGGTGTCCTTTATTTACATTGTTAAAGACCTTGATTTTGGGGGGCTTTTTTATGTTTTTATTTGTTTTTTCTTTTTATGTTTATATATATATAAGGATGCTTATATATGTGATACTGAGATTCAGTCTTGACTGCTGATCAATGTTAACTTTGTGTTCTTTTATCTTCCTTGTGTCCATGTTAGGTTGGTTTGTTACTGCTATGATTGGTTACGCTTTTACTGAATTCTAGATCTTGGATTCCAGACAATGGCAGGATAACCGATTCCCAAATTTCAACAGTTACAAATATGAATAATCACCAACTCCATTTTATTGTTATTCTCCTGGCCTACTGTTTACTCTTCCAATCTTATTTATAAGTCATTTTCAACTTTGTTTTGGTAGAACAAATAAAAATCTTAAGCCTTGTCAACTCTATTTCAAGATTTAACAACTTTTCATCTTTTTTTCTATTTACTATACATTATACAAATGAGAATAACATTTACACAATCATAACTAATAGGTGAAACTTTACCTTGATATAAAAAAATTAATGATTTGACCATACATAGGATAGAAAATTTCTCCACCATATAAAAAAGATAAGGGGAGTATACTTCATAAATATTATTTTTATTGAATCGTAATAAAACACGGAAATAAAGTCAAACTTTACTGAACATTATCAGACGTAAAGGCGTGTTTGCTTTGCAAGAAACAAATGTGTGGGGGTGAAATTGCCCTGCATCTTGTCTTTTACCTTCGTCTTCATTTGGGATTTGCTGGGTTCAAAGAAATGAGGATAGATAATTATAGACATATATACCACCTTTGTATTATATTTGTGAGGTTTAGTAGGAAATATAAATTTTTGTTATAAAACTAAAGATAACTTAAGGTAAATGAAGAAGAATAAGAGCAGAATAATTCTAGAGAGAGAAAGTGGAGAGAGGAGTTCTCATTCAAGTGTATTCCGAATGTTTATGACGTCTATTTATAGAAGGAAAATGGGTCCTAAGTGTAATTATTCAACCTCCGTCATTACCGTAATTTTCCCCAAAAGTCAAATAAATTCAACACGGTTACATAAAATGCACGAAAGTGAGAAAACGCGTGGGCCCCACATGAACAAGAAATACGTATACATGAACAAGTACCGTATATGTGAACAAGTAAAATACGTATGCATGAACAAGAATCTTTAACAAAAGACTCCGTAAAATATTGAGGACCGGAAGGTCATGGACATCCACATAATTAGTATATTCATAACACTCCTCGGATGTCCATTTATGAATGTGCTTCTCGTTAAAAACTTTAACTAGGAAAAACCCAAAGGATGGGATAAAAACTAGCCAAAGAAAAAAAAAGACAACATTCATTGATACACCGTCCCGTCCCGTGCCGCTCATTAAAAACCTTTCTAGGAAAAAACCCAGGTGGGATAAAAACCTAGATAAGGGAAAAAGAGTACGGCGTGTATTGACTCCCTCTTGACAATATCATTTGAGATCTCGAGTTTTCGAAGACCAATACCACGGACCACTTTTCAAAGATTACTCCTGGAAGTGACTTGGTAAATAAATCTGCTAGATTTTCACTTGAACTGATTTTCGAATGTCTATTTCACCATTCTTTTGAAGATCACGTGTAAAGAAGAATTTTGGTGAAATATGCTTTGTTCTCACCCTTGATATAACCTTCTTTAAGTTGAAGAACAACACGCAAAGATTATCCTCATATAGAACCTTGGAACCATCCTTCCGAAGATAAATAACAAGTTGTTTGAATATGATGTATTCGACCTCAACCATACACATTCACGACTTGCTTCACGCATTGCTAAAATTTCGCATGGTTTGATGATGTGGGCGATATAGTCTCTTTTCATGACCGCCACGAGATAGCCGCACCTCCACATGTAAACAAATAACCAGGTTGTGATTTACCATCATGTGGGTCGAAAGAAAAAGCCGCATCTGCATAACCAATCAGTTCATGCTTGGATTCATTTGAGTAGTATAACCCCATATCAATAATGCCTCCGAGATATCGAAAAATGTGTTTTACTCCATTCCAATGTCTCCGTGTTGGTGCGAACTATATCTTGCTAATAAATTAACAAGAAATGATATATCGGGACGTGTGTGATTAGCAAGATACATTAGTGCTCCGATAGCACTAAGATATGGTACTTTGGACCAAGTAGTTCTTCTTCACCTTCTTCGTTAATTATTTGAGGTCGAATGGATCTTTATCCACATCTGAGATCTTACTATCATCGGGAACATAATGGATGTGACTTATCCATATAAAATCTCTCTAGGACTTTCTTTGTATAAGTTTGTTGATATACAAAAATCCCATTTTTCGATACTCTATCTCAGTAATCCAAGACAATTTCGTTCGCCCAAGTCTTTCATCTCAAATTCTTTCTTCAAACAGATAATTGCTTTTTGGAGCTCTTCGAGTTCCAATGATGTTAATATCATCAACATAGACCGCAATAATAACAAATTCCTTTTTAGATCTTCTCATAAAAATACATGGGCATATTGGGTCATTTCGTATCCTTCTTTCAACAAATATTCTCGAGACAATTATACCACATGCGTCCCGATTGCTTCAAGCCATACAGGACTTATTTAATTTAATCGAGTATTGATCTCGAATATTTGAACTAGATGCTTCCGCATCTTGAGTCCTTCCAGGACTTTCATATAAATATCACTATCAAGTGATCCATACAAATATGCGATTACAACATCCATCGATGTAGATCAAGCCCTTCATTTACTTGCTAGGCTAATCAAATAACGAAAAGTAGTTGCATCTACTACAGGTGAATATGTTTCTTCAAAATCAATACCAGGTCTTTGTGTAAAACCTTGGGCTACAAGACGTGCTTTATATCTTGTAATTTCACCCTTTTCATTTCTTTTCCGTACAAAAACCCATTTATATCCAACTCGGCTTTACATCTTCGGTGTATGGACTACAGTCCAAATACATTTCGTTTTGCCGGTGATTTTAATTCTGCATTAATAGCATCTTTCCATAGAGGCCAATCCTTTCGTTGTTGGCACTCATTGATAGATTTTGGCTCATAATCCTCATTATCATTTATTACATCATTTGCTACATGATAAGCAAAAATGTCGTCAACGTTGATTCCGTTTCGGTCCCATTGAATACCATTCATAACATAATTTATTGAGATCTCATTATTTTCATACATTTCAGGTACCTTGGTCTCTTCTTTCGGGACTACAATATTCTCTTCCGGAGATTTCTCTTTCCGGAGATAACATCTCTTCGGAGATGACTCTTCCGAGTTATTAACTTTTCTTGTTTATCCTCTACTTGACCATCTATACTTTTAGCTCCTTTTCTTTTTCGAGGATTTTTGTCTTTGGAACCGATGGGTCTACCACGCTTCAGGCGTACTTTAGATTCATTTATAATGGGTTGTCCTTCGGGACATCAATTCGAATAGGAGCATTAGCAATGGTACATGTGACTTTGTCACTTTCTTTGATCAGTAAATGCTTCGGCATTCGATTAGCTAAATTACGTAAATGAATTATCTTTTGAACTTCTAGTTCACATTGTTTTGTACGAGGATCAAAATGAGTCAATGATAATTCATTCCAGCTAATTTCTTTACCCAACTGCTTATTTTCTCCCCCTAATGTTGGGAAAAATGATTCATTAAAATGACAATCAACAAATCGCGCAGTAAATAAATCTCCTGTAGATGGTTCTAAATATTTTATAATAGAAGGAGATTCATACCCGATATATATTCCCAACCTTCTTTGAGAACCCATTTTGGTGCGTTGTGGTGGAGCTACCGGTACATATACTGCACATCCAAAAATTCTTATATGGGAAATATTAGGTTCTTGACCAAAAACCATCTGTGAGGGGGAGACCTTTAAGTAACTTGTTGGTCTGATGCGAATTAACATTGCTTTTGCATGCAAAATGGCATGACCCCAAGCGAAATTGGAAGATTAGATCTCATTAGTAAAGGTCTTGCAATGAGTTGCAATCGTTTAATCAATGATTCGCAAGTCCATTTTGTGTGTGAACATGAGCTACAGATGTTCAATATCAATTCCAAGGGACATACAATATTCATTAAAAGATTGTGAAGTAAATTCACCAAAGATTATCAAGACGTATTTTCTTGATAGGATAGTCGTGGTAATGTGCTCTTAATCTGATCAATTGAGCAAGTAATCTTGCAAACGCCAGGTTGCGTGAAGATAATAAAATGACATGCGACCATTTAGTTGATGCATCAATTAATATCATATAGTACCCGAATGGTCCGCATGGTGGATGTATTGGCCCACAAATATCTCCCCAGTATCCGTTCTAGAAATGTGAGAGACTCACTTTCGCTTTGCTTGGGGAAGGCCGAATAATTAATTTTCCCTTGGAACATGCTGTACATGAGAATTCATTGGATTGTGGTATTTGCTTACACTTCAGGGTATGTCCACATGAATTCTCAATTATCTGTCGCATCATAATTGACCCGGGATGGCCTAACCGGTCATGCCAAATATTAAATTCATTAGTAAACTTCTGGTTTACATTGACAAACTTCTGGTTTGTATTGGTAAACTTCTGGTTTACAATAGCATATGTTTCAATTGCACTTATATATGTATAATATAAACCAGAAGAGAATGTAGGAAAACATTCTAATATGCTTTTTCTACCAGAAACAATATTTGTAACAGCAAGACATTCCTGATCATTATTAGTTATTGTTTCTATATGATATCCATTTTTGCGAATATCTTTGAAACTCAACAAATTTCTTTTAGATTTAGTAGAATAAAATGCATTATCAATGCATAATTTTGTTCCTTCGTGGTAACAAAATATTAGCTCTTCCGAGCCTTCAATCAAATTTATATTACCGGATATAGTTTGAATATTGGCTTCTTGCATTACCAAGGAAGAGAAATATTTATCTTGTCTTAATATGGTATGGGTTGTAGCACTATCAACGAGACATAAATCTTCGTGATTGATGCCAAAGAAAATCATTCTTCATTAAAGATACATGAAAAACAAATTAAAACATAATTAAAAGAAATACATAAGATAGGAAAACAAGTTTAAAGCATAGAAATACTAAAAGATAAAGGTAATTTATTCTAGGAAATCAAAGAAATTCCATATAATTTACATCATTGTCATTATACTCAGAATTTTCTGCCATATCCACATGATTTACCTCATCCTTAGCCCTTTACCATTATTTTTCAAAGTGATTCTTTGTAAAGGTCAACCAAGTGTCTTGGCGTACGGCATGTGCACGAGACCAATGACCTTTTCCACCACAACGATAACATGCATTTTCGAATGCTTGTTATTTCCACTAGTTTCCTTCTCGGGGTTCTTTTCAATCCTCCCTCCTTTGGGGCGGGAATTTGATCCACCACGATTTGGACCATGATAACGGCCACGGCCACGGCCACGACCACGACCACGGTTGTAACCGCCTTTACGTCCACGTCCTCGGCCCTTAAAATTTTCATAGTTTACTACATTCACTTCAGGAATGGATTCGAACCCGTTGGACGAGATTCATGATTTTTCAACAAAAGTTCATTATTCTCGTTCACCACGAGGAGACAAGAAATTAATTCAATATTTCTCGAAACCTTGTCCACGATATTGCTTCTTTGCAGAGCATATTGGATGCATGAAATGTGGTGAATGTTTTTTCTAACATATCATAATCGGTAATATTTTCTCCACATAATTTTAACTGTGAAGTAATTCGAACACTACTGAGTTATATTCACTCACAGATTTAAAATCTTGCGTACGACATTGAGATGCAACCACTCATAACGAGCTTTTGGAAGGACGATCATCTTCTCGTGATCATACCTTTCTTTTAGGTCATTCCAAAGAACTAGTGGGTCTTTCATTTTGTCAAATACTCAATTTTTAAATCATCATGTAAATGGTGACGAAGGAAAATCATGGATCTCGGCTTTGTTTTGATTAGATGTTTCATTTTGTTCTTTAATTGTATCTTCAAGACCATGTGCATTCAGATGAATTTCCGCATCTAGCATCCAAGATAAATAATTCTTTCCTAATATCAAGAGCCATGAATTCGAGTTTTGCATAGTTCGCAAGGTTTCGTTTGACATGATTCAAGCTTTAGAGCACTTTCGTGCGATAACGTGTTATAAAACTAAAGATAACTTAAGGTAAATGAAGAAGAATAAGAGCGAGAATAATTCTAGAGAGAGAAAGTGGAGAGAGGAGTTCTCATTCAAGTGTATTCGAATGTTTACAACGACGTCTATTTATAGAAGGAAAATGGGTCCTTAAGTGTAATTATTCAACCCAGGTCATTAGCCGTAATTTTCCCCAAAAGTCAAATAAATTCAACACGGTTACATACCGCACCGAAAGTGAGAAAACGCGTGGGCCCCACATGAACAAAGAAATACGTATACATGAACAAGACCGTATATGTGAACATTAAAATACGTATGCATGAACAGTAACTCTGTATGAACAGTACTCCGTAAAATATTGAGGACCAGAAGGGTCAATGGACATCCACATAATTAGTATATTCATAACAATTTTTAAATTATTAAAATAAATCATGAATATATTACGTAAAACATGCATGATAAAAAAGATACCCTTTTTCTCCAAATTCTTTATGGAGAGTCTTTCATGAATTGTTGAAACCCAAATAAAAGGATGAGAGCGAAATGCCTCTCCTATTTTAGTTTTTTACTCTTCATTTCTTTCATTCATGCCATACAATATCTAACTCAGACATTTGTCCCCCACAGTTTGCGCCATCATAAGCGCAATAACCACACAGTAACCGCCATTATTCACATTTCCGACCATATCTAATGATGTCTCACTTTTTTTTTTCTCATTAAAAAAAGGGTTAAGTACCAATTTTGTCTCGGAAGTATACCCTATGAGCAATTTTGCCATGAAATTTTTTTTGGGTTCAATTTTGCCCCTGAAGTATCAAAATATAGCAATGTTGCCATCGCCGTTAGGTAATGCCTAACGGGGTTAGCCCACACTCGAGTGTGAGTGTACGAACCTGGTTGTTTTTTTGGGCTCGCGCACACTCTAAGTGTGCGCCAGCCCAAAAAAAAAGGGTTCGTACACTCACACTTGAGTGTGTCTTAACGCCGTTAGTGTCTAATTAACCGGGAGGGCAACATTGCTACTTTTTGATACTTTAGAGGCAAAATTGAATCTAAAAAAATTTCTAGGGCAAAATTGCTCCTGAGGGTATACTTCCGGAACAAAATTGGTACTTAATCTTTAAAAAAACATGATAACAAACCTACCAAAAAATTTAAGCATTCCCTCTAATCCCTATTATTGTTACACGACGTCTTCTACAATGTGTTTTTAGTCCTTTACATCACAAATTTGCGGAGCCACCAGTCTCGCATCGGTTCTCCAAGAAATCTAGAAATTAAGATGAGTCTTTGGACTCAACATGCAAGACGACTTAGCGCCAACCTAAACTTTTGGTCCAACTTTTAATGTAGGGTCAAGAGATACAATACGATATTATAATTTAGTGTAGTTAATAAGGATAATATTCTAATTTATTTTAATTTTTAAAAAAATTCAATGTTTCTAACAAATTTTAGTAATACGAGCGAATTAGTTAAAAATAACTTATATTTAGGATTGATGAAAGTAATTTGTTGCAAAAAACAAGAAGAGAAGACATTGAGGACTAACGGGAGTGTCTCTTTGCACATATATATGGGGAGCACCCATAAATCGTAATTGGAGAAATTACAATGAAGTTCCATGAAATGGATTTAATTAAGGGTTAAGGGACACTTTTATCCTAAAAGTTTAAAAAATGGAATAATTTTACCTTGGTTGTTATCCTAGTTAATTTTGATCGATAGTTGACTAAATATACTGATCTGGTAGTTCACATATCATCCACGTCATTTTTATTAATGAGTAAATTTATAATGACATATAGGCTTTTATCTTAGATTTACATCTTAACAAAAATAACATGAATGACATGTGAACTGTCATAACAACATATTTTGTCAACTAATGTCAAAACTAACTAGAATAATGACCCGGACAAAATTATCCTTAAGAAAACTTTCGAAGAAAAATTGTTCTATAGTGAAAATTTTTGAGAAAAAAAAAGCCCCTTAACCCTTGAATTAAATACCAAGAAGGATCAATATCAAAAAGATGTTTTCATTTCTTAGACGCAAACTTGTCATTGCGTTGCATGCTCCTTAATTGTTAATTGTTTGGGACATTTTGATAATTAAGCTATTCCCACTGAATTCGCAGTCATAATTCACAACGGGGGATTCACGTGGGAGGAGGCATCGACCAGTGTGGGTGACATGGCAACGAAGGACTTTTTTGAACAGTAGCAACGAAGGACTGAAGGAGTGGGCAAATCCGAGGGTCCGGATCCTCTCATTGGCGGATCCCTCCCCATCCCTCATCGGTAGCGATCCTGACCGTCCAAATCTTGATCCAACGGTTCTCAGCTTTTTTTTTTTTTTTTTTTTTTTTTTTTTTTTTTTATTAAAAAAAAAATTTTTTTTTTTTTTTTTTTTTTTAAAAATCCAGACTTCATCTCTACCGTCCAAATCCTGGACGACTACCGAGATCCGAATCGGGAGAGGGATGGGGAGAGGATCCGCCAATGAGAGGATCCTCTCCCCAAATCCGAGGCTTCATCATGATTTGGTTTCGATGGTGGCTCCAAGTTACGAGATTTGTAGGCGGACCCACGGATAAGAGAAAGAGAAGAGGGGCAAGGGTCCCCTCTTGAATTGAGATTTTTTTTTTTTTTTTTTTTTTTAAAAAAAAATTAATACATGTTTGAATGATTATACACCCTTAATACATTAAGGCTGCACTTTGTAATTGGATGAGGAATGAATGGTTGAATGATTGTTTAGTGCCTTATATTGAAAAAAAATGTATTTGATAGCATTGATAATAAAACAATTATGATAGAATTCTAAAAAATAAAGTCTAAAAGGATGACATTGTAATTATTTTTATTGTAATATACTTTTATTATTAAAATATATGTACTTGAATGCCCACCCTTCATTATAATTTATGTTTAACAGCACTTAGCCTTGTTTTTCTAAATGACAGGTTTGTAAAATAATTGCTTTTCTTATTACAATTCTTACAAAACCAATAAAAACAATTAAAGTCATTAAATTTATACCAAAATTTAAGTGATTTCCAATATTACCCATACTAATTGCACTAAACTCTAATATCATATTAATTATTACTCTCACCCATTACCCTTATCAATTATAGGCATTCATGAAAAAATATTTAATACTCTTTAGAAATAAGTAAATGCCTTATAAAAAGAATCAAATACACCTGTTAATTGTTGTCATATAATAAAAATAAAAAAGTATTACCTCCGGTCCTAATTATAAGAGCTAGTTGACTTTTATTGGAGAAATTAAGGAAGCTAAATAAGTTACTTAATCATTTCATATGTTGTGTTTTCATAAATTATATATTAGTTTATTGGTCAAACTATTTAATTTGAAAAAAAAAATAAAAATAAAAATAATCTAAGCTAATTTAATTAGTTTCCTTAATCTCTCTAAAAAAAAATTAACTAGCTCTTGAGCGAAGGAGGGAGTATGTAAAAGAAGTTTTATATTGACATGTATGAAGTACTTTTCGAGCAACTACTCAAACAGGCCGTGTTTTTCAATTTCCATTTGCGTTTTCACGATCATATCAAACCCTTGGATTTACTAGATTCAGTCAAAGTTTGTACAGTTAAAAGCATGTGCGCTCGTGTGTGTGACCATTGAAAAATATAGCCAAATAAACGCATTAACATTCGCCTTCTACAAATATTTTCTCCACTCACATGTAGAGTAGTAGTATGATACCAAAACTTTTTGATTTTATTTTAGGGTTAAGGGGTATTTTGGTTCAAATTTCACTCTAACTATCATCTCAGTTATTTTTTACTGCTACTTAACTAAATATACTGAGCTGACAGTTTACATGTCATCCGTGTCATTTTTGTTAAGGTGTAAATTTACTCCAAAATTCTATATGTTATATACTTCATCTTTATTGAAAGTTAGATTTAAGGCTTTTGTGATAAATTTGCACTTTAATAAAATTAATGTGGATGAATTTGAACTCCTAAATTAATTAATGATTAAAATTAACTTAATAACAGTAAGGATAAAATTCCTTTTTTTACAATTTTGGGACGAAAATGCCCTTGGCCCTTCATTTTACGGCGTCAGTAACCCAGTAGTGGTCCCACTATTCTGATTTTGACCAATCCAAACAGCAAGAAAAAAGGGTATTGCTTATTATTTATTTATTTTTTTAAAAAACAAAATATATGAAAGGAAGGTCAAACTACCCAGCATGTCACCCTGTGCTATTCCAACATATTTAGTGCATAGTGTTTTTAAACCCTGTTTGGTTTGCTGGAAAATGAACATAGAAATGGAAAACCATTTTTAATTTTTGGTTGGCATTAAATTGGGTTGGTAAAACTGAATTTTCATTAAAAAAAAACAGGAAATTAGGTTCCTTGGCTCAGCCTATGAAAAATGCATATTTCCCGGAAAACCATCTTTGCTGACTAAAAAATCCCTATGCTTTCTTTGAATTTTCTTATTTGCCCACACACTTCTGTTTCCAGGAGCTCTAGTCACGACAACATCTCTCCTCTTTCTTCTCCGACGACCACCCCTCTCCCACCGTCCATCATTGCCGTCTTCCTCTCTGGTACGTAAGTACCCTCTCACAACCTTTGCCTTCTGTAAACTTGTGTAATTAAAGAAGCAAATAGAGAAATAATATGGAGAAGATGAAAATTCTTGTATTATCAACAAAAGAGGAACATCCCCTTACAATGAGCAACCCTCCTCTTGGGCTGATAAACTCTAAACCTAAAAGAAGACCATGTTAACTCCCCTCAACATAATGTGAGGGCTCTACATCCAACACTTAGTGATCTCATTAATTAGTTAAGACCCTTTATATAGACTATGGCCCTAACTAATTCACTAACTAATTAATTAGCCACGTATACTTCTAACACCTTCTTCTTTGGAGACCACTTGTCACTGCAGCTTTCTTCGGCCATCACAGCGTTATTAAAGAATATAATACCTCCTACCAAGATTTTATAAACACCAGTTTCCCTTTCGTAGAAATAAAAATTAAGAAAAATTTTTCAAGACAGAAAATAACAAGTAATTTCATTTTATTCCCATACGGTTCGAATAAATAAATAATTATCATTAAGGAGCTTAAGAGCTTGAAGGCAGTATGTAGTTGCTTGCCGCACATGTTCTCTCTCCGAAAGGTTTTCGTATCAATTCTAGAAAGGAATAACTGTAAGCTAACGATAAAAGGAAGTCATCACATTCCCTCCTTAATGCCATTGAAGTAACCCTCCTCAATTATACTAATAAAACCAAACACGGCTATTATTCATTAACATCATCTAAAACTCCAAAACTATGTTAATAATCTCAAAATATGGAAGCTTCCAACAATCCTACCCGCAATTCATCAAATTGCTTCTGTTGCAGAGAACTACTCTCCCTCCATAACTTCTCCTTCAAAAAATTTTGCTTCTTTCTCTTTATCTTCTTCCTCATCACCTTCATAATAATTGGCTTATCCACCTTCTTTGTCATCATCATCGTCAAACCCCACAAGCCTGTTTTCTCAGTTAGAGAGGTAACAATGGATTTTTATGAGCTTGACGATGACAATAATGATCGTAACCCTAATAATAACCTAACCACCCTTCTTCTTTCGTCTGTGCTTTCATTAACCCTTAATGCTGAAAACCACAACAAGTTTGGATTAGGGTTTAGTCCTGCCAGGTTCCATGTCTATCACCAAGATTTTCCCATAGGAACCATACGAATTCCTAGGTTCTTTCAGCCTCCTCATTGCGACGATGTTGTCGTGCGTTGTCGTGTTTTGTTGGAGTGTGTTAATGTCTCTAAAATCTTGGCCGAGGCTTCAAAGAGTACTACTGGTTATGATGAGTCAAAAGGTAGCGTTTCAGAGATGAAAATCTTAGGAGATGCTAAGGCCCATCTTTGGTTTCTTCATCTAAATTTTCTTACCATAAAGGTGATTTATCTCTCCTTTTTAATTCCCCCTCTTGATTAATTATATCACACATTAGATATATTCAACTATGTTTTGCTCTGATTATATATATTGATTAATATATGGTTCCATTTTGTTGCAGCTTGCTATGGATTGTGACATGAATGTTAACTTGAAAGATATTATTAGTACTTCCTCGAAAAATGAAGTGCACAGCACCAAAATGATTAAGAGTCGCTTGGTACGTATATTTCAACCTTTTAATTTCACTTGTATATCTAAATCTCCCGTTGATTATTGTCATGATATATGTTAAGAACATAGAAATCATAATAATAATAATTATTAATTTTCAGGCTTATGCTCTCAGCAACTCCAAAGTCATCACAATGAAATGCGTTTCTGCTCTTTCCATCTAAAAATCCAATAATCCTCTTCAAAAAGCAAAGTTTTGGGACGATAATGAGCTCATGATTCAATGTGAGGCGCAACGTACGTACACAAGGCTACGTACAAGAAATTCAACATGTGTACCAATTTGAATTGAAGAGAACATGTATTCAAGTTTTGAATCTTGTCTTGAGAGAACACGCACAAACACGCACACAGGCCGGCATGCTCCAACCTATATCTCCCTTGCTCAATATGATGGTGGAAATAGGCTAAAGTATACGTTTGGTCTTTTATGTTTGCCTCTGGTATCATTTTAGTCTCTTAAGTTTGTAAAGTGCACGTTTGGTCCTTTAATGTTAACACTGTTAGTCTGACTTAATGGAAAATACTGACTCAATAATTTTAAGCGATGACTGTGCAATTAAATGTTGGCCAAACATGCTTATATGTTAGTATTTTAATAAATTAATATTTTAAATCCTATTAATTGACAAATATTTAATTTTCTTCGACAAAAAAAAAACTTTCAATCTTCATAAACTGTGAAAAACCGTAAAACAATATGTGAATATTAAATTTTTTTCAATTAATAGGATTTAAAATATTAATTTATTAAAATACCAACATATAAGCATGCTTGGTCAGCATTTAATTGTACAGTCATCGCTTAAAATTGTTGAGTCAGTATTTTCTGTTAAGTCACTCTAATGGTGTTAACATTAAGGAATCAAACGTGCACTTTACAAATTTAAGGGACTAAAATGATACCAGAGGCAAACATAAATGACTAAACGTATACTTTAGCGGAAATAAGAAAGTTAATTTTGTGCATTTAGTCTATATTTTCTGTCACTTGGTTGTTTTCTATAATTTACAGATTTGAAAATTGAAGAACATGCTTCCTTTTTTTTCTTGACCGGAGAACAACGTAACATGCTTCCTTAACTAGTTGAATCCAATAATACTATGCGCGAATTCAAAATTGTAAACACTTTATTCTTTATACGGAGAGTAAAATAATTAATGTTTTAAATTTGAATTTGAAGTGCAAACCCCCCACTAGTCATTTCAAAATTCAAACACGATTTCGAAAGGTAGAATTTAATTTCATATAAATCCACCGTATCCATCTTTATTTTAAAAAGGTATTGAAAGATTCTAAAATTACACTGGATATCAAAGGGCAATGTGAAATTATATTTTGATGATAAATGACTAAAAAGCCCTTCCTTCATTTAAACATGTGTTAATACTTTTGATCATAATTATAAGACATATTTATCTAACTTTGAAGAGATTAAGAATAATAGTTAGATTAGTTAATAATATTTATTTTCACAAAATACCTTATTGAAAAATTAAAGACTTGATATGACTTACCCCACCGCGTACATACTCAATTCTCATGATTTGCTCTTCTACAAAAAGATCATTATTAGAACTAAAAAACTAGAATATATCTGTGTGTATCTATATGTATGTATGTACTTTTGTGTGTATGTATAATGTATGTACGTACGTACGTATATATTAATATAAACTGACTTTCAGATATATATACATAGTCATAGATACATAATCAGTATACCTAACGAAGCTATTTCAAAAATGAAATAAAATTTAAAGTATAATAGAAATTTACTGTATATAAAAAAGTCAGCATATATAGTTGAGAATAAGAGAAATTTATGTGATTTTTATAGATAGCATTACTCACTTTATAAAATATGTATGTGTATTATTAAATTATTATTGAGGAAGTATCAATTGGGTATTCTGGAAAAAAAAAATTGTTCTATAATTAGGATCAAGATCAACTCGCAAATGTTCTTTTATATTAGAACCGGAGAGAGTATTTTGTTATTATTACTTGTTAACATATTTATATGCATTTGTGAATTCACTGGTGAACATTTATAAATTTGTATAAGCGGTTATAATGTAAATTGTGAATTGATGTAAATTTCTATGTGCATACCTGTAAATTTTGTTATTATTAGCTATTAAAATGTGTATGTGCCAACACTCGCAACAAAAATGAATGAACTTGAAGAGTATTTTGGTCCTTGACCTTTTTTTTTTTTTAATTTTTACCATCCATTATTGAAACATAATTTCATAATCTTTTTTATTCTTAAGTGAAAAAAACTAAAAAAATCATTTGTGGGGGAGAGTGGGAGTTGAGTGGAATTCTTAAAACCTTACCCCCAAAAGTAAATGGGAAAATCCTTTTGAGGGCCCTTTTTGGTGTAAAAATTCTAAAAAAGACCCTCAAAATCTGACAATACCTGAAAAGGTCCTAAGGCCTTTTCAGGTATTTTCAGAATTTTACACGAGTTGTTAATTTGGTTGATATAATTGTTAGTTAACAACTAAATCAAATTTCATTAACAACAATTTTTTAACAACTAAATCATTTCATTAACAACTATATCGATCTTTCTGCTTAACAACTATATTAGTCGCATTAACAACTCACCCAAGATTCAAAAATCCGAAAAGCGCCTTAGCGCCTTTTTTGTGTCAATTTTGAAGCGCTTTTTAAAGATTTTTACACCAAAAAGAGCGCCAAAAAGGATTTTCCCAAAGTAAATTACCATTCTCTCTCTCCCGCCTTTCCTTTTTCAAATTTCATAAAAAACCAAAGAGGGCCCAACAAGTAAAAACAACAAACAATGCTGGAGTGGCCATTTTGGTTTACACTTTACAATCACATTTCACTGCTTCAGAATTAATTTTCCTGTTTATCTTTTAGATAGTCAGGGGGAGCTTGACTCCCCCAAACCGTCCCGATAAGATCTAAACAATCCATATTTCATTTTTTTTTTGTAAAAACTATTTTAATAAATAAAAAATCTAAAATAAAAATAATTTGTTACTTAACATTTTGTTTTAAAAAATGATTTTTAATTTAAAAATTATCAAATAAAAAAAAAAATAACCAAGCTCCCGGCAACCGGTTCCTCACCACTTCACAGTCACAGTCTTCTAGTTTAGCGCCTTCACTTCACCTTTCCATGCTCAATTGTAGAACGCTAGAACTAGAATAGATGGCCACTTCTGGTTTAATTATCAGCCTATCGTTACTTCTCAATCTCATCCCGGTTCGGTGCTTCGCCAAATCATGCCCACCAACAAGCGACGTCGCATTGTTCGTATTTGGGGATTCCCTCTTCGATGTCGGAAACAATAACTATTATCTCACCCCCAAAATTCCCTTTCACTTTCAGGCTAACCGATCGCCCTACGGCCAAACCTTCTTCAACTACCCCAATGGCCGATATACTGATGGACGAACCATTGTTGATTTCATTGGTAACTTTTTTTTTTTTTTTTGTTCTGGGTTATCTCAATTTGAGTTCTTGGTCATACCCTTTTTCTCAAAAACAAAATTTTCCGCAGCTGAGTATGCGAATCTGCCACTGGCTCTTCCCTATTTGCACCCTGCTTATCAACAATGTCTTGATGGAGCCAATTTCGCTTCTGGTGGATCTGGAGCTCTCTTTGAAACAAACCAAGGACTGGTATTTCTATTTCTCACATATTCCATTTTTTCCCCTCTTCTTGAAATATTCAGGCGATTGATGTGCCCAATTTAATATTTTTTCCCCCAGGTGATTGACCTAAAAACTCAGCTTAAGTATTTCAAGAACTTCACTATGCTATTAAGGAAGAGACTAGGAGAAGATAAAGCCCAGGGTTTTTTATCCAAAGCTGTTTACTTGATCAGCATTGGAAGCAATGATTACATAAAACGTGTGACTTTGGATTCCAGTGCCTATTCATCATACTCTCGAGATCAATATGTTGACTTGGTGATTGGTAATCTGACAAGTGTTATTAAAGTATGTGATTAGTGAGTTCTACAATATATCATATCACTTCACTTTCACAGATTGTTTTTTTATAATCTGAAATCATATTTGTGATATATGAAGGAAATTCACAATGAAGGAGGAAGGAAATTTGGGTTTCTTGGCTTGGCTCCTATAGGATGTGTTCCACAGATGAAGATGCTTTCAAATGGGACATGTTGCTGCCATGAAAGTGAAGCTTCTGTATTGGCAAAACTCCATAACAAAGCACTTTCTGGGATTCTGAAGAAACTACAGAAACAGCTTGAAGGATTCAAATATTCACTTGCTAATTTCTATGATTTACTTACTGACCTAATTCACAACCCCGTTAAATATGGTAGGTAAACACGCTTGATAGATTCTTGAGGATCAATTTATTGAATCTGAATTGAAGGTTTAGTTTGTTCCGACTTCCGAGTATATTGTGTTTATTCTTTGAACAGGTTTCAAAGAAGGGGATGTGGCATGCTGTGGTAGTGGGCCTTACAGGGGAACGTTAACCTGTGGAGGTATTCTGGGAAGGACACGTTACGAACTGTGTAAGAATTCAAGTGAATATGTGTTCTTTGACTCTGTTCATCCCTCTGATCGGGCCAATCAGTTTTTTTCACAGCAAATGTGGATTGGACATCTCAAAGTTGCCGCACCTTACAATGTGAAATCACTGTTTAATGCCTAAAATGCAAATTTTAGTCCAGAGTCTGAGTATTATCTTTCTGCTTCCCAAATCTAATCTTTCATAGTCATATACAGATGTTGATATGTCAATGAAAAGCAAAGTTGGTGTGTTGCTTTTTTTTTTTTTTTTTTTTTTTTTTTCCCGTGTGGTCCTATTTGTGAGAATATTTAGCGGCCGTTTGATTCCAGATTTCATATTGCTTAGTGACAGAATTTTAGCTAGGCATAGCAGTAAGGTTAGTAACTTTGTAATGATCCTCTATATTTGTAGTGTATTAATATGTTGGAGAATTAATTTACATGGAAAAGCGGATTTCATGTATTTCGGGAAAAAATGAGTTCAGTTGATAAAATGCTAGCCTGTCTGAAGTTATATCTTTTCTACCTGCCTCGCCTAACTTGCAGACCAGCTCACAACCTATGAGTTGGCCCATATTTTCAGGGGAAAATCCTAAATAAAATACAATTAAAATAGGCAAAATACAAATAAGTACGGCCAATATATGAAATTCTATGTCAGAATTGATGGAGGAATATGAGATTTTCGAACGCTCTCATTCTAGCTGATACTGGACAACGAAAGCTTCCACCTGACAGACCGCCGGCTGAAGGGCAAGATGAACGGAAAAAGAAAAAGAAAGAGTAAATACCCAATTTGGTCCCTGGAAAAAAATACGGACACCTTTTTGGTCCCTCAATAAAAATAACTCGTCCCGTCATCCCTGGGAATCAAAAGTCATACCACGTTAGTCCTTCCGTCGCTTAGCTCCTAACGGCGTCACTAACGATGCGACGTGTAACGTGAGTTGCGACGTCACGTGCCACGGAGGAAGGCCAAAATAGTAAATACCCAATTTGGTCCCTGGAAAAAGTACGGACACCTTTTTGGTCCCTCAATAAAAATAACTCCTCCCGTCATCCCCGGAAAATCAAGTCTCGTTTGCCTTATGTTAATGGGAAAAGGAAGAACATATATTAATTAGGGTTTAATATACTTACATTTTAACTCGATCACGGCGATCTTGAACCTCAAAAACATATTTGTATCAATTTGTTTCGACCTAAATGTATCAATTTAGCGGTCAAAACTCGAAATCGAACGATCATGGAGGAGAATTCGAAAACCATGCATTTGCCAAGTTACGTGACAACAATGGTATAGATCACAACTTCTCAGCCCCAAGGACTCCTCAACAGAATGGTGTTGTAGAAAGGAAGAATCGAGTCCTCACTGAGATGGCAAGAGCAATGCTAAATGAAAACAACACTTCTCAAGTGTTTTGGGCTGATGCAATGAGTACGGCTTGCTACATCCCAAATCGGGCATATCTCCAGAAGAAGTTGACCAAAACTCCCTATGAGCTGTACAAGGGAAGAAAGCCAAACTTGGCTCATCTGCATGTTTTCGGATGTAAGTGCTTCATCCACAATAATTGTAAGGACAATTTGGGAAAGTTCGATCCCAAAGCGGATGAAGGTATATTTTTAGGATATTCAAATAGGAGTAAAGCTTATAGAGTTTTTAATACTCGTACTCAAATTGTTGAAGAGTGTATGCATGTTGTTTTCGTGAATCCAAAACGATAAATCCTTGGATGATGATGAGGAAAATGTTTTCAAAAATCAATTCTTTTCGAAAACTACTCCCGCATCTATTGAAAACCCGAAAATGTTTTTGAGGCCGATCCTCAAAATAATATTGAAAATCTTGATCGATCTCGGCCTAGAGCTTGGAAGTTCATAAGGAATCATCCTTTGGACCAAGTAATAGGTGATGTAAATCAAGGAGTAAGAACCGAAACAGCACTTTGAATGAAGTGACCTTTTACGCATTTATATCTCATTGATATAATTGAAGAATATACCCATTTCGGATCCGGTAGCCTTAACTCGGATGATATGCGAATTAACAAAATGAAGAATAAACCGTTTCGGATGACCAATGTAGGGAAAACGCATAATTGGGTGAAAACTTATCATAATCCCACCAAGAAAACAAAGCAATCGGCAAATCAAGAGGGAGCAGAGTTTGCAATAGTACTTAGCCTCTGCAAATGGGTTGCTGAGCAGAGTTAGTCCTTCTGTTTTTCATTGGGGATTTGGAAGTTGCCTCTGCAGATGCAAAACGCAGCCTTCCTCCGTGGGTTGCTGAGGAGTGAAGATGGTGACAAGTGGGGACGACGTCGTTTTGGCCTTCCTCCGTGGCATGTGAGTGGAACAACTCACGTTACACGTCAGCAGCGTTAGTGACGCCGTTAGGAGCAACCGATCGGAAGGACTAACGTGGGATGGTTTTTGATTTCCCGGGGATGACGGGACGAGTTATTTTTATTGAGGGACCAAAAAGGTGTCCGTACTTTTTCCGGGGACCAAATTGGGTATTTACTATTTTGGCCTTCCTCCGTGGCATGTGACGTCAGCAACTCACGTTACACGTCAGCACCATTAGTGACGCCGTTAGGAGCTAACTGACGGAAGGACTAACGTGGGATGATTTTTGATTTCCCAGGGATGACGGGACAAGTTATTTTTATTGAGGGACCAAAAAGGTGTCCGTATTTTTTTCCAGGGACTAAATTGGGTATTTACTCAAAAAGAAATTGGAAGAAGCTCCTCAGGCCATCATGGATGAGGCTATGTCAGATAAGGAAACAGAACACAATTCTGAGGAAACCAAAAGCTCTGAAAACAGGGAATCGAGAGACAAAAATGGAGAAAGCACTCTAAAGTTCCAATCCTATCGTGCCTCTCTATTGGGATACAATGGAGTCGCTCATAGTGGCCACGTAATGGAGGATGATGATTTATTTTCCAATGATAAAGATATCTGCTGGAAAATTCCTGAGCCAACTAAAGAAATGAGGAAGCTGATGGAATTATACCCTGTGGCACCATGCATTGAGGAAGAGTATAATGAGTGGTGTGAACCATGGAATTATGCTCTTATTCTCACAGTGCTTGGCAAGAAGTTCAACCTCTATGTTCTAAAAGACCTATTGACAAACCTCTGGGGGTTCTCTAATTTTGAACTTATTGATATACCTAACAACTATTTCGTGGTGCGTTTTCAGGATCAAGAATTATGGAGGTCGCATTATAGGAAAGTGCTCTATGAAGGACCTTGGGTGATCAAGCAACATTGTGTTATTGTTCAACGTTGGACACCGTATTTCAATCCATACCAGAATGCTTTAGGCAGGGTGGCCACATGGATTCAAATTCCGGATGTGCCGATGCACTTGTATAACAAACACTGCATCTCTCGGCTAGGAGATCGAATTGGACGGACACTAAAGGTGGACATGAATACGCTACAGGATTGCCAAAACGCATCACCAAAAATTCAGAGGGGGAAGTTTGTTCGAATTTGCGTGGAGCTAAATCTTCAAAAAAAGCTTGTCCCTAAAGTGATCGCGGCAGGATCCATATTCAACGTAGAGTATGAGGGGCTTACACTGATCTGCTTTGATTGTGGTCGGTTTGGTCACAGGCGAGAAAGATGCCCACACAAATGCTATGCATTGGAACTCCAGGATGTCCATCATCATCCTCCGCAACAGCCGCCACAGCGTCTGTCCGTAAACACGTCGGCGACGGGTACTGAGGAAGCTTTCGGGCCGTGGATGCTCGTTAACCGGAGGAATCGCCGGAGTCGTCTTGTGCAATGGTCGGACTCCAAAAACCAGCAGCAAGCCTCGGGTTTTGGTACGAAGTCGGTGAGGCCAACGGCTATCACCCAGAAATCTCAATTTGCGCCGATTGAAGATCCTTAGGATCCTGATGACAGAGCTGCGATCCATACCGCCGGACAGATGATCGTACCTCGACTGGAGCAAGCTGAGGTCAGAAAGGACAGAAATCCCTCGGATCCCTCGGTGAAGATGTCGAACATGGGAAAAAAGAAGGGGACAGCTGGAAAATTGGGGAATAAAGGAGTTGAAATATTTTCAAAACAGAAAATTCAATACATGCCAAAATTAATGCAATCAGCTAGGCCAGCCATTACTATTGGGCCGAGCATCACAGTGGAGGGGAATTTGGCTTCCTCGTCTGGGCCATCTGAAATGGATGAAGGCATAATTCTAATCAATGAAAATGGGGCTGCTTTGGGGCCTAGTTCTGCGATGGGCCTCCCTGATTCCTCTAATGCGCTAGGCCAACCAAATATAGACATTACACCCACCAATAATGATCTAATTCCTCAAGTGGACCACAAAAAATCAACTGGCAGGAAATCAAAAGCCCAACGCATGCATAATATTGTTCATGGAGGCTTGGACAATGTGAACAATCAGAAGATTGAAGTTAATGAGCATCCCAATGCTGACCCTTCCTTGGAGCACAATAATAGTTTGGCTCATTTTAGCACCACTCCACCACCTGACCATTGGGACCCGAATGAGGATGTCGCACCAGATTTCTTAGAAGCCAAGGGAACCTTTGTGGCAGAAACTCAATTGGAGCAGCAGTATGAAGATGAAGTTCAAGGCTCCAGGTAAGTATTTCTATCCCTTTTATTTGTATTTTTTAAATATGTTTATAGCCTCTTGGAATTGTAGGGGAGCCGGTAGCCGGACTTTCCCATTAACCTTTAAAGATATTGTTAATAAATATTGTATTAATATTTTCTGTCTCATGGAGCCGCGTATTAGTGGTGATAGAGCCGATAAGGTTTTTCGTAAGCTTGGTTTTACCAATTGGATTCGGGTGGAATCAACTGGTTTTTCTGGGGGTATTTGGCTTCTTTGGAACAATGATAAATTCGATATTACCTACATTTCCTCCTCTACCCAATTGCTTCATTGTCAAATCAGGGAGCTTAGCACTAACAACTTGACTCTTGTGACTGCTGTTTATGGGGAAACTACTTCTGTTGGCAGATCCTCTCTTTGGAACTCCCTTCGTTCTCTTGCTATTAATGTTACTCTCCCTTGGTTGGTCTTGGGGGATTTCAATGCTTTCTTGTCTCCTAATGACAAACTTGGTGGAGCGGACCCACCTTGGACCTCAATTCACCAGTTTCGAGATTGTATTGACGACACTAATCTCATTGAAGCCAGGGTTCAGGGAGAAAAATTTACTTGGGAATGGAATGGTTTGAAAGAGCGGCTCGATTGGGTCTTCGCCAATATTAGTTGGCTTAATCATTTTCCCAACTTTGTCGTTCGGCATGAGCTCAAATTTAAATATGATCATCGGATCGTGGTGGTGAATACTAATCTCGCATCCCTGAGAAGAAATTTCCAGAAAACATTTTCTTATCAAATTGCCTGGTCTTTGGAGAACGATTTTAAGGATATCACTAAGGAAGCTTGGCATGAGAAAAATTGGGTTCAAGGGCTGAAAATTTTCAAAACATTGCTCGAAATTGGCATGATACTCGGGTGGGTAACTTCTCTAAGAAGATACACGAGTTGATCTGCCGCCTGGAAGGAATTGATAGGAGCAGAAGGGCAAACTTGAATACTGGTCTTTATAGGCTGGAGAAGAAACTTTTGAGTAATTATCATAAAGTGGCTACTCAGGAGGAACTCTTCTGGTTTCAAAAGTCCAGATGTAATTGGCTTCAGGGGGGGTGACAGAAATACAAAATTCTTTCATGCATCCACTGTGATTAAAAGAAAGAAGCAGAAAATCGCTGCCATTCAAAACGACTCTGGGGAGTGGATTGAGGATCAAGATACTGCAAAAAAGATGGCGCACGACTTCTTCCTAAACCTTTATTCTCGGGACGCCTCGGTGAAAGATCCGGATGAGTGGTGCTGCAATTTCCCTATCATTGACCCTCATGAGTTGCACATGCTCTCAAGAAAAGTTACGAGACTTGAAATTAAGAATGCTACTTTCGCTATGGGAGCTTTCAAGGCTTCGGGTCCTGACGGCCTCCAAGCTCACTTCTTCCAAACTCAATGGGATGTCGTTGGTACCAAAATTTGTGATTTTATTGAAAACTGTTTTGAGAACCCCTCTAGCATGACCGCCATTAACAAGTCCAGGGTTGTCCTCATTCCTAAAGTTGATAATCCTTCTTCCTTAAGGGACTTTCGCCCTATATCCTTGTGTAACGTCAGCTTCAAAATTATTACCAAGGTCTTGGCGAATAGATTTAGAGGAGTCATGAACACTCTCGTCGGCCCCGAACAATGTAGCTTTATCGCGAGATAGATCCAAATTGTGACAATATCCTTATTGCCCAAGAGATTATCCACTCTATGAGATCTAAGGGTAGAAAGAAAGGGTTTGTCGCCATTAAGATTGATATGGAGAAAGCCTTCGATAGACTTGATTGGGGCTTCATCAAGAATACTCTGGCTAGTCTAAAGTTGACGGACAACCTTATCAATCTGATTATGGCCTGTATTTCGACCACATCTATGTCTATTCTCTGGAACGGTGAGGAAAGCCCATGCTTTACCCCTTCTAGAGGAGTCAGACAAGGTGATCCTCTCAGCCCATATATCTTTGTTCTCTGTATGGAGCGATTGGGGCATCTTATTAGAGCTGAGTGTAAGGCCCGGCGCTGGAAACCTTTCTTCTTCAAAAGAGGTGGCCCCCACATCTCTCATCTTTTCTTCGCTGATGATCTTATTCTATTTACGGAGGCATCCCCTAATCAAATGGTGGAAGTCCATAAAGTGATGAGAAGTTTTTGTGAAGTCTCGGGCCACAAAATTAATTTAGATAAGTCTCGCATGTTCTGCTCTTCAAATGTAAATTTTAACAGAGCTATGGAGTTAAGTCAACTTCTTGGGATTGGTCTAACCCCTGATCTTGGTAAATATCTTGGGGTGCTTGTCATTCATAAGAGAGTCACGAAAGCCACCTACTATCCCATTGTACAAAAAGCAAAAAAGAAGCTGTCGGCGTGGAAAAGCAAATTCTTATCTATTGCTGGTCGCTCTGTGTTGATTAAATCTGTGCTATCTGCTCTTCCTAGCTATTGTATGCAGTCAACTCTCCTCCCTATCTGTACTATCAATGAGCTTGATAAGATTTCGAGGAGGTTCCTTTGGTCTCAAGAGGAGGATATGAAAAAAATGCATCTCATAGCTTGGGACAAAGTGACTCAAGCGAGAAAGCAAGGGGGCCTTGGCTTCAAAAATCTTCGTCGTCAAAACAAGGCCTTTATTATGAAACTTTGTTGGAGTCTTTTGACGAGAAAGCATGATCTATGGGTTCAATGCCTTTGGTCTAAATATAATTGCGGTCACCTTTCCCTTCCCAATGTCACCAAGAAAAGGAACTCTTCCCCTGCGTGGAAAGCAATTGCTCAAGTTTGGGAGAAGTTTCTTTCGGGAGTTTGGAAAAAGGTTAATAATGGAGTCGATACTAAATTCTGGCACGATCTTTGGCTCCCTATCGATCGTCCCCTTATGGCCTTCGTTGCTGACCCCTTCTTTGTTAATGAGGACGAGACCGTTCGTGATCAATTGTTGGTGAGTGGTAGATGGGACATTGACAGATGGCGGGGCATTTTGCCTCCTTCAATCATAAATATTATCTCTAAAACCCATCCCCCTTCTAACAATCTCCCTGACTGTTTCTCTTGGAGAGCTGCGAGAGATGGCTGCTTCTCTGTCAAGTCTACTTACAATTACCTTTCTAATCATGAAAGAACGACAGATAACAGTTTCTGGGCTTTGATGTGGAAATGGCAGGTTCCTGAGAAAGTAAATTTTTTTATGTGGCAAGTTGCCCATGAGAGGCTGGTTACTAATTCTCTCCGCCTAAAAAGAGGTCTCTCTGCTGACAACATTTGCCCGTTTCCTTGCAATAGCGAGGAGACCGTGATTCACGTAATCAGGGACTGTGCGAGGGCAAAAAACTTTTGGAAACAAATTTTAAGGCCTAACTATTTTTCTCAGTTTTTTACAGGTAATTTGCAGGCTTGGCTTAATTGGAATGTCTATCACAACCTAGGAACTGGAAGATTTCAAAATTTCTCTTGGCCAAGAGTTTTTAGTTTGGGGTGCTGGATTCTCTGGACAACGAGATGCAAATTCCTGTTCAACGGCAAGATGACAGATACCAGGGGGATGCTTCACTTTTGCAATTATCTCTTAATGGAAAATACCTCCAATCATGTTCTTGCTCACAAAATTTTCCATCTTGGCAGGGTCACAGAAGAGTCATGGTCTCCTCCTCCAGTAGACACAGTTCGCATTGATGTGGATGGCTCAGTGCGCTACTATCACCAAGCAGCTTGCGGAGGAGTAATTAGGAACTCCCACGGTCATTGGCTGATGGGATTCCATAAATCTCTCGGACATCATTCTGTGATTGAAGCTGAGCTCTATGCCATCATGACAGGATTAAAAGTGGGGCGCCAGATGGGACTTCAGAGAATCCACCTCTACTCTGATTCTATCGAGGCCGTCAACATTCTCATGAGAGATTGTTGTACTGATCATCCCTGAGAGACATCATCAGAGAGACTCGAGACCTCCTCTTCCAGGATTGGAGTGTTGAGATCTACTATACTCCAAGAGAAAACATCTCTTGTGGAGACTATATGGCCAAACATGGTCATGATAACCAATCTGAGGCGGATGTGGTTTTATTACCAACAGTTCCTGCCGGATGTCTTCAAATGTATCTAAAGGACCAATCGGTCTGCCAAGCCTAGTTTTTTTTTGGCCTCCCTTTTGTATTAAGGGCTAGATTTTCATAGTCTTGTCCCTTTTCTCTTTTTCAAGCCTTGGCTTGCCTGTACTTTATATAAAAAAAATCTCACCAAATGACTAAATTGCCCTGAGTTATGTGGCAAATGAAAACAAAATAGAAGCGCATGAGTGAAATCGATACTATAAATTTTCATGTTGTTAATCTACATTTATAAGTTGTTATTAGCCCCTAAAACTTGTGCCTCAAAAATTATACGTGGTATATTGTTTTTTTTGGATATTAAGTTGTGAAACATGATAGTAAAGTTGTTAATATAAATTCTCATGTTGTTAAAATCTAGGATAAATACCAATTTTACCACGGAAGTTTTGGTTTTGGAGTACTCAGCACCCGGAAGTTTACAAGCGTAGCAATCTTGCCCATCGGTTGATCTTGACTGTTGGATTGATCATTTTTTGTATCACTTTTGCTCGGAAGTTTACAAAAATTTGTTCCAAAAAAAACTTCAAGGGCAAATTTGCTCCTAAAAAAAACTTCCGGGTGCTGAATGCCCCCTAGCCAATACTTCCGTGACAAAAATGGTATTTAACCCTAAAATCTATATAGATGTCGTTGACCTCTGAAACTTGTGCCCTGAAAATTGTACTTGGTATATTCGTTTTTGGGATATGAAGTTGTGAAACATGATACTGTCTAAATTATCATGTTGTCAATATCTATACAGATGTTGTTATTGACCCCTGAAACTTGTGCCATAAAAATTATACATGGGTATAAGTATTGGTTTTTGGGATATAAAGTTGTGAAATATTATATTGAAGTCATTAATCTAAATTCTCATGTTGTTAATAAGCTATCATAGTGATCAAATAGCCCGAACAAGCCAACATGAAAGCGAAGGGATATTCTCTCTGATGGCGTCACTTAGAAAATGCATCATCGTAGTACCAAGAAACACGTCATCAGCAAATTGAGTTCCCAAAACCAAAAACCCCTCATTTAATTTCAACACATACGATGAAACCTAGTGATGAACGTGGTAAAGAATATTACAATCAAACACCAAATTTTAGCCAAAATCAAGGGTTGTGATTGGAGATCGTGATGGTCTTCTTCAGATCCGCCGACATGATCATGGTCTCCACTGCCTGGTGTGCCTCTGCTCCAAGGACGATGAAACTTCCCTTCTTGCCGCCGGACATATCGAAGCAAAGCTTCTCTTTAGGGGGAAGAACCAAGAACTCCTTGGCGAGAGTAGTCATGTCGGAGATGATTTTAGTGTCAACTCCGTGATTGACTACTTGGAAGATACCCCAATCCTCGCAAGCCTAAACAATCATCTTGCAGATCTGAGCCCAGAGATCGCCGACCTAATCGATGCCAGCGAGGGAGATGATAGGGATCTCATTGCTGGTGATGTTCCTGCTGATCTTGATGTCTCGATTCCAAGAGAAGGACTTCGCCTTAAATGGGTGAAAGGAGGGGGAGGCGGTGGAACGATTGAAGGTGTGACAGGGGTTGATGCCGTGGATGGGTGAGCAGAGGAGGAGGCGATGGTGAGTAGTGTCAACGATGAGAAAGAGAGGAGGGAGAAGATTGACTGAGATCTGGAAATTGCCAAGGGCACAAAGGTCTTTTTAGAGACATTTGTTAATCCCAAATTCATCTTATGGTCTAAAATAAGATTTCATATATTGATAGCACCTATTTGTCTTTTACCAATTTTATTTGTATTTTTGTGTGTGTGGTGATTTTCCCTATTTTCAGCTCTAATTCCAAGCTATTAAAAGTGGTCATAAGTATTCAAAGTTCAAGGACACTAGATGAAGAAACATATTTCTTTATTCTAAATGAGTCATTGACTCTAAGTACATTAAGTAAATATCACAAGCACTAATAACTAAGTTAATACAATTTGAGAGTAAGAAAATTTTGCTTTAAAACTTTTCAGCCACCATAGATGAAACCCTCCAATGATTCATTAGCTTCTCTTTATAAGTAATGTTATCTAGTACTATTAAAAAATAATAGTCCCTCCAATAGTTAATGTAGGATCTAATTAAGAAGTTGATGTTGGTACTAAATATAAGACCTATTTCATATTTTTATCAATTTTTTTTTTCCAAATTGACCCTATAGGTATTCCCTCGACAATTATCAAGTAGGAGAGGGAGGGAAGGAATTAAAGAAGATGATTAGGGTATTTTAGAAAATATATATCATATTAACAAATTGGGTTAAGATGCAATTTTAGCAAAGAAGGTTTTTTCCATGAGCGTCTGACACGATCAAGTTTTGAAGGGTGCAAAAGTAGACAATTTTTTTTTTAAAGAGCGATTTTAACAATTTCATTAAATTGACCCAAACATTTGTATCTTTTGTGATGCGGGACCTACTTGTTCTTCCTCCAGTTTTATAATGGATGTTTGTATCAGTTTAACGAAATTGTTAAATTTGCACCATTTTAAAAGATTGTGCCTACTTTTGCACCATTCAAAACTTAATTGTGCCAAATGCTCATGGCGAAAAGATTTGTTATTAAAATTGCACTTTAACCCTAACTAATTTAACTAACATCCTCAATATACTCAAATTAGTAAACTAGATCTTATATTTATGACCTGAAATAATACTATCTCTCGGTACTTAATATAAAATCTAGTTAACTTTTTTAAAGGAATTAATTAACGAAGCTAAATAAATTACTTTAAAGTATTTTTATTTATTTATTTTATATCAAACTAATTTTTCTTACTTACAAATTGATATCTAAATTGATATATATATAAAACTTATATAGCTTTCTTAATCTATATAAAAAAATTAATTGGGTCCTACGTGAAGGACGAGGGAGGTTGATGAATCTATGGATTGTGGACGCTATCCAAATTCAAAAATGACGACCGACTCTTAATCATTACACCTATCTATTTTATATGTTTGATGCTTATAAATAACACGTTTATCACATTCTCTGTTTCTCTCTCTCACGAAAGCATCTGCGCCGTCCACATAATCTTTTTTTTTTGTCAACAGAAAATTCTATTAATAAACTTCAAAAAAGTGACAATTACTAAGATTAGAAAAGCAGTAGTCTAAATAACAAACGACAAACATGACAGGAACAAAACAGATACAACAAATACAAATACAAAAAAAGAAAAAGAAAAAAACAACAATTAAACTAGAAACAAACAACTGGCCACCATCCAATTAAGAATTAGTATGTGAAGAATTATCAGCACCAGCACAAGCCTTGTGAGCCTCTAGAGTTAGAAGAGGTAACAAAGCAGGTGTTGGTCACGAAACCCATCCAATAGGACACACCCCTTTATAAGTATCAATTACAAGAAGATCCGCAACAAGGTTGCCCCCTCTCGGGGTAAAAGACAAGGAGAACCCAACCTTAGAAGACATAAGATAAATAACATCCTGGATAATACTTCTACACCTCCTATCATACAAATATGATGACTTTGCCTCAACACAGGTAAGTAAAGGAAGACAGTCGGTTTTAAAGATCACTTTGTCATGCCTGAGGTCTATAGCAAGAAGTAAGGCCTTTTTCATAGCCAAAGCTTCGATCATAAAAGTAGGAATCGACTTAACTTTATCAACAAAACCCCATCTAAATAAGCCAACATGATCGCGGCAAATTGTCCTAATAGCAGTATCTTTCTCATAAGGTGAAAATGCTCCATCACAATTGATTTTAAGGCTATCTAACGTGGGAGGACCAGTTAATGCTAGGACTGTCACTTCCCCTTGACAAAAACAGATCCCCAAGCCCTGTATCGTAGTTAGCCCAAAATTCAAAATTACTTTTCCTAGCCAATTCAATAACATTACCGGGGTTCGGTTGTCTATGGTCAAAAATTAACTCATTTCTAGCTTTCCAGATAAACCATAGAAGCCAACAAATCAAAGAGAGATCGTGCTTGCTTAGCAAAGGCGTACCTGTTATCCAAACCCACCAAGCATTGAAGTTTGAGATGCTGGAGACATCGACTCGAGCACTTAGCGAACAACCAAACTAGATACATTGAGTCCAAGGGCAGTGGAAAAATACTTGCTTAACTATCTCCTCTGCTTCTGTACAAACTAGACATTGGCTAGTTGGGGACCTTCTTCGCCGGAAAAGAGCTAAATTAGTAGCAATTGCATGGTTCAGGAGACGCCAAATGAGCTGCTGTACTCGGGGGATTACTTTAATCTTCCAGATCGAATTCCGACATGTGGTGGAAAGGACTGTCGATGACTCGGCTTTATCCACCCTATCAGAGTTTTGATCTTTCCAGCAATGATAACCCAATTTCACCTTATAATCTCTATTTTTAGCACTAGTCCAAACCAACTTGTCTTTCAGCCCGTTGATGAGGATAGGGATTTCAGAGATCGCCTCTTTGACTTCAGCTGAAAAATATTGGTTAATAGGAATAAGATCCTATTGCTCATTGACTATCAGGTCACAGACTCTCCCTTCAGTGATAATAGGATCGTAGTATTGCTAGGTATCTCCAAGAAGATAGCCTTCAAGACCCATGGATCACCCCTTCTGATTGCTGTATCATCTCCAATATCTCATCTTAGGTCTTTCCTAAGGAAATTTCTACTATCCAAGATACTAGACCAACACCACGGGGCCTTATAGCCTTTCTTCGCAACAAGAAAGTCTCGAGTAGGGAAGTACACACTTTTTAGCACCCTCGCCTATAACGCTTTTGGACTTAGCAAAAGCCTCCACGCTGTTTTAGGCAACAAAGCCTCATTCATAATAGATAGATCCCGGAAGCCTATACCGCCAGTGCTCTTGCTACTAGTTAGAGACTCCCAAGCCTTCCAATGAGTTTTGCGTCCAAAAGCCGTTCCATCCCACCAGAAGTTAGATGTAAGACCATTTATCTCCTTGTAAGACTTCAAGGGAAATCTGAAGCAGTTTATAGGGTAAATTGGGACTGCTTGGATGACAACATTAATCATTACTTCCCGACCGGCAAAGAATAATTTAGAGTGACCCCATCCTTGAATTTTACTAGTGACACGTTCTCTAATGTAGGCCAATGCCTGGTGTTTAGTTTTTCCCCCCAAATGCTAGGAATACCAAGGTATTTCCCTAGATCCTCAGTTGTTGGGATGCTTAGGAGACCGCTCACCATTCTTCTCACATCTGCAGGAGTGTTAGTTGAGAAAAATATACTGGATTTATCAAGATTAATGACCTAATTTGAGGTTGTACAATATAAACCCAAAATATTAGCGAAAACACTACAATTATGATGGTTAGCATGCATGTACAAAAGGGCATCATCGGCAAAGAAACTATGAGTAAGTTCTTTGATTCAATGATCATTTTGGCTCTGACTGATCATAATAGAGATTACCTCAACAACAATAATAAAAAGATACGGAGAGAGGGGATCTCTCTGGCGAATACCTCTACTAGAAAGAAATGAGCTCACATTTTCACTAGATAAGCAAATATTTAAACTAACCGATCGGACACATTTCATAATAAGAGACACCCACTCCGTACTAAACCCAAATTGAAGCAACACATTCTCGAGGAAGTCCCACTCAACCCGGTCATATGCCTTACTCATATTTATTTTAAGGGAAAACTCATACTTACCTCCAGATTTCTTGCGTCGAAGATAATGATAGACCTCATGCGCGATAATGATGTTTCATGAATACATCGGCTTGGGACAAAGGCACCCTGATTTTGAGAGATACAATAATCTAGCAATGGCCACATCCTATTGGTCCTTATTTTTGAAATAATTTTATAAGAAAAGTTACATAAGACAATAAGGCGAAAATTTGAGACATGTTCTAGTTTTTGAATCTTGGGGATAAGGGTAATGTTATTCATATTAATCCCATCTAAAATAGAACGACCTACAAAAAATTCATGAACCATAGAACAAACAGAATCACCAATTTCAGACCAAGCAGAATGATAAAATTTACCAGAAAACCCATCAGGTCCTGGCGCCTTTGTACTCCCAAGGCTAAAAGCTGCAGATTTAATATCTTCTCTTGTAACAGGTAACAAAAGGCTCTGATTCATTTCATTAGAAATTTTAGGATCGATATATCTTAATATAGCATCCATTGATTGTGAACCAGAGGTGGCAAAAAGATCTCAGAAAAAACAAGAAATATTCTTAGGTATAACATCTTTTTCCATTAACCAGTAGCCAAAGTCATCTTTGATGCATGATATACTATTCCTCTATCTCCTCTTGATTATTGAGAGATGAAAGAATCGTGAGTTTAAAATTAAGAATCTTCCTCTAGGCTCTAGGCCTGCCACCGACCTTCTCATGATGTGCTAGGATATCATTAAAATCACCAAGGCAAAGCCAAGAGGTACAAATATTTCTGTTAATCCTACGCACTTCATTCCAAGATAAAGATCTTTCAATTTCATCAGTAGGCCCATAAATGAAGGTGATATAATCAGGGGTATCAAATTCATCCGATCTAACACTAGTATGAATAATATTAGGGGACGAGAACAAAATGTTTACCGTAATTAGATCAGACCACCATAACGCAAGGCCACCACTTCTGACTATCAGATCAACTAGCCATTCTTTAGTGAAACCACACCTTCTTCTAACCTTCCTTACAACTCTTGCTTGTTGTTTAGTCTTCATTAAGAAGACTAAATTGGGTTTTTTCGGGAAGCATTTTCCCTTCAGATTTCTGGCTGTCAAGGCAACCCCTAAACCTTGACAGTTCCAGGCTAACAGATTCATGGCGAACCGGTTTCTAGTCCCACCCAACCACCGACGTTCTGAGAGAATGAAGAGTCCTGAACATCAGTATTACTAGTGCCAACATTCAACCACGCATCAGGGAAGTCAATTTCTATAGGAGACACCGGTGGTATATCCCCAACTGATCCTTGTCGCATATCTGTATCGGACCGTCGAAGATAATTCTTGACTGAACAGAAATTCCTCCTTCGGCCTTTTAGCAAACGATCAACCATACCCTTCCTCTTGGCCGAATCCTCATCATTTTCAAAAGTTAATTTTTTGCACTTTTTACTCACTATAGGGCCGATTTCCTCCTCATAAGGTCTTTTAATATGTATTCCTTTCAAGCTAAAGGACATAGCGGAGATGGGTGACAACCCATTAGAAGGAACAATAGACTAGACTCTTGTTTACCCTCATCATGACTAGGAAATTCAACATTATAGGATTGATCCATGTGATTAAAATCTGGGCCTTCACTATCAGAACTCAATGGGGGTCACTAATTGGTAGTTTAGGGCCTTGATATCAAGAGGAGATTGGGCTTGGGCAAAAGGAGGAGACAAACAATCCACATCTGGGCACATCCCACGTGATCCCTCCCTGCCAAGTACAAGTCAAATGGCGCAAGTCCCTTCCCCTTTGGCGCAATGTCCACTTGCAACTCTTGCGTCATCGCCTGCTGCGCCCCACGCCTCCGTCTTGCAGCTGGATCCATGGCGTCATTTTCCGGTGCCTGGCTGTCGACCGGAACCTGGCTAGACTACCGCCGTGGCAGCGTTCGCCTATCCTGGTGCCGTGTCCACATAATCTAAGAGAGAAGAGCATGCATGAATTTGCGTTTTCTTCAAAAACACTAGTCGATCAATGGAGACATTTTTTTCCGGCGTCCGGATCCGCATGCAACAAGCTTCGATGATAGTCATTGAGACCTTATCATTATTGGGCACCATCCTGATATAATTTAGATTGGTTGCATTAATATTTTAATGGGCACAGAGCACTCTAAAATAAGTGCTGGTATAATTTTTTTATTAAATCGTATAAACTGATTCCCTCCCAACTCCCAAATGGTGCTTTATTTTCATTTTTTAAGTGTGGAGCATCCGTGGACCGTATCTAGCGTTGAGCAAATTAGAACCAAAAACTGAACAGAACAAATTCAATTCGGTTTTTCTGTTCGGTTAAGTAGGTTTTCATTTAATTTATTTTTTATATTTTCTCCTAAATCTAATATTGAGGATAAAAAGTAATCTTTTTATAAAATTATATATATATATATATATATATATATATATATATATATCTCATTTTGTAAGATAGTATAATAAAAAAAATTCAGTTATTAACAGATTCGAACTGAAATATTTTGGTTAATTCATTTTTGGTTAATTTGGTCAATCATTTTCTATTTGGTGTTTAAAATTAGGGAGAAGTATTTCTCCAGTCACTGTCACTGGAGATAAGTTTATCTCCGGTAACCCCTAAAACTACGTCGTTTTGAATTAATGAAGGATGTATTTGTAATTTTAGGTGAATTAATAAAGGGTGTTTCGGTACAATTTATATGATAAAAAAGTAAACAAATTACGGAAACACCCTTCATTAATCCAAAACGACGTAGTTTTAGGGGTCACTGAAGATAATGACTAGAAAAATCCTTTACCTTTAAAATTAACCCTATTTAGTTTTTTCAGTTAATTTGAAAACCGAATTAAAAAATCGAATGGTCACCCTGATCTGTATATTAGAATGACCTCCTCCTAACATTGTCGCGTTACCAAAAAGCAAATGCTCGGTGATTCATATGGTGCTTTAATTTTCTGGTCATTTCCCATTACCCCATAGCGGCCGCGTGGTTGTGTCGTTCATGTGTTTAATGCAAAGCACTGCTGTGTCGTTTTTTTATTCCATTATATTGCCTAGTGTCCGCGTCTCAGCCGCAATTTGACGATTCGCTCCCTCTATTATTTGACTCAGCTTTTCTGTTCGCATTAGGCAAAACGATAAGTACTCTATCCTAGATCTTCCCCCCTTCGTTTTGTCAACAAAGGCCCATTAGCCCTATATATATATATATATATATATGCAGTGTCTTGGTAGCTAAATCTGTGTGACAAAGTAAGCAACACAAGAAATAACGAAGTACAGCATCAGAGAATTAACACTATTATGGGTAGTTTAAGTAGGAAGTTGATGTATTCCATGGTTTTGTGTGTGATGTTTTTTCCTATTCAACACAAAACGGAGAAGAAAACAGCCTTGTTCATATTCGGAGACTCACTGTTCGATGTCGGAAACAACAACTTCATCGAAAATGTCCCTTTTCTTCAGGCCAACTATGCTCCTTACGGTTACACTTTCTTCCAAAATGCCACCGGAAGATTCTCCGACGGCCGCGTTATCCCTGATTTCATCGCCCAATATGCCGATTTGCTGCTGTTGCCACCGTATCTGCATGCTGCATCAAACGATGAGGATTATATTCATGGGGTGAATTTTGCGTCAGCAGGAGCTGGAGCTCTTGTTGAAACTCATCAAGGAACAGTAAGTTTCTTTTGTCCCACATGATATTATATTTTTACACTATCAACCATCCGGGCCTATTCTAGATCTTATTGACTGGCACACCTAAGATCTAAAAGGATCTGATAGGCCCTTACACCACTAGAATAACGCTGTGTTGGATGTTCACCATGATATTATGGAAGCTCAATATATAATTGGGAATTTAAGTAAACAAATAAATAGGACAAAAGACAGAAAAAAACTAAAATTTTAAATCAGGGATTTTTTTTTTTTTTTAAAAAAAAAAAGTGAATTGTGAATTGCTTATCAAGTTCCATCATTCCTTTATCAACTCTATGTAACAAGCTTAATTTAGGATTTTACAATTTCAAAGTTTTTTTAATATCTTCTTACCTGTATATATTTTCTGAATGCTGTTAATTACTTTTTACGTAGGCGATAAACCTGAAAATACAAGTAAATCACTTCAAACAAGTTAGCAGGCTGTTGAAGCAGAAACTGGGAGATGAAGAAGCCAAGGCATTGTTATCCACTGCTGTGTATATTTTCAGCGTAGGCGGAAATGACTATTCTGCCCCTTTCTTGACAACCTCCGATACTGTTGTTCTTCCATATCCTCAACAACAATTTGTGGATGTCGTGATTGGCAACATATCAAGCGTCATACAAGTATGCAAAAAGATTCCAACTTACATTATTTTTTCATTTCAACTGCTATATATATACACACTACTAACGGATTAAAATAATTTGCAGGAAATTTACGAGGAAGGTGGGAGAAAACTCGGGTTGCTTAATGTGGGTCCTATGAATTGTTTCCCAATATTAAGGATGATGAAAAAGGGAAGCAGTTTAGATACGTGCGAGGAAGAAGAAGCTTCGGCAATTGCAAGGTTACACAGAAGGGTTCTTCCCATAATGCTTCAGAAGATGGAGGAACAACTGGAGGGATTCAAATATTCTGTCATCGACTTTTACGCCGCTCTCGTTGACCTAATGAAATCCCCTTCCAAATATGGTAATGTCCTCAGAAACATTTTCTTCACACCTAATACTGCTTTCAATTCTACGTATAGGACCAATTAACTTTTTTTTTTTTACTAAAAAGGCTAATTAAATTACTTTAAAATATTTATATTTATCATTTTTTTAAAACTAATTTAGCTTCCTTAATTTCTAAAAAAAAAAATCAACTAATCTTTTATTTAGAACCAAAGGTAGTAATATTTAGGTTGCTGTTAATTAATTCGATGGATATATTTTGTGCCACAAATTTTATATTTAATATACATCCCAAGAAATTCAATATTTAGATTTAAAAGTTTTATCCACAACCCAAATTTGTAATTATAAAAGTTTGAGTTGTAAATAATAAATCTCTTAATACATTAAGATTAAATGAAATTTAACGGACTTATTTATATTTATTTATTTTTACCTATGATTTATGGTTAAATTCTTCTTCTTTTATAAGACATGATTCAACTTAATTAATAATAATTTAAAATAACGAATACAGAAAATTTAAAATTGTATGAGTTAAGTAATTAATTATATAAATGATTTGTGATTGTTATTTGGAAATTAGGTTTCAAAGAAGGGGAGGCTGCATGCTGTGGAGGAGGCAAATACAGAGGAGATTATAGCTGCGGGGGCAAAAGAGGGATTCAAGAATATGAGTTATGTGATAATGTTAATGATTTTGTGTATTTTGATTCTATTCATCCCACAGAATCTGCTGCTCAACATTTTGCCAACCTCATGTGGACTGCAAATAATGATCTCACTTACCCTTACAATCTCAAACAACTCTTTCAAATTGTCCTTTAATTAAAACAGTTTAATCAGATAATTTAAATACCGAAATCATTCATCTTATAAATTAAACTAGAATCTATCAGTACGCATAAAAAAACAAAAATAGTGGGAAAATCATTCATGATGATTAATTAATGAATTTAGTTGAATAGTCCATTTCATCTCTGATTTGCCTCGCGTCTTTGTAAAAAACTACTTCCGATATCCTAATTGAATATGAAGATATAGTCGAGAAATTCATTTTGATAGTAAATGCAAGATTTTATAGGTTATTTCTTTTACAAACCACCGCAAAATTGAATTTTATATATGACTGAAAGGAGGGATATATTTCAAGCAAATTAGTACATATTTTTTTTAAGAAAATAAATATCGAATATAATTTTCTTTATTTATGTGAATTAGTTCATTAACTCATACCTTTAGAATTAGTTAATTAACCTAATTTTCTTAATCTATAGTACTATTTTTTTGGGTTCTTTTCCCCCTTAAAATTAACTATGAAGTCTAAATCTTTTAATCTAAAACTCCGTTTGTTCACCATATATTGGAACTCAGCTCCATATGATGATGACTTAATTTGAATCTAAAATCACTATTGAAACTAACTACTCACTCAAGTGTTAAATATAAAATCTAGTTGATTTTTTTTTGAAGAGATTAAGTAAGTTAAATAAGTTACTTAATGATATCACATGTTGTGTATCATTGGATTAGGTATCAGTTCATAAATCATACATATTAATTTGAACAAAAAACATAAACATAAATATTTTAAAATAACTTAATTAGCTTCTTTAATCCTCAAAAAAGTCAATTAGATCTTATATTTAGGATTGGAGGCAGTACTATTTAGTATTTAAGTTTGGCGACTTTTGAAAATCCATCTCAAGTTTTGGTTTCTAATTAATATGAAGCTTTTTTTTTAATGGTTTTTTGCAATGACGTATAAGAGTTTATAAGAGTTGTTTTTGGCAGGATGTAATTACTTTTTTTTTTATTACGTGCATGCTCGACGGGCAATCATGGTTAAATGTGTAACGTTGATTAAACCCTAATAACTAAAGCTATTTTCTTATGCATGGCATCGCAACGTTTTTTTTTACATGTCGCATTTATGATAAAAACTTAAATATCAACAAATATATATATTAGCGATGAATGATAAATGAATTTGTAGCTTTTATAAATATAGATGGCTAAGTAATCATACACTGATTTAGGTGAACTAAAGCATTACTAGCAGGGACGGAGCTTGAGATAAATATTTGGGGGTAGAAATGTATACTTATTAACTAATTTTACGAAAAAATTTTTGGAGGGCCAAATGTATAAATTTTTGTTCTAAATATATAAAAAAATCTAATTTTCATTAAATATTTAAGATAATTTATTTTTTTGGGATCCATGACCCCGTTGTATCCACCAAGCTCCATCTCTGACTACTAGTAACATGAGAAATTATAATACAAATATAATGTGTGATAAATTTTGTTATTTTATTGAATAAATAATGAAAGTAGTTTATTTATTAATCAATTTTTGCGTAATAAAAAAATTTACTGCTTTCTATAAAATAAATTAGATAACTGTAAGAAGGTGACAGGGAAATTACCTGTTATTTCTGTCATTAAGTTAGTTTTAGGGTGACGAGAACACGGGCAAAACCGGGAAGGAGAAGTAAAAGGCAAGTGGGCAAAATTATAAACTTATGTGGTCAAAATAATAGAAAGAATTGAGTTTTTCCCACTTGTTTCGAGTAAGAATCCAATGTCTTTAAAGTTTAATTCATGCATCAAAAAGCATTCATGTATCCATATTAAATGGTCAATAATTCTTTTGGATCTCAAAAATCACAGAGATTAAATCTATACATATATATGCACTTATTAAGTTCATCACAAATTTACTAAATAAAAAGCTAACATTTGTTACCATAAAATATAAATTAATTAACTTTGGTGCTCTCTATTGGTCAAAATGATGTTTGGGATTTGGGCCCTAAATTTATTACCTTCTTTATTTTCAAGTCAACATATATATAAAATAATTATAAAGATGTAAAAAAAGGTTGACTTTTATTATTTATGCTTAAGACATTGAAGATAAAAATTAAATAACATTTAAACTAATACTCTGATCTTACACTAATGCTTTTGATTTTCATCTTTTAATTAATGCTTCAGATTTTGATTCTAGAAACAATTAATTATATTTTTATAAATAAAGTATACATTAAGACCAAACAAGATACAATGAATTTAAAAGAAAAGGTCAACTGTAGATAAACTCAGGAGTCAGGACTGTAAAAGAGAGTTTTATTGGAATATTCAATAGAGCTTTTACATAGATTAAATTCAATATAGAATATTCGGTGTGTAGCAAAATTTGCAGAAGTGCATATTTAATCAATATGGAAGCAAGTGGTCATATTTACTATTCCTCTTGTCCTAATTATAAGACCACTTTTGTAGTGCAAATTGCACTACAAAAGTGCTCTTATAATTAGGACCGGAGGTAGTATTTAGTATTTACCAGACAAAATTTGAAAACTAATGAAACCTAATAACTTGCCAAAATAACTGTTTCTATTATATTGTTTCATCATTCAACTGTTACGTTCTCTTATCATTAATTACTAATGTCTTGGAATTATATTTAAAATGCTATAGGAGGACATACATTTTTTGCCACACGAACGTAAGAAAAACTGCTAAAAGTCCTAAGAAAATCAAAAGAACGAGACTTCTGATTATGGAAGCGGAACCTTAGCATACATGATTTTAGTTGTCCCTCAATTTCTTAACGGATCATGGATATAGTTGTTAACGGGGTACTGATATAGTTGTTAATGGGGGCTGATTTAGTTGTTAAAAAATTGTTGTTAATGGGGCTGATATAGTTGTTACTATATCAGCCAAATTAACAACTCGCGTAAGATTCTGAAAATACCTGAAGCCTTTTCAGGTATTGTCAGATTTTGAGGGCATTTTTTGGGATTTTTACACCAAAAAGGGCCCTCAAAAGGATTTTCCCAATAATAAACACGCATACACACTGAAAGATTACGTACATACGTACGGTTAGTCTAAACACAAAGTCGTCACCTTTTGAATATTAAACACAAAGTCAATACCATTTGATAATGAATATTAACATTATATATCCGGCACCATATTTTTAGTGAGTGTTAACGTAAACGCAATACTAATTGACGAGTACGATGAGACGTCGAATATTATTTAATCACTTACTATATTCAACATATAGGCGCGCGGTCAAAATATTAGCCATATAGTATTGCCACCGTCAACATAGTCAACAAGGCGAAATGATATAAATTTCTCTGAAATATTTTTTAGTATTTGCAAAATATAATAACTGACTGACTTACAAACTTGACAATAGATATGCTTCCTAAACTTTTAATTTTATACAGAAAAGCTCTACCAAGGCCTATAAATAAGTTGTCAAGTTCGCAACCAAATATATACCTAAGACCCAGCAAACATAGGAGACAAGTGCAGACATGGGAAGTTTAAGGTTTTTCTTGTATTTCATATTGGTTTCTCATGTAATTATTTCTATTGAAATAACTTGCTGCCAAAGCAAAATATGCCTCCCGGAAAAGCAAGAAGCCTTGTTCGTATTTGGAGACTCACAATTTGATGTGGGAAACAATAACTACATCAACACCACCACCTTATCTCAGGCAAACTACGATCCATACGGCGAAACTTACTTCAAGTATCCCACCGGAAGAAGTTCCGATGGAAGGATTATCCCAGATTTCATTGGTATATACGACTGATCATAGCAATAAGGTTTAAGGTTTTTGTCACATACTTACATGTGTATGGATTTTTGTAACTATACATATACATATATATACGTACGTACACACACAGATACACACACATATTCATATTATTCTTAAAGTGTCAAGTTTTTTTGAGTTAACTTTTGTTGTGGATGCAGCTGAATATGCCAAGCTGCCACTGTTACTACCATATCTGCATCCAGCGTCGTCCCTTGATAATTATATCTTTGGGGTTAATTTTGCATCAGCAGGATCTGGAGCTCTGCTTGAAACTCGTCAAGGAACTGTATGTATCATCAGTCTCATTATATATTAATTTTGTCGAGAGCGCGCCCGCGCGCACAGTGTGGATTATGATAATTTTATTATTTTATTACTCATTTTTATTAGGTGATAGACCTGAAAACTCAGGCAAGTTACTTCAAACAAGTTAGCAAGGTATTGAAGAAGAAACTAGGAGATGGCGAAGCCAAGGAATTTCTGGCAAATGCTGTGTACATTATTGCGGTTGGAGACAATGATTATGGCTTTGCTTTGTACTCTAACTCAAGTACTACTGTTGTTAATATTCAACACGCTCAAGAATTTGTTGATCTTGTGATTGGAAACATATCAAGCGTCATCCAGGTATATATAAAATGATCCCAACTAATTAATCGCTTTTATGATTGAAAATTACTTACTCCTATCCTCCTTATAAGAAGAGTTGGTTGACTTTTCTTGGAGAGATTAAATGAGCCAAATAAGTTAGATTCAAGTGTTACGTTTATATTTATTGTTGTTCTTTAAATTAATTTGTCTGATTTATAAACTGATATATAATTTAATAATATAATACACAACATATACTATGATTACATAATTCTTTTTGCATCTTTATTTCTCCAGAAAAATAAAGTCAACTATCTCTTATATTAAGAACCGGAGGTAGTATTCCCTCCCCTCCTAAACATAAGATTCAATTAAATTTTTAAAATAACTTAATTAGCTTTCTTAATATCTTCAAAAAAAAAAAAAGTCAACTAGATTTTAGGGGAATGGTATTATTTTTCATCTAGCTAGCAATCGTGAGTCTCCTTATATTATAAATCACAGGATATCTACGAGGAAGGCGGAAGAAAATTCGGATTCCTTAATGTGGGTCCTTTTAATTGCTATCCAGTAGCAAGGATCTTTATGAATGGAAGCAGCTTAGATGAGTGCCAGAAAGAGGCAGCTTCGGCAATTGCAAGATTACACAGAAGAGCTCTTCCCATGATGCTTCAGAAACTGCAGAAACAACTTGAGGGATTCAAATACTCTCTCACTGACTATTACGGTACTCTTATTGAAGTTATGAGATACCCTTACAAATACGGTATGCCCTTAAAACTTATAACATGCCCTTACCTTACACAATAAAATCAAATATGTATGCGGCTTTTAGAGGGGAAATTTGTATCTTAGAAGAGTTGACTATACAAAAAACTTTTAAATAAAATTTGTATGCTTATAAATATGTCCTAATTAAGATACGGTCCTTAATATTAGACATAATTACCTAAGTTTGATTAGATAAGAAGTTAGTTAGTATTATATGTATTTTCCAAAACACTCTAGTCATTTTTCTTAATTTCTTCATTCCTTTTCCTCTTTAATTATTGTCAAAGAAGTATCAATATAGATAAATTATGAAAAAAATGAAAATTATATATTTAGGATCGAGATCAACTACTCAAATATATCTTATATTTAGAAATAGAGGGAGTATATAGTTTGAAGCAGTTTTATCTTAAATGTATTAATACATCTAGTCATTAATATAAGACCCGATTGACTAATTTGGGGAAATTTAAAAAGTTATATAAATTACTTAATTATAACATATGTTACATAATCTCTTTAAAATATTTATACGTATCATTAGATTGTATATTATTTTATAACTCGGATAAAATATTTATACGTATCATTAGATTCGACTAATTTATATAACTTCTTTAATCTTTTTAAATTAGTTAGCTGAGTCTTATATTAAGAACTAAATATAGTAGAATATATCATATACATATACATACATACATACATATATATATATATATATATATATATATGCATAATTTGTTTGAACTGTTTGTTGGGAAGGTTTCAAAGAAGGGGAGGTAGCTTGCTGTGGAGGAGGCTCATATAGGGGAGATTTTAGCTGTGGAGGCAAAAGAGGGATTAAAAAATATGAGTTATGTGAGAATGTTAATGATTTTGTGTATTTTGATTCTGTTCATCATACCGACAAAGCTGCTCAACATTTTGCCAACCTCATGTGGAGTGGACATAATCATTTCACTCACCCTTACAATCTGAAATAACTCTTTCAATTTTCAAGTTTGCATTGAGCTGATAAGCTTATTGTTGCCGTCGGCACACACACACACACACATATATATATATAGAAGGGGAATATAAATAAAAATGGCAGTTCAATTCAATGTACAAGACTCCTATTAAGGAAGGTCTGTCAAGAGATAGAAGGGGAACAAAAACTAATAAAGTCTTTCCTATGAGTCAGCAATCATAGGATTAAAGAAAGTCCATTTATTGTTCCAAAAAAAAAAAAAAAGTCCATTTACTTTTCTGATTCTCTATATATATCACAAGTGTTACTATTTAAATGATTCATCAGTTCCGCGTGCTATAGTTTGGCATATATGTTACTGATTTATATTCCACTACGACATAAAATAACAATTAGAATGTACCTCGTAAGAAAAGTCTTCGATTGTTAGAATACTAGTGAATTTCGGTAAGAAAAAAGAAAAAGAAATACTAGTGAATGGCCACAAGAATTATATATTCCAACATGAACACACACACACACACATATTATTTGGAGAGTCCGTCTTTAATTGTTTGATACAAGTGTTTGACTCAGACAATTGTTCTTTTCTAGAGAAGTGATCATATGTATTTCATAATGAAGCTATTACAGCATGACGTCGATCCATTCTGGAAAAAGGAAAAAAAATAGTAACATGAAAAACTAAGAAACATTGCAGATCGTGAATTTTGACCAACAGTGATTAGAATGAATAGAAAATCGCTGATATTATTATTATCTTTTAAGAAAGATATTGTGTTTTAACTTTATAAAAAGAGTAAATACCCTTTTGTGTCCCCAACAAAAAACACGGACCCTATTTTTGTCCCTAGGATTAAAATGAGATTTTTTATGACTAAAAAAAGGGCGCTTTTGGAAATTTGTGAGGACCAAAATGTTCACCAATCGACCCTTATTCGTCCCTTTTCGCGACTAAAAGAAAGATTTTTTGTGTGAGGGATCAAAATGGGGTCCGTGTTTTTTCCAGGCGACCCAAAAGGCTGTTTACTCTTATAAAAACTATGCTGACATGACCAAATATTAAAATAAAAAATTGAAAAATACTAAATTGCCCCTTAAATCACCTGCCTCCTCACAACACAAGGGAAACACCAAAAGCTCATATGCCTTCTTCCCCCCTCGTCGGAAAAGTGACACTGCCATCTTTCGGAAAAGTGACACTGCCATCTTTCTATCATTGCCATTTCCAAAGACAGCATCGAAGGCAATAACTCACCACCCCCTTCTTGTCGGCAATTAATATCCATTTTTATGATTTTCGCTTATCACTGCTGTACTGGACACCATCCTCCCAAGCGCACAGCCCCAATCCCAGAGTCCCCTACTGAACCCGCCACTGGCTAACCTTCTTTTATAGTTAACAAATCTAAACAGAAGAAACATATATTATCAAAAAATAATTTTATCAATAGTTAGTAGTCTAGTAATTTTGAAAATGCCAGAATACAAAACTTGCTTCCTGATTGATCTGATGAACGAACAATAAACTACTTTTTCACAATTGTAATTTTCCATGAAATTGATGTTTTTCTAAAAGAAAAAATGTTTTTTTTTTTAATTATTAAAAGCCTTCCTTGCTATATACGTGGGAATGGCAACAAGGAGAAAGGTGGGCGCCAATTTGGTCTTTGGAGAGAAAAAGGCGTTTTGAGTTTTTGGCTTTCTATGTTGTGTTGCATGGAAGCAACGGTAAATTTGAGGACAATCTTGTATTTTTGAATTTATGTTTTGATATTTGGTCATTCTAAATAATTATAATTTTTATGGTCTTTTTAAATAAAAATTATTTTTTCTTGGTCCTTTATTTAAATTTTCCCTTTAAAAAAAGAAATATTTTTTTGACCTGATTTTAGAAAAGAAATATAATATTAAAAAATGTCCTTCATTTACGCACTAATTAAACCATACTTAATTAATGAAGGAAATTTTTGGACTAATATCATCAATGAATCGTTATTTTTCCCAAAAATCTCATATTAAAAAACTAATGTCTTACAAATCAAAACGTAGGTCGATCGACGATGTATTCAATTTGGATATTGTATTGTATAAAATTTTGAAAATCCGTCCAAATAATTTTTTTAAAGATCATTATGACCTATAAATAATAATATCAATTTGATTTTATTTATAAGTCTAAATTAACTAAATTTCACATATTAAGTAGAGTTAGTTAACTTATTAATTATGAGCTAAATTTTTAATTTTACTCTTATCTATAATTGGTTCCAAAAGTCAACATACACTTCTCTTCTATTACTTTGAAACTGGCCCTTGTCTATCACTTTTTTTTCATTGCACTTAATAGGGATAAAAAAAAAAAAAGAGTGGACCACGTGGGAGCACTCCATATTCAAAATGACCACCAATACTATCATTTATGATTTACCTACCTTGTGATGCATATTTAAATACCACGTTTCCACATGCATTACATTAATAAATATACAATGGATGATAAAACTTTTATCCTTTAAGCCAGTTATTGATTCGGTTTCCAAATTTACTTGTTATCCATCAATTTTCTAAAATTTCACACACAATTATTTAATATTCTTATGTGATCTCATCGGACTAATTTTTTCTGCAATCCATAAAGAGATCGATTACCATACTTGAGTCAACTGTTAGACAACATATAAGGAGTTAAGGAATATAGTATGTGGTTATGCAATTTTAGGAACTTAATTGATAAAAATTAAATTCCACAAACTAATTTGATAAATGAGACAAAATTAAGGGACTAAAAATTTCATTATTCCTAAAAGGAATATTACTATTAGGTTTCTTGAAGATCTTCTGCAAAACAATTTTTACAAGTCAAACTCGACCAAAAGTTTACAATTTGCACAAAGATAGTAATAAGTCAAATTTAGGAGTTGTATTAGTAATCAATTTTTTTTACTCAAGACTTATCTATAATTTTTCTCTTAATTAATTAAAGGGTTAAGTGGTAATTTTACCTTGAAAGTTTTTCGGAGATAAATTTGCCCTGAATGTGTCAAAAGGAGAGTCATTTTGCCTTGACCGTTATTCCAATTAATTTTAACTGTTAGATGACTAAATATGCTAAGTTAATAGTCCACATGTCATGCACATCATTTTTGTTTAGGTACAAATTTGCCCTGAAAATTTTAAATGACTTTAAAAAAATGAAATAGATGATGACACATGGACTTCCATCCGGGGCAATTTTGCACATTAACAAAAATGATGAGCATGACATGTGTACATGCCAACTTAGCATGTTTGGTCAACTAATGATCAAAATAAACCGGGATAACAGCCAGGACAACATTTCTTTATTTTTGACACTTTCAGGACAAAATCGCGCCTTAGCCCTTAATTAAACTCACTTGGATTCTACACTTCTTTTGGTCTTGCTCAATCAATCCGTGCGATTCGCATCATCCAAGAGAGTAGAGCAGGACACATCACCATGAGTTTGTTTCTCTGTTTTTTTTTTAATTACATTTAATAGTAATTATTACAAAACCATTATTGTCTAGATAACATTTTCCCGTTATATACAAAAACTATAAAAAAAAGTATTAGGAAGCCATGAATTTATAGATCAATTGGGTAGCAAACCATAATTTTTGTCCTGCCTAGTGTCACCATGCTGCTGTTGCTTTAATTTGGTGAGAAGTAAAGAATCTTCTCTTAGTAAACTGTAATAGAAGTAATATTTAAAAGAAATAATTTATGATTCATCAAGTGACTCATGTTATAAACCAAATATTTTAAAAGATGTCCTATATATTTAATATGGGAGGTAGTACTTGTAATTTATAAACTTAGAATAGTTATTAATTAACCACATATCTCTTTGATTTGAGAGAAATGGTGGAGTAGATCAGGTCCTTTGTTTGAGAGGAAAGTTTAAAATATATATTAACTATCTCTTTCATGAGATTTTTTTGTTTTGTTTTGTTTTGTTTTTTGTTTTTCAAACTTAGCTTCTTGCCCGGCTCTGGTCTTATAAAAATTTTATTTTCCAACAAACGCTACTTGTGTGTGTTCGTTTTTTAGTGTTTTGTAATTTTTCTTTTATTCCTCCTATCCATAAAAAAAATAGAAATAGAATCAGAATTAATAATACCCCTATAATAAAGCTCAATAGCAAAAGCCAACGAAGTTTTGATAGTGAAAGTAATTAAGTTGCTCACATATGAAGAACTAGCCATATATGTGTGACAATATTTAGAACATTCATACTTACTCATTAAAGTATTTAAATTTATCATTTTTCTCAAAACTAATTTATTTTATTTACTTATAAACTGTTAAATAATCTAATAATACAACAGATGTTATAATTAAGTAGTTTGTTTAGCTTTCTTAATCTCTTTTAAAAAAAGTCAACTGACTTTTATATTAAGTGCTTGTTTGGATCCTCTAATGTTTAGCTTTTCTTCTCCTTATAAGCAGAAGCTAGGTCAAACAATTTTTTTTATAAAAGCTCTTATAATAATAAAAAAAAGCTTTCTTTTCAATGAAGAAAAAAACCAAAAGCTCATGAGAGGAGCTTTTTTTTAAGTTTTTTTTTTTAAAAAAAAAAAAAAATTAGCAATGAGGAGATACTTTGTCACATACCTCGTTCGATCCTTCTCTCTTTGATTTTTGATTTCCTTCTAATCAGCGCTTCTAATCCTTGAATCTGCCCTCAATTTCATTCGATTCTCATTACCCTCTTTCGTTTGATGCCAAATTTGGCTCCTTTTGTGATCTATATCATATTCTAGGTTTAGGGTTTGGATTACATTCTCTAAGACTCTTTAATCGTCTAATCTCTTGTACGATCGGCACATTATTTTTTTGTTTCGATTTGAATTCATCACATATCTCATTCAGATTTCACATAACATTCCCTTATTGCTTCCGAATTTAAAGCGCTCAACGTTTTAGGGTTTTTTTTCTATAAATTGTCTAGGGATTCTTTAAATTGTATGCGATAAATTTATTAAGTCTTTTAAGCTAAAAAATTTATATAATCATCAAACAGCTTTTAGCTTTAAAAAAAAAACAGAAAAAGAGGGTCCAAATAGGCTCAGGAGCGGAGGTAGTATATAATTATTTATGAATATTAGACATTCATTTAAATGAGTTTCAAGTATTAATTCAAATAGTTGCAAATATGGGAGTGTTTCAAATCATTAGAAATAATCTATCATATTTAAATGTCTGATTTGTATTTAAGTTATTTATATTAACGATTGTAATTGATTCAATATTTGCAACTCATTTTTCAGTAAAATTTTGTGAGGGGATAATATTTTGGGGTGCCGCCACAATCAATGGGAACAAACACACACATGGACGCTATACAAATTGATAATGGATCCTAACATTACACGTTACGACTTATTATTATTATTTTAAATGGGGAAACGTATACGCAAAACAAATTGATATGTTACCGTATTTGTTAATTAATATACTAACCATAGAAAAAAGCTATACTCCATTAACCAGATAATAATGCCACCCGCTAGCTTCAGACCGGTTTCCTACTCATCCACATCCTTTAGATTATTAGGGAGAGCTCGTCTCATCTGAACCATCTAGATAAAATTTGAACGGTCCAAATTTAGTTTTTTGTTTCACTTTTTTTTTTAAAGAAATTATTTTAATGGGTATAGAATCTAAAATAAAAATAATATCTCAACTAACATTTTTTTAAAAAATGATTTTTCATTTAAAAATCACCAGTTTAAAAAATTAAATATGAACCTTGTAGATCTCATATGGATAGTTTAGATGAGATGATCTCTCCCTACTCATTAGCTTCATGCATGGATTATACTTCCTCGAGTCCTTAATATAATTAAAAGACATTTGACTTTTTTAAACAGATTAATAAATTAAGCTAAATAAACTATTTTAAATAATTTATGTTAATCATTTTTTTCAAATTAATTTGTTTGACTTATAAATTTATACTCCCTAGTCCTTTTTATAAACAAATTTCTCTCTCTTGATGCTGTTTCTTATATAAGCAACTTTTTTTTTGTTTCTCAAAATTTAAACTACTTTTTTTTCCTACCCCTATCAAATACATATCTTTTATATTGATTATTCCTCACTCACCACTAATTTTCTTTCATTTAATCATTTATCATTATCTCTCATTTTTTACTTATTCTCTTTCATATGCACTTTTCATAGTAAGGGCATATTTGGAAGAAACATCATATTTCTTGTATATTTATTGTTTTTAACAAATCTTAATTCTCAGTTCGTTGTGCACAATTAAGAAAAAAATTGCTTTTAAAAAGGACCAGATATAATAATCTAATGATAACATATATTATAATTTATTTAATTTTTATAAGGGTAAAGGTGCAATTTTACACATGTGCTTTGCCTCGGGGAGCACCCAAAGACCACGTGATTTTTTATGGAGCAATTTTACACATGTGGTTAATTTTTTTGGAGCAAAAGTCACATGGGGTTAGTTGACTGACATACCAACGTCCAATTGACTCGACATGAACAAAGGATGACGCCGATGTGGATGATGATCTGTACTGATTAGAAGCCAAATAAGAAGGAAAATGCTGACTGGGATTCAGAAATTAATTAAATTAATAAATTAATAAATAATAACTTAAAACCCAAACCTATCGGGCTCATTCACACCGCTGGCTCTCCACGATCAAATTGGGGAAAAATCCAAACCCTAAAATTTTCCTCCACCGTCCTTCATCAGCGCCGACCACCGTCCTTCATCAGCGCCGACCATCGTCCTTCATCATCTCCGACCACCGTTCTTCCCTCACCGGACGTTGCCTCCGTCGTCCGTCATCGACAATCAGCTACAAAAAAAGGTGAAAGATCTTCGACGATTTGTGATTTGCGAGACGATTAGAGTGACGCCTTCTGATCGATCTTGGAGTGATTTTGCAAACTATTATAGCGACGGTAAGCTGCAAATGCATTCTTTTCCCGATACTGATTTTTTTATTGGTGATTTTTAATTTGTACGAAAATCACTGCGATCTCGTGCTTTTTTTTTTTTTGGGGATAAAAAGGTGAGAGGGGAGTTTGACTGGATACAAATATTTCATGAGATGAATCTCATTAAAAGGGATCTTTTCCGGTTTGTCTCGAATCAATATTCACATGAACATCTCAATTCTCAACTAATGTAAATAGCCATTCTCTGTATCAATTTGCTCTGAAAAAAAGTAGAACATTAGATATACACAGACACATATATCTTAGCTAGCTTAACCCACACATAATATTTTCTTTAATTCTTGGCTTATTACCCTAGAGACAGGAACTATACTACTCTGGCTTCTTCATCAACCTCATAATCAGATCAAAGGGTTTAGATTTCAAAATGGGTCAACATCAAGTCTACATGAATACTAGTTATATATATATATATATATATATATATATATATATATATATATATCTGCAATTACCGATTGGTACAAGTTAACTTTTGGTTATGCTTTCGCATTAATATATAATCTTCTTTAATTTATGCTTTCTTCATTGTGGGCTAACTTCATTGATAACTTTCTAAGAGCCCTTTTCTTTAATTTCCCATATGTTGAAACACAATCAATTAATTATGAAACGAGAGCAATAACTGATTCGTACAGAGTTAATGGTCATTCATGAAGTTATTACTGTGTGTGGCTTTCTGATTCCTTTTGGCCCTTTTCTTCCATGATCATCTATCTCTCACCCTGCTGGATCATAATAATGGTCATTCATGAAGTTATTACTGTGTTTGGCTTTCTGATTCCTTTTGGTCCTTTGCATGTGTAGTGGCAATGGCGTCGAAGGGCAAGGAGAAAGTGGTAAACGAAGAAAGAAGTAAAGATAGGTTGAAAGGGAATAGTGAAAATGCAGGCCAGGAAAGGGGTAATGAAGACTACATAGTAAGAGGAAATGTGGAAGGGTTCATTGAAGAGAGGGGACCGAGTGATGACTATGATGAAATTGAATACCTGGGTTCTGAGTACGATGACCCAGAGGATGAGGAAGAGAGTGATGTGAATGTGTTTGACAAACAAAGCAATAGGTTTAATGATGATGATAGCGATGATGGCTCTTATATGGGGCAAAGTAGTAGTTCAGATATAGAAGAAAGCATGTATGATGACTCGAAAGTTGGGGAGTTTGATGTGGAGCATGAGAGTGATGCGATGAGGATGACTTGGGGAGTGAAAATGATGAACTACCTCTTCAACAGCTTTGTGTCCTCCCTGGGGCTGAGCCCTCGGGTTCAATGCCATTTTTTGTTGTTGGGATGACGTTTCAAGATAAAAAAGAGCTTAAAAGGTCTGTAGATAAGTATGCTATCAGCCGTGGGGTTAAGCTTAGGATTGTGCGTAGTGATAGGAAGACGTTTAGGGTGGTGTGTCAAGATGGCTGCCCTTTTACACTATATGCATCTACACATGGGCAGAGTGTGGGGTGGCAAGTGAAGTCATTGGATCGGAACACATGTGTGCACGTGTGTTTGAGAATCCAAGAGCTTCTACAAAGTGGTTGGCCGAGTATTTCAAGAACAAGGTGCAAGAAGACCCTAAATTCAAGTTGAAAGAGATGAAGAATGAGGTCCGAGGATCTAAAGGTCAATGTTAGTGTGTTCAAATGCAAGAGGGCAAAGAGAATCATAATGGAGGAAATGGAAGGGAGTTTTAGGGATGAGTTTGCAAACTTGGAGGCATATTGTAATGAGCTGAAGTTGTCAAACCCTGGTTCAGACGTGTGTGTGGAAGTGAGCAATGAGGGTTTGGAACATGGACGAAGAATATTTAAGAGGATGTACGTATGCTTCAATGCCTCGAAGGTATCACAACCATTTAACCCTCTCCTTTTACTACCATGATATATATTAACTGAATAATTAATTATCAATCGCACACATTAATTGAGATCTCTCGTGTATGGGGTGCCTTCCAAAATGATACTCGCATGTGAGTTTTAGAGAATTATTAAACCGATTCAAATTTGATGTTGACATAATCCAATTTGTTATGGTACATGTAGCATCAATGAATGCCTATTTGTTATAAGGATTCCAATTTGACATAAAAAAAAAAAAAAAAAGGAGTTTGCAAACTTGCAATACAAAGCATTTATGTAAATTTAAGCTATGTGAATTAAGCGTTCTTTTTTTAAAATGTCTATTTGTTATAAGGATTCCAAGTTATAGCGCTTTTAACAAATGAGTATGTTGGTTGGTTCAGATTCGATGTTGGTGGAGCTTTTGCATTATTAGACAGTAAAATGCACATCACTCCAAACAATTTAAACGAATAATTAATAATAGCTTAGTCGAGAAATATAATCATACATATAATGGATTACCTTGTCAGAATCGTTAGTGTATTATTATTTTGACTGAAATGAATGCCTACCTTGCTGTAACTGTTATTGTGTTATTAGTTTGACTGAAATGAATGCCTAGTTTGATTCATTGTAGCATGTTTTTATATTACAGGTTGGGTGGAACCAAGGGTGTAGGCCACTGATGGGTGTGGATGGCACCTTCCTGAAAGGAAAATGTAGAGGAATATTGTTGACGGCGGTGGGGGTTGATGGGAATGACTCATTGTACCCGTTGGCGATTGGATTAGTTGACAAGGAAAATGCACATCACTCGGTCGTGGTTCCTTCAATGGCTGCGTAAATCTCTAAACTTAGGCGGCGGTGGTGAGAATCTTACGCTCATGTCGACATGCAAAAGGTAATAACTTGACTTACAATGTTTGGTAAGAATTTTTTAATTACCTTGAATAACCACCGGTTTTAATGGCTCTAATGGCTTCTTTAATATGATAGGGTCTTGTCAATGCCGTTAGTGAGGTGCTTCCGGCGGCTGAACATAGATTTTGTGCCCGCCACATCTATGCAAATTGGAGCAAGAAATGGAGAGGCAACGAATTCAAGAAGAAGTTCTTCAGCTGTGCATGGAGTACGTACGTAGAGGATTTCAAAGACAATCTAAGGCATTTGGGATCCCTAAGCAAAGAGGCAGCCACAGATGCAGTAACGTACAACGTCCAATGTTGGGTAAGGGCCTATTTTAGTTCAAGGTGTAAATCTTGGGTCGTCGACAATAACATGAGTGAGTCCTTCAATGCGTGGATAGATGACTATAGGTTTTTACCTGTCATTAGGATGATTGATGGGATTAGATTGAAAATGATGGGTAAGTGGGCTGACAGTGAGAGAATCGTGCATGGCTGGAGAACTGATTTCAGTCCTAAAAGTATGGAATTGTTTGAGTGCAATAGGTTCCTAGCTACTGATTGTAGGGTCTGTTTTAATGGGGATGATGGTTATGAGGTTGTAGAGGGGCAAGATAGGCACATAGTTAATATTTCAAGAGGCATGTGTACTTGTAGGGCACGGGATTTAACGGAATACCGTGCCAAAGATGCCATATGTGCTATGTATTATGGTAAGGTAGACCCGAAAACCCACATTTCACACTTCTATCACAAGGACACCTACATTGCAGCCTATAGCACAAAATTACAGCCAGTTAGGGGCAAAAAATTCTGGGATACTAGAAATTTTGGACCATTGCAGCCTCCACTTGTCACTGACTTGCCTGGGCGGCCTCCCAAAAAAAGGACCAGAACCGACGAAGCGGAGAGACGGAGGAAAAAATCAAGATCTTCCCGTCAAAGAAGTGAATCATCTGCATCTCACAGGCCTCAACAAGGGGGAATTGAGAGCATATTGGGCTTATTATTATGATTCTGTAACTCGTAAGCACAGCTTCTGCATACTGAATGAACTGTACACAATTATCTTTTGCTATTGCAGCCTGGTCTTAATTCAGAATTTGTTATCGAAGAGGGCACATCCCAGGACTACATGCGCAGGAATGCAGATCCCCAAACCCAATTTCCCATTCCAAATGAAAGGGAAATGAGGTTGTCTCGAGGCGAAACTCCGGTGAGGCAACGGGTTCAAGGTCCATTCGTTTCAACCTCAATCGATCCTTGTTGCTCCACCGTCCGACCTTCCATTTCAGCCTCGAGGTTTGCAATGGAGGGAGAACCATGTCTCACAACGTCACGCTCTTATCACGTGTTCGAGCCAAGAAGGACAAAGGAAAGAAGGCTATTGATTAGGGCTATGTGTACATGGGTGTGGCATTGGGTTTTGTAATTATTTTGCTTTGAAAACTGTAAAGGCCAGAGTTGAAAGAAAGAATTAGAACCAAGTGGGATATTTTTGTATAGTATTTGTTTGCTGTAAAGGCCAAATTGTTTAGCAGTTTAAATGATGATGGCAGGGAAGAAAATGATGATCAATAGACTCGATTGTGTACCCTTTAGAAATATGAATTTTAGTGGATAATGTACAATGATGATGGCAGTGAAGACTGTATGTTTTGTAGTAGATCATTAGCCTCTCGTATTATTATTACTTATTTGAAAAATGATGAAGCGGGAATTCGAGAAAAATGTGCATTGAAAGTGTACTCATGTTAATGCTTTCATGTCGTGACTATCATTTTCATTTTATTATATTTTGGACCAAACAAATAGCATGTGCAATTCATGTGGCCTCTGTATAAATAACAATTTGGTAATGTTTCATAAATATAAACATAATGCTATTTTTCTTTATTGTGGTCATAGTTGAGGAGAAAGCAAAAGGAATTGAAATAAAACACTCTTATAATTCGCAAACTTCACTTTGTCCATAAAGATCAATGAATCAAAAAGTAAATTAAAATTAACCAAAATACATTATCACTAAATCCATTGACAACATGTTAGCATCTACAAATACTTTACATAGCACTGAAACTTTGTCTTAACTTCCACAACCACAACAAAAGGAAACCTAAACCCTTACAAATACATTAATACTAACAACATCCAAGTGAATAACAATGTTAGTAATGCAAGTTTGAACTTGCATTGAACCTTCTTCACTTCACTCTCTTTCACTAAATGTTCAGATTTCATCTTCATCACCTCCCCTTCAAGTGCAACAAGCTCTTCGTACCACTTCCCACATGCATTCCCTTTTCGATTCTCCTCATATAGCTTGTCTATGTCATTGAGTAGATCTTTGATAACTTCATTTTCCCTTTCCCCAAACACACCATCATGCCATTCGAAAAATCCACACCCACCATCCTATCAAATTGATAAACCTTAGGTTAGAAATGAACAAGACACACAACTAAAAATCTCATCCCACATCTAACAAATCTTACCTCGTAGTAATTCCGGCACCCATAAAACCTCCTTCCGGGGTTTCCTTCTGACCATGACGTCCATCTGGGAGCCAACAAATTGTGATAGCAATATCGCACAGGACCTTCGTATTGTTCCTCGCGACTGGGTCTTCTCACAAGAACCACCTTTCTTCTTGCTTTCCTGTTTCTCCCTGTCGTTGATGTAGAAGACGAAGCCATCCAATAGCTCTCGATTTCAATTCCCTCTGAGGTCATACATAGACAAACACATGGCAAACACAAACATATGACAGTTAATGCAATATTATTTGTCAAAATGATTAACCTTGCAAATAAAAAAACCACATAATCTCAATCAAGGCCTCTTTAGATCTTTATAGTCTACGGTTTGGGTAGAAAATTAATAGAAATACATCTTTTTGATTGTAATGTTGTGTAATAAATTCATGTATTGTAATGTTTTTAATACTCTACAATCATGCCCACACATGATTGTAAAAACCTGATGTACTTATTTTTAATCATTTAATGCATTTTGATTGTTTAGCCAACAAAAAAAGGGTGATATTAAGAAACATGAGAGATATTGAAAATAGTTAATTAATATTATATTATAATAGGGATCATCAACCTTTTTTAAAAGTTTCTTTTATACTAGGGATGCTTGGTTACTTTTTCTATTAACATCTCGTAAAAATGTAACTTCGGTTGGACACGAAGCAACTTGAACAAGTTTTTATGCATGTGTGTGCACTGGTGTGAAATCAAACGCTGAAAATGCTTGGGAAAAAGAGACAAATACTCCCAAGCAAATAATATAAAAACGCACAGGGAACACAAAAATACGCTACAAAGTAATGTGGAACATAGAATATTTTTTCTGGAGAATGGGGTGTTTACACTCAGGAATAATGAGACAGGTCATTCCCCACACACACAACGATGAACAACCGTAAATACACACTTGTGACGAATGCAAACAAGTCAATTAACAATGAATGAAATCAAATGATTAAGCTACCAAGATAAACTAATTCACTCTTCATCTTTCACCGTATCTACAAGACTGTTTTATACCTTAAGTTGCAAAAATTCGAGACGATAGTAGACGATGGTGGTGAGTCGACGGAGGCGAGGTACGGTGGTCGTGAGTGGCGCAGATGGAAGATGATGCGAGATGATCCCAAGTTCGTGCTCCTCTCGTCTCTCCTTCTCTTCGCGACACTGAGTTTGGGATTTCACCTCCCCTTCTCTGTTCGCCGGAAATAACGGTGGTGGTGAGGTGATTTTCGGTGAAGAACGACGGAGGCAAGGTCCGGTGAGGGAAGAACGGTGGTCGACGATGATGAACGGCGGTGGTCGGAGATGATGAACAACGGTGGCGTAAAAATTAGGGTTTCTTCTTTTCCCAATTTGATCTTATCCTTCAACGCGTGAATGAACCCTATGGAGTATAGGTTTGGGTTTTAAGTTATTATTTATTAATTTATTAATTTAATTAATTTCTGAATCCCAGTCAGCATTTTCCTTCTTATTTGGCTTCTAATCAGTACAGATCATCATCCACATCAGCGTCACTGTTCATGTCCGTCCAATTGGACGTTGACTGTCAGGTCAACTAACCCCCATGTGACTTTTGCTCCAAAAAAATTAACCACATGTGTAAAATTGCTCCATAAAAAATCACGTGGTGCTGGGTGCTCCCCGAGGCAAAGCACATGTGTAAAATTACACCTTTACCCTTTTTATAATCTCTTTAAAAAAGTCAACTAGGTAGGATGTGAAGAAGTATTAAATAACTCTAACTTAATGTGCCTCCTTTATATATGTATGAAGTCGAAGATAATTAAATCACTTATGTCTTTTTCTCCACTATATTGATCGATCGATCGATTGAGAAGGCCTATATCTATATTGTGAAATTTTACAGGCAACATACGAGGCATACTTACACATGGGAAGTTTAAGGGTTTTCATGTTTTTTTATGTTATCGTTTTAGTTCAAATCACTCACAGCCAAAGCAAAATATGCCTCCGAGGAAAGCAAGCAGCCTTGTTTATATTTGGAGACTCATTATTTGACGTCGGAAACAATAACTACATCAACACCACCACTTTTTTCCAGGCAAACTTCAATCCATACGGGGAAACTTTCTTCAAGTACCCCACCGGAAGATTTTCCGATGGACGTGTCATCCCAGATTTCATTGGTACACATGACTGATAATCTCAATATGCAAGTATGCAACTATATATATATATATATATATATATATATATATATATATATATATTCATATTAATGTTAAAGTGTCAAGCTTTTCGAGTTTAATTTTGTTGTGGGATGATGCAGCTGAATATGCCAAATTGCCACTGTTATTACCATATTTGCACCCAGCAACATACGAGGATGATTATATCTTTGGGGCAAATTTTGCATCAGCAGGAGCTGGATCTCTGGTTGAAACTGGTCAAGGAATTGTATGTAATTATTATATTATAATGCATAGTGAGCAATTATTGAGAATCCTTCATGATAATTTAATCATTATTGATTTTCTTACTCAATTTTATTAGGTGATAAACCTGAAAACTCAAGCAAGCTACTTTAAACAAGTGAGTAAGATATTGAAACAGAAACTAGGAGATGAAGAAGCAAAGGCCTTACTTGCAAGATCTGTGTACATCTTTGACGTTGGAGGCAATGATTATGCTGATCCTTTCTTGGCCAACTCAAGTAATGTTGTTCTTCCTTATCCTCCACAACAATTTGTCGATGTTGTGATTGGCAACATATCAAGCGTCATTCAGGTAGGTATATTGCACAAGATTTGATATATTGCACTGTTCGCCTCGCAAGTGCACGAGTTTCGCAAGTAATAAAGTGATAAATAAAGTATCGTTCCCACGAGGATTTGTTTAACAAATTGGTCAAGCAAGAGGCTTAGTGAATTTCATCAAGTTGAGCTAAAACAAAGTTTTGAGTTGGAATGTGAATTTTTAAAGACTATTTGTAAAACTAAGAATTGATAAAGACAAATGACTCTTTGACTTCAAGGATTTAGAGCCTAGGATTCTTTTTCCCCTTTTGCATTTCATAAAACTTGGTTACTTTCCTCTCTAGTAGCATTTCAATACATATATGTGTTAGTCTAAGGTTCTAAAACACTTGACCCGCTCTCTCGAGTCAAAATCAAGTTTCTCTTCTCATTAAGTTGCACAATCTCTTGCTACAATTAATGAGAATCAATATTTAAGCAACAACCCTAATGTGACAATGCAAGATTAGTAAATATATCTCTATTTTACCAACAAACCATCCATTTATCAAGTAAACTTCAAGACAAGCATGATTTCAATCAAGTTCTACACCTAGATTAGCTCTCTCAAGTCATAACCTAAGTGAATAAATCATCTAAATGGAGGCCAATCACTTAGAAGCATTAAGCCAAGGTTGAAATCAACACATATATATATATTTATCTACCAAAAGAGAGGAATATTCAAGTATTAATCCATACAAAGGGTCAAAAGAACCCTAGAATGAAAGATTTAGCTACTCATATCCAAATACAAAAATATTCTAAGTAAAGATACTGAATACATGAAGAAGCTAAGAAGAAAAGAGAAGAAAAGAGGAAGAACCAAGGTGAAATCCCCAAAATCTCTCTTAGGTTGAGCACCCAAGCCTCCAAGATTGTCCAAAACTCTCTCCCAAGCTCTTCCCTTGTGTGCCCACTTGTTTCCTTAGGTCAAGAGTGTGTTTTTTGGCCCTTCCCTTCAGGTTAAATAGTGTTTTTCTGTTTCTGAAATGTAAAACGCACAGCTGCACTTTCTGCATTTTTTTGCGACTAGCTGCGGCCAGTTGTTGACTTTCCGCGGAAACTACATCGGGCTGCGGCGCTTGTTGACTTTCCGTGGAAACTACGGCTGCGGCCGATTGTTCACTTGTTTGCCAGGTTGGCGGGTTCTTCTAACTTTGCACCGCTTCACCTCCTTTATTTCTTTCCTTGTTTCTTGGTTCTTATAGAGCTTCAAAACTTGTCTCCATCTTCCTACAAAAGAGGAAGCAATTATCAATTCTCAATTGAATCAATAACTCTATAATAACAAGAATTTCTTTGATTTTTGCCTTATACTTTGATATGCACATTTTTCTCTATAACTTCATTTCTATGCACATTTTGAACCAAAAAATAGGTAATAAGAGAGAGAAAATGTGCTGGAATATTGTCAATTTCTAAGAGTTAACATGCACAATATTTGAACTTATATCTAAATAAATGATAGGGAAGAGTGCACCAAAGATTGATATGAAGTTTCATTGAACTGATTTTGTGGGATGATTTGAAACACAAAAATCTTGGTGGGGTTGTCAATTATATTGGATCTTACTAGTGAGAGATCCGTAGCATTCAATTGTTATTATCTATTGTATGATTGTAATATGGTGATCTCTAGCACACCCAAGGTCTCGAGTTCGAGTCTTGGGAATGTAGAAAAACCCCGCTGGGAGACTCATCCACCATAGCCAAATGCGCGACCCAATCGGATTCGGATTAGTCAGGGCGAAGCTTTAGATACCAGATGGACAAAAAAAAAAAAAAAAAAATACAAAGATATAATAATATTTGTTGCGATCCCTATCTATCTACCTATCTTCTATGTATCTATCTTTTCTCAACTGCTCTATATATGTATATATATTCGTGAATTATTGTTTTTAAATTATCTAACCATTCTGGACTTCATATATATATATATAAATATTGCAGGAAATTTATGATGAAGGGGGGAGAAAATTCGGGTTATTTAATGTGGGGCCATTGAGTTGTTTTCCAATACTTAGGATGGTTAAAAATGGAAGCAGCTTACATGAGTGCCAGGAAGAAGAAGCTTCAGAAATAGCAAGATTACACAGAAGAGCTCTTCCCAAAATGCTTCAGAAACTGCAGAAAGAGCTTGAGGGATTCAAATACTCACTCACCGACTATTACTGTGCCCTTATTGAAGTAATGAATTATCCTTCTAAATATGGTAATGCCCAACGCTCACTTGCCGTTAGAGGGGGGTTTTTTATTTTAGGTTATAAGGTGATTTTATGTCGGAAGTTTTTACTAAGGGTAATTTTATCCCTAAATTTTTTTTAAGCCTAGAAGTATAAAAAATGGAGCAATTTTACCTTTGCCAGTATCCCAGTTAATTTTGATTGTTCGTTGATCAAATATGCTGAGCTAACAGTCTACATCTCATCATCCATGTCATTTTTGTAAAGATGTAAATGTGTGCTGGAAGTCTATGTGTCATCCACTTTATCTTTTTTTAAAGTTATATTTAAAACTTCCAAGACAAATTTGTATCTTAATAAAAATGACGTGATAACATGTGAATTGTCAGCTCTGTATATTTAGTCAACTAACAATCAAAATTAATGGGATGGCAACAATGACTGGGGCAAAATTGCTTCATTTTTTGCACTTCTGAGCAAAACTTCTCTATGAAAACTTGGGGACAAAAATGCCCTTTAACCCTTTTATTTTAAAAGATGTTGAATTTATGGACAGAGGTGTTAGCTGCCCCACCTTAAGCGTACCGTGGTTGCCCCTCAATTTTGAGACTTTTTCCAAATGATTTTTTAAGCTTCTTTTTATTGTTAAATTTTGCATAAAATGAATGACATCTTGATATCTTAAAAGTAAAAAATGACATTTTTAAAGATTCAATACTATAAATTCAAAAGAAACCACACAATTTTAGAATATTAAATATTTAAAAAATCAAAAATTTAAAATAACACTATTTTTTTAATATAAGATATTAAAATGTCACTCATTTTATGTTAAATCCAATAATACAAAGAACTATGAAAAAAATATTTAGGATCACCTCAAAATTGAGGGGCAGCAGCTGAAGTGGGATAGCTAACACCCCAGCCTTAGCTTGAATTTAGGGAAAATGACACTAAAGTCTCAACTAAGATAAATAATATTAGAAAATTTCCAAAACTTATTAATGGTAGATGCTTCATATTTGAACGGTTGTTTTTTCACTCGTTATTAACAAACTATGAGATTTTTTTAATAATATTTTTTTTTAAAATTGAGATGTTAATGTGATTTTGCTTTAAATTTATTACTTACCTACCGTCACATCCCATCCCAAACAATTTATAAAAAGTTCGTCAAATTAGTCTCTTCATTCTTGCCGGCCAAAAAGAAAAGTCATTCTGCAATATTAATGATTATTATGATATTATCTGACTCCTCCCTCCCGTAACCTCTTCATTTCTTTTAACGTCTGCTTCCTTTCACTTCATTATTGCTACCATTATATTAACTCTGAATGAGATTTTAATATTCTATAAAAATATCATTATAATATCAAATAAATTTTTTTATTTAAGTATTATATATATATATATATATTTTACTTTTTACAAGATATTAAATCTCAATTGTTCAAAGTTAATCTGATAATAAAAAAGTGGAGGGAATTGGATGATAAAGGAGGTGGAGAGGCTCCTCTCTCAAATTATTTAGAGCACAATTTTCATTTTTGCCCATTAATTATTGGCTAGTTTCTCTACATTAGTTAACTCATTTTCAATCAAACTCACTCCTTCTGCATTTAAACATAATAAGAATGTTTTTGGAAGACAAGTTGTACTTTTTTATGTTTAATTTATTACTTTTAACTAAGTTTAATTAACATTTTAATCTATATAATTCGGTGATTTATATCTTATAAGAACGAGTGGGCGAATATTATCCATCTATTAATTAAGAATATAGATAGCCTCCTTTTGTATTAATTAGAGTAATTTCATAATGAATCATGATCCAATGTAATTTTTTATTTTTTGGTTTTTTGATAAGGTTTTAGAGTAGGAGAAGTGGCTTGCTGTGGAGGTGGGCCGTACAGAGGAGATTACAGCTGTGGAGGGAAAAGAGGGATTGAAAACTATGAATTGTGTGAGAATGTTAATGATTTTGTGTATTTTGATTCTATTCATCCTACTGAGAGCGGTGCTCAACATTTTGCCAACCTCATGTGGGGAGGAAATGGTAATTTCACTCACCCTTACAATCTCAAACAACTCTTTGAGTTTCAAGTTTGAATTACAATAGCAAGTTGTTATGTAGCTTGCGGTTGTGTTATCATTTTGAATAAATAAACAATATTACTTCTTATATATTCAACTGCCCTTGTACTATCGCAAGATTATTTTCCCAGCTGCTATAAGGGCTTATTTGGTTTGATGATTAGAGCGTTTAAAATCAGCTTCATAATTGTAATTTGCGGTATATAAGTTTTGTCCAAACTTACGTAAATGTACTTATAATAAGCAACTCCAAACAAGCACCCAGTATAATACTTAGACATAAATTAATTAAAATTAACAATAATATGTTATAATATTATATTATGTTCTTATGAAATGGAGTTATGAGTTATGACGTTCCATCCGAAAAATTCAAAAGGGGAAATAGGGAAGAATAAGCTTGGCTGAATTATTGAGCACTGTTGAAATGTGACAATTTTAAAGACTAAATGTACTTTTGTGATTATTTTCTAAATTATAGTTGGTACTATTCAATACTCTACTATATTACTCCCTCAAGTCCCTAATATAAGACATATTTACTTAATTTGATTAGATTAAGAACATTCATTAAGTTAATTAGTTAATATGTCACGTATTTTCTAAAACACTCTATATATCTTCCTTCACATATTTTCTAAAACACTCTTTATATTTTCCTTAATTTCTTCCTTTCCTCTCCTTCTAGTTTATCGTTAAGGGAGCATCAAAATGGATAAATTAAGAAAAGATTGACAAATATGAAATTAAGTCTTATATATTTAAGACTAAGATTAACTTCTCAAATAGGTCCTATATTAAGGACCAAAGGGAGTATTATATTAAATTGTTATTAAAGAATAGAGAGTTTTATGGGAATATTCAACAGAGCTTTTACATAGATTACATTTCAATATAGAATATTCGGTGTGTAACAAAATTTGCAGAAGTAGTGCATATTTACTCAATATGGAAGCAAGTAGTTATATTTACTAGTATTTATTAGCCAAAATTTGAAAACTAATGAAACCTAATAACTTGCCAAAATAACTGTTTCTATTGTTTCATCATTCAACTGTTACGTACGTTCTCTTATCGTTAATTACTAATGTCTTGGAATTATATTGTAAAATGGTTTAGGAGGACATACATTTTTTGTTTAGTAAGAAAAACTGGCAAAAGTCCCAAGAAAATCAAAAGAACGATACTTGTGATTATGGAAGCGGAACTCCCTCAGTTTCTTAAAGGATCATGGATGACCCATAAATTAAATTTACAAACAAATTAAGACATTTGAGCATGATAATTAAAATATACCTACATACGGGAAATGCTCAACATAAAGGATTTTTTCAGATCATTTGAGCTTATTTAAAGTATATCATATTTCAATATAATAAGCATGTTATAATAATCAATTGAGCTTATGCAAATAGACTACTCAATTTGCATTAAAAAATTTGAAGTTTGAATGGGGCCGGGGGGCTTTGAAAAAGTACAAGTTCAATGCATTTAGCCATTTATTGAATATATGGGATGATCATATTTATTACCTACGAATATTTTAAAAGAGGCGAATTTTCCTCTTTGTTGCTATTAAACATAATTTGATTCAACCACCATTCCCTTCATCAACAATCATTGTTTTATGTTGGAAATAGCAACTAACTCATCAACAATTTTTATTTTTATATTATCATTTCGGTATCCGGTTTGAGATTTGTGGCTGCCCTTCTTAACACAAGTGTCTCATTTAAGACTCGAACTTGAGACCCCAAAGGGATCGAGTAGGACCTTACACCGCTAAACAAACTCTATGTTGGTACTACATCAACAAAGTTATTTTAGATCTGTCCAAGCAAGCTTCTCTCCATATGGTGATTAATCTTTTTTTTAGGGTGGTTCAATTAATTATATTTTGAATTTCTCCTTTCTTGTCTACTGTTTTTTTTGCCAAGTCATTTATACAATTAAAAAGAATTTTCATTACATTATACCAAAAAAAAAAAAAAAATTGCAAAGTGTGTTTTCCTCGAAATTTCAATGAATTAAAGTAACAAGTTGGCTTAACAAATTATTTCACTTCAAACTAGTATTGATTAATCTTTCATAAACTGCAGTTATATAGCACAATGATTAGTGAATGTAGAATATTTTTTTTTTCCTATAGGTTGATTACTATATATATTTTTAACAATTTTTAGTTTTCATAATGGAAATATAGTTTAATTAAAAATTTTAAATTCTAAGACTTAAAAAACTGGGACCCAAAAAATAAACACGCTTACCCACTGAAAGATTACGTACATACAGTTAATCTAAACAAAAAGTCGTCACCTTTTGAATATTAAACAAAGTCAATACCGTTTGATAATGAATATTAACATTATATATCCGGCACCGTTTTTTTAGTGAGTGTTAACGTATACGCAATACTAATTGACAACTACGTTGCACGTCGTATATTGTTTAATCACTTGCTATATTAAACATAGAGGCGGTCAAAATATTAGCCATATAGTATTGCCACCCTCAAAATAATCAACAAGGCGAAATGATATAAATTTCTCTTAAATATTTTTTAGTATTTGCAAAATATAATAACTGACTGACTTACAAACTTGACAATAGATATGCTTCCTAAAAACCAAATATATATATACCTAAGACCCAGCAAACATAGGAGACAAGTGCAAACATGGGAAGTATAAGGTTTTTCATGTATTCCTTATTGGTTTTTCATGTAATTATTTCTATTCAAATAACTTGCTGCCAAAGCAGAATCTGCCTCCCGGAAAAGCAAGCAGCCTTGTTCATATTTGGAGACTCACAATTTGATGCGGGAAACAATAACTACATCAACACCACCACCTCAGCTCAGGCAAACTACGATCCATACGGCGAAACTTACTTCAAGTATCCCACCGGAAGATATTCCGATGGAAGGGTCATCCCAGATTTCATTGGTATATACGAGTGATCATCTCAATAGGGTTTCAGGTTTTTGTCACATACCTACAAGTGTATGGATTTTTGTAACTATATATGTGTGTGCGTATTAATGTACGTTAAAGCGTCAAGCTTTTTTGAGTTAACTTTTGTTGTGGATGCAGCTGAATATGCCAAGTTGCCACTGTTACTACCATATCTGCATCCAGCATCGTCCCTTGATAATTATATCTTTGGGGTTAATTTTGCATCAGCAGGATCTGGAGCGCTGCTTGAAACACGTCAAGGAACTGTATATATCATCAGTCTCATTATGAATTAATTATTGTAGAGAGCATATATATATAGTGGATTATGATGATTTTTTTTTATTACTCATTTTTATTAGGTGATAGACCTGAAAACTCAGGCAAGTTACTTCAAACAAGTTAGCAAGGTATTGAAGAAGAAACTAGGAGATGGCGAAGCCAAGGAATTTCTGGCAAATGCTGTGTACATTATTGCAGTTGGAGACAATGATTATGGCGTTGCTTTGTTTTCAAACTCAAGTACTACTGTTGTTAATATTCAACACCCTCAAGAATTTGTTAATCTTGTGATTGGAAACATATCAAGCGTCATCCAGGTATATATAAAAATGATCCCAACTAATTATTCACTTTTATGATTGAGAATTACTCACTCCTATATATATCCTTCCTATAATAAGACTCGGTTGACTTTTGTTTAAGAGGTTAAGGGAGCCAAATAAGTTAGATTCAAGTGTTTATATTTATCGTTTTTTAAAAACTATTTTGTCTGATTTATAAATTTATATATAATCTAATGATATACAACATATACTATGATTAAGTAATTCATTTTGCTTCCTTAATTTCTCCAAAACATAAAGTCAATTAGCTCTTATATTAAGGCCAAAGGTAGTATTCCCTCCCCTCCTAAATATAAGATCTAATTAATTTTTTTAAAATAACTTAATTAGCCTTTTTAATATCTTTAAAAAGAAGTCAACTGGGTTTTAGGGTTAGTATTATTTTTCATCTAGCTAGCAATCCTGAGTCTCTATATTATAAATAACAGGATATTTACGAGGAAGGTGGAAGAAAATTCGGATTGCTTAATGTGGGTCCTATTAATTGCTATCCAATAGCAAGGATCTTCAGGAATGGAAGCAGCTTAGATGAGTGCCAGAAAGAAGAAGCTTCGGCAATTGCAAGATTACACAGAAGAGCTCTTCCCATAATGCTTCAGGAACTGCAGAAACAACTTGAGGGATTCAAATACTCTCTCACTGACTATTACGGTGCTCTTACTGAAGTTATGAGATACCCTTACAAATACGGTATGCCCTTAAAACTTATAACAACATGCCCACCTTACACAATAAAATCAAATATTTATGCGGCTTTTAGAGGGGAAATTTTAATCTTAGATCAAAGACATGACTACACAAAAAACTTTTAAATAAATTTTGTATGCTTATAAATATATATGTCCTAATTATATAAGATATATTTACCTAATTTAATTAGATAAGGAAGTTATTTAATATACTATGTATTTTCCAAAACACCGTATTCTAGTCATCTTCCTTAATTCCCTTATCCTCTATTGTCTTTAATTATTGTCAAGGGAGCATCAATATAGATAAATTAGAAAAAAAAATTGACAAATATGAAAATCATGTTTTACATTTAGTATCAAGATCAACTTCCCAAATATATATTATATTAAAAACCAGAAGGAGTATATAGTTTGAAGCAGTTTTATCTTAAACATATTACTACATTATTCAGTCCTTATTATAAGACCCAACTAATTTAGAGAAATTTAAAAAGTTAAATAAATTATTTAATTATAACGTATGTTAGATGATCTCTTTAAAGTACTTATATGTATCATTTTATTGCATGTTAGTTTATAACTCAGATAAATTATTTTGGATAAAAATGATAAACATAAAGATTTCAGAGTAATTTATATAATTGCCTTAATCTTTTTAAATTAGTTAATTGAGTCAAGAAATAGAGGTAGTAGAATATATTAAATCCTCATGGACTAATATATATAATATGCATGATTTGTTTTAACGTTTTGTTGGGAAGGTTTCAAAGAAGGGGAGGCGGCTTGCTGTGGAGGAGGTTCATATAGGGGAGATTTTAGCTGTGGAGGCAAAAGAGGGATTAAAAAATATGAGTTATGTGAGAATGTTAATGATTTTGTGTATTTTGATTCTGTTCATCATACCGACAAAGCTGCTCAATATTTTGCCAACCTCATGTGGACTGGGCACAATCATTTCACTCGCCCTTACAATCTCAAACAACTCTTCCAATTTTCAAGTTTGCATTGTGCTAATTAGCATATTGTTGCCGTCAGTACGTATATATAGAAGGGGAACATAAAAAAAAAGGCAGCCCGGGCTTCCACTACACGCATGATTTCCCTTTTCCTATGAGGAATGGCGAGAGATAGAAGGGGAACATAAACCTTTTACATGTTTCTACGTTTGCCTGCTGGCTCGTTATTGTGCGTGTAAGCCAATTCTTCTTCTTGGCCCATTTACTAACCCAAATCACAAGATGTAATATAAATACTTGTATTCTCTTTTTCCCAAGTAATATGAGACTTGTTGAATTTGATACACTCACTTTTATGTTAAAACTCCAACATTCTTTAATCGCGTAAAACGATTATTGAGCTTTTATAAAAAGAATATAAGTGAGTAATAGTCTTTCCTATAAGTCAACAATCATAGGATTAAAGAAAGTCCATGTACTTTTCTGATTCTCTTTACATATTACAAGTGTTATTGTTTAAATGATTCACCTGCTATAGTTTGGCATAGCGTTATATATTTATATTCTGCTACGCTGTATAATAATATCTCTCCTTAATATAAGATATATTTATCTAATTTAATTATATTAAGGAAGTTAGTTGAGTTGGTTAATATGACATGTATTTTTTAAAACATCTTAATCATCTTCTTTATTTCTCGAATTCATTCTCGATCCTTCTTGACTATTATTGAAGGAACATTAATTAATAAGTGCAAATTAGAAAAATATAAAAATTATATTTTATATTTAGGACCAAGATTAACTCCCCAAGGTATTCTTATATTAAGGAAGGAAAGAATAACAATTAGAATGTACTCAATTTGTTCCTTATTATAAGGCACCAACTAACAATTCTCACAAATTAATAAAAACAGTTAAAGTCAATAAAGTTGTCCTATAATTTAAGTAATTTCTAATATTACCCCTACTAATTGCACTAAACTCTAATATTATATTAATTATTACTCTCATTCGATCCATTACCCTTATTAATTAGGGGCATATATGGAAAAAAATAATTAATGCTCCTTGGGAACAAACAAGTGCCTTATAAAAAGGACCAAATATCACACACAAAAAACGGTTTTTGCGACGGAAAAAATCCGTCGCAAAAACAGGTTTTTCCGTCGCAAATTACGTTTGCGACGGATAACGTCCGTCACAAAAAACGAGTGGCAATTGCGACGGATTTCGAAATTTCCGTCGCAAATTTTGAAATTTGCGATGGATTTCAAAATCCGTTGCAAATTCCACGATTTGAGACGGATTTTCGAATCCGTCGCAAATTTCAACTTTTGCGACGGATTCCAATTCCGTCGCAAATTTCAGGATTTGCGACGAATTTAGAATCCGTCGTAGATTTCAGGATTTGCGACGGATCCGTCGCAAATTTAATCATTTTTTTAAAAAAAAAAAATTACGAAATTAAAAAGAAATGTACAAAATCCTTTGAGTTTTTTATTTTTATTATTCATATGCCTTTATGATTTTAATACATGTAGATACTCTAGTTTAGGGCGATCCTAATATCTAGGAATTATAAAACAGAAAAGCAATTACAAAATTCAAATTCTATAATCTATTGATTGATTTAGGCCGATCCTAATATCTAGGATTATAAAAGGCGATTCTAATATCTAAAAGTTATAAAAGGTAGATCCTAATATCTAAGAATTATTAAAGGAAGATCCTAATATCTAGGAATTATAAAACAAAAAAGCAATTAGAAAATTAAAATTCCATAATCCAATTAGATCCTAAAATATCTCTAACTACCAAGATTATATATTATATAGAAATTTAATATCCGCCGCATATAAGCAAATATAATATAATAAAAAATAATTATTATAATTTCCTCTCTTCTAATAATAAATTAAGTTTGTACAACAACGAACCAAGTGCTTGATGTTCTAGGCAATTTTCTACGTTTGTAATTCAATTGGAAACATCACAATAGTAGAAGCGAATTGCATCAAGGATTAGTTCTAGATGGAAGAATATTTAAGGAACACCTTAGAAGCCTAACACTCGATCTTCAACATCAATTTCATATCGCAAATAACATACTAGAGCCAAATTGGTGCGAATTGCAAGAGGATACGAACCCATAAATCAATAAGTCAATAAACTCATTTCATTACCAAACATGTTAATCAACAAAATGAAGTTTGAAGAAGGGGGCTCACTTTGTGCTATAGTCCACAACCTCTGCCAATTAAAACGATGTAGCAAGATCTTTGAGTCCTCTCGTAACCATGGCCGAGTAGGTCCTTCTCTCGGGTTCCACTCTGCAATTTTTATTTGAGCCAAAATATAAAAAATTAGGAAAATGTAGGAAGAGAGTCAAGCTAACATATTTGGAGATAAAAAGAAGACCTAGGAAGCAACAGGCTTATTGAATTGTAGCTGAAAAGAAAGCACCCGAGATGACTCCGGAGTAGGGGACAGATCCAAACAAAGAGCGGCAGACCGAGGGGTGGTAGACGACAAAGACGCCGGTTCTGAGGACTGGACTCGTGGCGGATCGAGGGGAGAGGAAGAGCAAGAGAGTTGGCGGATTTGAGGCCAAATGACGCCGGACGCGAACTAGTTGGGATTAAAAATCCCGACTTTTTGCGACGGAATTGAAGTTCCGTCGCAAAAAGCCAATTTTTTTCCGTCAGATTTTAAATTCCGTCGCAATTTGTGACGGAATTAGTTTTCCGTCGCAAAATTTTGCGACGGATTTTTTTTCCACGCAAACCGGCGGGGTTTTTCCCACCGAAATTTTTTCTTTTTTAGTTTTGCGACGGATTTTAAATTCCGTCGCAAAATTTTGCGACAGACTAGTTTTTCCGTCGCAAATTGCGACAGCAAAATAATTCCGTCGCAAAATTTTGTGACGGAATTATTTTTCCGTCGCAATTTGCGACGGATTTCAATTCCGTCGCACATTGCGACGGATTTTGTTCCGTCGCTATTTTGGCATTTTCTAGTAGTACACCTACTAGTTTGTACGGAACCGGTTTTGGTGCCTATCCTTTGGATAGGCACCATGCGCTTGGCGCATCTGGGCCGTCTAGATGCGATCTGGACGGTCCGGATTTGAATAAAAAAATCATTTTTTTAAAAAATGTTAGTTGAGAGATTATCTTTATTTTAGATTCTCTATCCATTAAAATATTTTTTTTGAAAAAATAGAAAGTAAAAAAAAAAATGATTTGGACGGTCCAGGGGTGGATAGGTAGGGAAGCTAGATCCTAGTTGGTACCTTATAATAAAGATTAAATGGAGTACCTCACAAGAAAAGTCTTCTATGGTCAGAATACTGGTGAGTTTCGGTCAAAAAAAGAATACTAGTGAAAATGGCCGTAAGAATCGTCTATTTGAATATATGTGCGTGTATTATTTGGAGAGTGCGTCTTTAATTGTTTGGTAGTTGATACAAGTGTTTGACTCAGAAAATAATTCTTTTTTGAAGTAGTGATCATCATATGTATTTCATGATGAAGCTATTACAGCATCACATCGATCCATTCTTGTTGAGGGGAAAAAAAAAACCTAGTAACATAAAAGTAAGCATTGTTGTAGACATTGCAGACCGTGAATTTTGACCAACATTGATTAATTAGGATGAATAGAAAAGACCTGCTACTATTATTATCTTTTAAGAAAGATATTGGGTTTTGTTCTTTATAGTTTATACATATTTTGGTTTTGATTCCTACAATTTTAAATAGCAGTTTTTTTAAAAAAAAAAAACTTTTTAGAACGGTTGTTTGGGAGACTAGTCTAAATAATATATTTTAGACCTCATATTAAAGGAACCGGTCTAAAAATTTCTTTATATTTATGAAACTGTCACTAATCATACTTTTTAAGCCCGATCCTCTATATCTGGTCTAAATGTGGTGGTCTAAAAACCTTTTTTTTTTTTGTATTAGTGACTATGTTACATGATCTCTCTAAAATACTATGAATCATTTGATTGTATATCAGTTTATAAGTCAGAAAAAACTTTAAAGTAATTTATTAAAGCTTCCTTAATCTTTCTACATTAGTTCACTGAATTTTATATTAAGGATAAGACGTAGTGGGTAGAATATATCAAAATCCCCATGGACTAATAAATATGATATGCATGATTTGTTTTAACTGTTGCTGAGAAGGTTCCAAAGAAGGCCATGTGGGTTGCCTCGGAGGAGGCGCATACAGAGGGGATTTTAGCTGTGGAGGCAAAAGAGGGATTAAAGAATATGAGTTATGTGAGAATGTTAATGATTCTGTGTATTTTGATTCTGTTTATCATACAGACAAAGCTGCTCGACATTTTGCCAACCTCATGTGGAGTGTACATAATCATTTCACTCACCCTTACAATCTCAAGCAACTCTTTCAATTTCAAGTTAGAATTGCCCTGCTACGTACATGGGGAAGAGGATAACATAAACTAATAATAAGCTTTCCTATGAGTTAACAATCATATATATTGCAAGTGTTACTATTTAAAAGATCCATGTACGTGTTATAGTTTGGAATAGATCAGGCGTTATTAATTTATATTCCGCTACGGCATATATTAACAATTAGAATATATATTTCGGTCTTTAATATAAAACATATTTACTATATTCGATTACATTAAAGAAGTTATTTAAGTTAGTTAATTTGATATTTATGTTTTAAAACATCCTAATAATTTTCCTTAATTCCTTCATTTTTTCCCCTCCTTGTTTATTATTGAGGGATCCATAATAAGAGTAAATTAGGAAAAAAATTGACAAATATAAAAAATATGTCTTATATTTAATACCAAAATCAACTTCCTAAATATATCTTATATTTAGGGCTGAAGCTCGTTTTATGGTTAAGATATTAGTGGATAGCGGTAAGAATAATCTATTTTAACACACACATATATATTATTTGGAGAGTCTGTTTTTGTTTGATACAAGTGTTTGACCCAGACAAAAATTATTTTGTGGAGTGATCATATGTATTTCATAATGAAGCTATTACATCATGTCATAAAAAAATAAAAATAAAAATAAAAACTGGTAAAATAAAAGTAAGCATTGTTGTAGACATTCTGGACCGTGAATTTTGACCAACAATGATTATTCAAGTTTGAAATAGTGGTTTCAAAAGATTTTTTTTTCGTTAAGACAAAAATTCTCTCATATACTTATTTTATAAATTATAAAACCTATTTTTCAAAAACTAATATAAACGCAAGCTGTGGTTACTTTTTGATTTAGTGGGGCCCACACTACTATTTTTAATACTTCTTTTAGTCCTTATAGAGTGTTTGGGTAATCCTAGTTTCAAAAGCCATTTTCTATAAATCGAGATAAAACTCTTCTCACATATTTACCTCATAAATCGTAAAAGCTATTTTCCAAAAGTTAATCTAAACACACACTAAATATAAGATGTATTTACCTAATTCAATTAGATTTAAAAAGTTAAATATGTTGGTTCCAAAAGTTAATCTAAACACACACTAAATATAAGATATATTTACCTAATTCAATTAGATTTAAAAAGTTAAATATGTTGGTTAATATAACATATTTTTTAAAATACTCTATTGATCATTTTCCTTAATTATCCTGTTCTAGCTCTCTCATCCTTGATTATTATTGAGGGAGCGTCAATAAGGATAAAGTAAAAAAATATTGACAAATATTAAAGCTATATCTTATATTTCCGACGAAAATTAACTCCCAAATTATATCTTATATTAGGTAGCCCAGAAGTAATAAAAAGTTTAGATGATGATGAGTTGGGCGGCAGCGATGATAACATTCAAATTTATGAGTATATATATGCCTCCGATCCAGGCTTAAAATAAGATGTTTACAGAAATACTTGTGAATTTTCCATTGACAAGGTTTTCTCTTTAACAAGAATTATGCAAAGACCTGGTGAGAGCCATGCGCCAAACATCGATAGTGGATCAACTTTTATTACTTTAGATCACATTTTAAATGCAAGAATATTAGATAAAAACACCACATATAGACTAACCTGAATTGAAAATTAAAGGGTTAAGGTGCAGATTTGCAACCAACTATTACCTGAGGAGCGTCTGGCACAAATAACAATTGAGGGGACCAAAATTGTCAATCAACAATTAAAAAGTGAAAAAAAAAAAAACAAACAACAATTTGGTGCAGATTCGCCAACGAACTATTACCTCGTTACTGTCTTGGTGTCTTCGTCTTCCATTGACTATCACAGTGTCGGCAACGTCGGCGTCTCTAAAGCTTCTATTGTTGCTGGGTGTTCCACTCACCCTCTTGAACTCATCCAGCAGTCCACAGCTTTCGACCGGCACGCGCCTTGCAACCTGGTTCTATCCCTCTGATGCCACAACGCCTGCTCCTATGGGTCCTATCTCTGTTGGTGTTTGCCTTATCGAATAAGAAGGCTTAACCGCTATTTTCTTCAGCGTTTCCGCCACCGTCCTACGCCAGTGCCTCATATTTTAACTTAATTGTGATAGTTTTTTTTTAATAGTTATTTGGTGTTTTTTTTTTCACTTTTTAATTGTTGATTGGCAATTTTGGTCTCATCAATTGTTATTTGTGTCAGACGCTCCTCGGGTAATAATTGGTTGGTAAATTTGCACCTTAATCCAAAATTAAATAATAGGAAGTTTGAAAAGAGACGGCTTTTCAGGTAAAAAAGAAAGAGAGACGGCTTTAAAAAAGTACGTGTTCAGCCAATGTGAGTTGGCATAGATGATAAGGGATCCAGGATTAGGCCCTTGGGTCGTGGGTTCGATCCCCTCTGCCGTCGCTGGGACTCCTTTGGTAGGCGATCTCGTAAGTCCCCGATAAATGCTCATAGAGCCCGGCCCGTGCTTGCCCGCCTTGGTGGGGGACTGATGTCGAACCCCTCCAAAACTTTTTCATGTATCAAAAAAAAAAAAAAAAGTACGTGTTCATAGAGCCATGTGCCAAACATCCTTCCTAGTGGATCAACTTTTATTATTTTAGATCACATTTTAAATGTAAGAATATTAGATAAAAACACCACATATAGACTAACCTGCATTGAAAATTAAATAATAGGAAGTTTGAAAAGAGACGGCTTTTCAGGTAAAAAAGAAAGAGAGGCGGCTTTAAAAACGTACGTATTTATAAATATTTAAAAATAATTTATTCGACTTCATGAATAAAAGTGTGTAGTTTCTTTTTGTTAAAATATTAAATTTAAAAAAAAAAAAAAAAAATTTATTTTTACGCATAAGATATCAAAATATTACTCATTTTAAATAAAATCTATTATAAAAACAACTGAAAAAAAAATTGGCGGCAGCAGGGCATGTCCATTGGAATATATATGTAGCAAAGAAAAAGTCTGCAATGTACAATGTACAATTGAAATTACTTGTTAATTTCTCAAAAAGTTAACTTATTTGAGAAGTTCATGCACCATTTATTTGTTGTAAATTTTATTTTTCAAGAAGTCGAGATTATTATATTCTTTTAAAAATAAGATACTAATTTTTAAGGTTAAAAACACATAATTTTATTGCTTTGGATTTTCTTTAGGGTGTTCAATTGCAAAAGGTTTTTTTGGACATGAAACACTGGGGAAGTCATTTTCTGGGGATGCTTTTAAAATATATTTTCCCAATGTTTTACTGGGGATGTCACTTATTAATTAGCCCCTCAAATTCGTCGTCAACGACACAAACAAAACATGACATTTGAACGGAATAGTCGGTGCCTAATTTTGAATTCCTCCTGTCTTGACTATTTCTTTCTGGGCCAAGTCATTGTAATGCATTTCAAATTTTCATTTCAAAAAAGCACTCTAACGAGGATATAAATAGTAAAATTTGCCACCAAATCTTGGATACGGCAACATAGGAGACAAGTTCCAGCATGGGAAGTTTAAGGATTTTCACGTATTCCATGGTTTTTTATGCTATCGTTTCTATTCAAATGACTTGCTGCCAAAGCAAGGTCTGCCTGCCGGAGAAGCAAGCACCTTTATTCATATTTGGAGACTCATTATTTGATGCGGGAAACAATAACTACATCAACACCGACGCTTCAGCTCAGGCAAACTTTGGTCCATATGGCGAAACCTTTTTCAAGTATCCCACCGGAAGATTTTGCGATGGAAGGATCATCCCAGATTTCATTGGTAACTACTTGAATTGTAATATCTCAACGCCTTGCTTTTGAATTTGTCCTCTTTTGGTACCATTACCTCTCTATATGTTTTTAAACTGTGAGGGATAAAAGCACTAAAACGGACAATTTCGAGAGCAAGTGCTAAGATGTTACCTGAATACATTCTTTTAGAACTTGTCCCATTTTTTGAAGCGTTTTTTAGTATGATTTTTGTGTGGATGCAGCTGAATATGCCAAGTTGCCACTTTTACTACCATATCTGCATCCAGCATCGTCCCTTGATAACTATATATTTGGGGTTAACTTTGCATCAGGAGGATCCGGAGCTCTGGTTGAAACCAGTCAAGGAATTGTATGACGTCATTAATTAGTCTCATTATATTTTTGTCTCAAAATGTGGTAATTTATTAAAGTGGATGACGACATTTCATTATATATACGAGACATTATATTGCTTAATTATATTATAATCAGCTGCTTAATTAATTATCTTTAACGTTAATACTACTATCTTTACGTTTATCGTCAGTTGGTAGACATGTGTTTTAAGCCAATATTATATATATATGCAGCATTGCTTAATTATACTACATTTTTTTAAGATATCAGTTGCTTAATTATCTCTGACATTGATACTACTACTCTTAATGTTTACCGTCAGTTGGTAGACCTAAAAACACAGGTGAGATATTACAAGAATGTGATAGACGTTCTGAGGAAGAAACTGGGGAATGAAGAAGCCAAATCATTGTTGTCCAGATCAGTGAACCTATTCAGCGTTGGGTCCAATGACTATGGAGCACGTTTTGTCTCAAATATCAGTGTTCTTCAACGTTACTCCAAGCACCAGTTCGTGGATATTGTGATTGGAAACATCACAGAAGCCATAAAAGTGAGAGAGTGTGTGTGTGTTTTGCAGAAATTAATGACAAAGTTTCTTCCTTTCTTCTATCTTGGTCCTACCCATTTGTTCATAATTGTTGAAGTTTTTGTTGTTTTACAGGAAATTTACAACCTGGGAGGAAGGAAATTTGCGTTTGTGAATATTGGTCCCATAGGTTGCTCTCCGGGAATCAGGTTTCAGGTAAAAGGATATGAATGTAACAACGACATGACAGAATCTGCAACGCTACACAATGTTGAATTTCCCAGAATGCTCCAGAAGCTTTACAAACAGCTCGTGGGGCTCAAATACTGTGTGTTCGATTTCCATACTTCAGCTTCTCAGTTGATGAATTACCCTTCCAAATATGGTATGTGTCTTCAAACTCTTATTTTTCCACATTCCATAGCTAAACAAACACCAACAGCAGCAAAGACTTTATCCCATTAGATGGGGTCGACTATATGAATTGTACGTTGCCATTATGCTCTATCGCAAACTATATCTTTAAATTAATTATTAACCAACAAATCTCATTCTGTAACCTCATTGAGTGTTCCCTTTGGTTTTCTTTGACCTCTTTTTAGAGGACTCCATACTGCTTGATCAATCCTCCTCATTGGCACACTCAATAGCCTTCTTTAATTCCAAACCACCTCAAACGAATTTTTACTATTTTCTCCTTAATAGCTACCACTCCAACTTGTTCGCGTATATGGACACTACAAATCTTTTCTTATGTGACCACACATCTATCTCAACATCTTCATTTTGGTTACTTCCACTTTATGTTCATATTGTTCTTTTAAAGCATAACATTCACTACCATATAGTATTGTTGATCTTATAGCAGTGCGATAAAACTTCTCATTAACCTTATTAGATACTTTTCGATCACAAATAACTCCGATAACTTTTCTCCATTTATACCTCAGCTTGAATTCTATGATTAACATCTCCATTAATTTCACCATCTTACTGTATAATTGATCCAAAATATCTAAATTTTGCCTCTTGTTGGATCGCAAAAAGATGCAATTAGGGATCTCTTATTTAATAAGCTCCGTTGGAACGTTGTCTACCACTATGTTAAACAAATGAGGGCTCAAAACTTATCCTCTATATATGTTGGTCAATTCTTATAGGAAAGTCTGTTGTCTCACCTCTAAGTGTTTTCTAACACTGGTTGTTGCCCCCTCATACATGTCCTGAATGACTTTGATATATGCCACTTGCACCCCCCTTCTTTTCCAAAGCTTTTCAAAGTACATCTCTTAATACATGGTCATACATTTTTTCCAAGTCAATGAAAACCATATGTAAGTCCCTTCTTTTACTCTGATATTTTTGCATTAACCCCTTTAGTAAATAAGTGCTTTTGTTGTGGACCTTGTCGACATAAACCCAAATTAGTTCTAAAAAATACCAATCTTCAACCTCAACTTGTGTTTAATCACCTTTTCTCATAATTTCAAACTTAAGTTTAATTCTTCTCTAGTTTGCACAATTCTGAATACCTCTTTTGTTCATATAAATAAGGACTAATGTACTTTTTCTCCAAGCATCGGGCACTTACTTGGCTCATAAAATCTTATTAAATAACTTAGAAAGCCACAATACCCCCTCTCCACCTAAATATTTCCAAACTTCAATATGAATACCATCAGGTCCAATATCTTTATAATTTTTCATTTTCTTAATAGCTTCCTTAACCTCATCAACTTGAATCTTGCAGTAAAATAACAAATTGAGTTCACTTTCTTGAGTTGTCAGATCCTCCAAGTCACAAGTTGACCCTCCCCCTCCTTCATTGAATAGCTTATAAAAGTAGACTTCCCACCTATTCTAACCAATACTTTGCCTTCTTTATCCTTTGTACACCTCGCTTGGTCCAACTCTCTCAATTTTCTCTCCTTATTCTTTGCAATCTTGTAAATCTTATGCTCTCTAGCCTTTGTCCATAACTCCTCATATGATGTAGCACAGGTTTCACTCAATGTCTTTTTAGTCTCCTTTTTAGCCAAACGAGACATCTCCCAATTTTCAACATTGTTACATGAGCTTAACACAACCCTCCTCCATAGATAAGCAAAATGTGGCCAAAAAAACAGAGCAGTCCTGTTACATGATTGAATACCAAGAAGTTGAGAAACTTTCAAATCCCAAGATAATCAAATGTGGAGCATAATTAGAAGCACCATGAAGTATTTTTATCCATAGCACTTAGTGTTCTAAAGTATTTACTTTTGGTGCATTCATCGTCCCAAAGAATTTCTTCATAGCATACAGTATCATAAAGTAATTTTTGGTGCAACTTTGCTTTTACGGTATTTAGTAGCAATGAACACCTTGATTTTAGGATAGCGAGTGCTACTAGAAAAACACTTTATGGTATTGAATGCACCAAAAATTACTTTTGAATATTGAGTAAGAAAAAATACTTTAAGATGCTAAATGCAACTTAATCAAAGCTTGTGATTGTGAAAAGCAAAAACTTTCAAATCGCAGGATAATCAAATTTCAAGAGGAATTAAAAGTTATGTTTTTAGAAGTTCGTGGTTGTGACTAGTTATATTTGTTTAATTATATGAATTTTGATGAGCAAGATTCAAAGAAGGGCAAGGGGCATGCTGCGGAGGTGGAGCCTACAGGGGAGATGATAGTTGTGGGGGTAAAAGAGGAATAAAAAATTATGAGTTATGTGAGAATGTGAATGACTACCTATTCTTCGACTCTCTTCATCCCACTGATAGGGCTAATCAGTATTTCTCAAACCTAATGTGGTCTGCAAATCTCACCTTCAATAAGCCTTACAACATGAAGCAACTCTTTGAACTTTAAGTTGTTGTACTTTGATTGCTTAAATAAATATTTTCTTCCATTCATGTGTCTCATTTTCTTTGTATGAAAATAAATTTGGAATTTTCTCCCCTGTAATTACTTGTAAGTTACTCCTCAGATTCAAAATATAAGAAGTTGATTGGGTAATTTTAAGTTGCTGTACTTTTGATTCATTAAATAAATATTTGCTTCTACTCTCGTTCCTCTATGAAAAATAAATTCAGAGTTTTCTCCCCCAGCTGCAATCACTTAAAAGTTACTTTTACACTTGTCAGTTCTGACTATATTGCCTTGCCCTTAATTCTCATACATGCATGTCGTTATCCATATTTTAACTTATTTGAGAGAACGTGTATATGTTGACCAAAAAAGAAAAGAAAAGAAAAGAGAACGTGTCTTGAAACCAGCCGACAAACTTGACCAGAAGCATTATCTCTGGTTGTTATTATATTCAAACCAAAGCTCAGGAAAGCATATAATAGTAGTAGTGGAAATATGGTGACTTTAAGGATGATGTCTTCACAGAACAAAAACAAACAAAAACTGGCGTTTTGTTGCGGTGAAAATTGCGTAAACCCTTAAAAATGACAGTAGTAGTGGTTCAAAAAACCGTTACAAAATACATTGTTGCAAGATATTTTGTTACGGTTTTCTAAAACCGCTACTCATATAATAAAATTGCTATTGTATTGTAGTGGTTATGCATCACCGTTACAAGATACGATCAAGATGACATATTTCAAAAGAGTTGGCACCAAAATTTTGTAGCGGTTGTAAAACCACTACAAATATTGCATGAAATCTCAAAAATTACGTCAAATATTTAATCAAGTTTGAATTAAATTTTTTAGCCTACAAAATATTGCAAAATTAAAATAAAAAAACCATTATTTGTGTCCATTGTTAATATTATGTTGAATACTTTATTATGTCAAATATCAGTGTTCTTCAACTTTACTCCAAGCACCAGTTCGTGGATGTTGTGATTGGAAACATCATAGAAGCCATAAAAGTGAGCAGCGACGGACCCACACTGGTGCCAATGTGGGCAAGTGCACACACTAAAATTTTCATAATATATAAACATTTTGAAGAAATATATCAAGTTGACTAGGTGGCCTAGTTGGTTAAAACTTTGCGTAGTGGATTTGCATGACCCCTGTTCGATTCCGGCGCGTCTCTTGCATAATTTTTTTTAAAAAAACAGTGAAACGCATGCTACACAAAAACTGTGCCTAAGAGAATTCGAACCCACAACATAAGGGTTGGCTGCACCTTAAGAGCATGAACTCTGCCGGTTGAGCGACCAACCTTTCATTAAAGGAAGAAGACGCAAAAAAAATATAAAAAGAGTCATTTCATTTAGTTTATTAATTACAAATGCTGTCTTTTCATTCTTTAGATGTTAATTTATCTTGTTTTAGATTACTTACTGATTACTTACTAAATTGACATAGAATGTGAATTGTTTAGTTGCTTTGGAATTTGAAATCATAGCTTCAGTTGCTTAGTGTCCCTGTAGGAAAAAAGATACAATCTTATATGTTTCGATAGAGGAAGCATTGAGATGAGCTAGTTTATAGGTTACAATATGTTTCAGGAAGAATGCTTTTGTAATCAAAAGTTAGTTGACTATTGATTATTATTTTTCTATGTTAAGTTGATTTTTTTTATTGTTTATATTCTTTTGTTTTTTTAATGCATTTAAAAATTTCTTCAAAAAAAAATTTAGCGCTCTGAATCCCACCACTAATTATGCACCCACAAACCTAAAATCCTGGGTCCGCCACTGAAAGTGAGTGTGTGTGGCAGAAATTAATGACCAGTTTCTTCCTTTCTTAAATCTTGGTCCTACCCTTTTGTTCAGAATTGTAAAAGTCTATGTTGTTTTACAGGAAATTCATAACCTGGGAGGAAGGAAATTTTCGTTTGTGAATATTGGTCACACAGGTTGCACGCCGGGCATTAGGTTTTACATAAAAGGCAAGGCTACACAATGTTGAATTTCCCAGAATGCTCCAGAAGCTTCAGAAACAGCTCGTGGGGTTCAAACACTCTGTCTTTGATTTCTACAGTTCACTTTCTCAGTTGATGAATTACCCTTCCAAATATGGTATGTGTCTTCAAACTCTTATTTTTCAACATTCCATGGTTAAGCAGAATGTTGCCCAAAAAAAACAGAGGAGCCCCAGTTTCAGGATTGAATAATAAGAAGCTGAGATACTTTCAAATCCCAAGATAATCAAATGTAGAGAATAATTAACAGCATCATGGAGTATTTTTTTTCAATAGCACTTAGTTTCTAAAATAATTTTGGTGCATTCATCGTTGTAAAGAAATTTTTCACAGTATCAAGTATCATAAAGCAATTTTTGGTATAATTTTGCCTTTAAAGTATTTAGTAACAATGAACATCCTAATTTTAGAATAACAAGTGCTACTGAAATAACAATTTATAGTGTTGAATGCACTAAAAATTACTTTAGAATACTAATAAGAAAACATAATTCATGATGTTGAATGCAACTAAGTCGAAGTTCCTCATTGTGAAAAGCAAAAACTTTTAACCACAGGTAATCAAATTTCAAAAAGAATTCATATATATATTCTCTCATGTCCTATTTATAAGTAACTTTCTATCTCTTAAGGTTTGTTTTTAATAGAGAAAATTAAAATCAAGGACCTATAACAGATAATATTTATTAAGAAAGACCGTAAAAGTTGTAATTATTTAGAAGGACCAATTAATAAAATAAAAATTTAAATATACTAAATTGTCCATAATCAAATTTCCTACATTTTCTCTCACATTCTATGTTTGAAACTAATATGAATTTCTAAATTTAATTAAATTAAACACAATCTCTCCCATCATAGATATTTATAGAAAAAATAACACAGACATCTCTCAAATTTGTCAAAATTATAATTTTATTTTTAAAATTGACGTAAACTTTAAGTGAAAAATATATAATTTTAGGAAAAACTGAAATTTTTTATAATTAATTATAAACATTAAATAAATGTGATATATATATATATATATATATATGGGTCATGTTCAGCACGAGCGTGCCTTTTAGTGTCAACAGACATTAACACATTATAATATTTAAATTTTTGATACAATATAGTAATGTCTTATTTTTGTGATTTGAGCCTACACAGCTAGTTCTAATAAGATAAAAATGCGTTTAATTTTTTATTTTGGTTGATAAAGTTTCTTTATAGAGTGTTTTTTTTTTTTTTTGCCCCTTGATTTACATATAAATCAAGAAAAAAAACTTAATGGTATAAAAGGGTTAAAGGGCCAATATCTATGTTACCAGTCATAATTAAATTACATAATGATAAGATATGAAAAGCATTTAATTTTTTATTTTGGTTGATAAAGTTCCTTTGATGGAGCTTTTTTTTCCCTGATTTATATAAAATTATGTAAATCAAGAAGAAAAAAAAATTAATGATATAAAAAGATTAAAGGGCCAATATCTACCTTACGAGTAATAATTAAATGATATAATGATATGATTATGTAGATATTAGTTAAGGTTAAAAAATGATGATTTTGGCGGTAGTAATTTTGGTGGGAAAAAATTAAATCACTTTTAAGTGCAATTTAGTATTTTTAAATTTATATTTTAGTAATTGGTCATTCCAAATAATTACAACTTTTATAGTCCTTCCCAATAAATATTATTCTTTATAGGTCCTTCTATCTAATTCTCTCCCTTTTTAAATAAACAACTTTTTTTTCATGCCTCAAACTTTAAATTACTTTTTTTTCTACCCTATTAAATATATATCTTTATATAAATGAACCATTAGTTATCTTTCATCAATCATTTATTACTCATTCTCCCTCATATTTTTTTATCCATTCTCCCTCCTATGTTCTTATTATAAATATGGGCATATTTAAAAAAGATATGACATTTGTAATACATTTATTGTTTTTAACTAATCTTAACCGTCAATTCATTTTACGAAATTATAAAAGAATTGCTTATAAAAAGAACATGAGGGAGTATGTATATAAATGCTCCTGGTTGTGACTAGTGATATTTTGTTGAATTATTTAAATTTTTTATGAGCAGGATTCAATGAAGGGCAAGTGAATGCTGTGGTGGGGGAGACTACAGGGGAGACGATAGCCGTGGGAGTAATGGAGGAATAAAATAGTATGAGTTATGTGAGAATGTGAATGACTACATCTTCTTCGACTCTCTTCTTCCCACTAAGGTGGCTAATCAATACTTCCTCCAAAGTTGTTTATAAAAGCTTAATAACTGAATTATGTGATTTAAAAAAGTGGTTAAAATTAACTAAAAATAATAAATATATCTGAAATAAACTTTATTTTTCAAGTATGCCCTTATTTATGAAGGGCAAGTAAGAAAGAGAAATAATTAAGTACAAATTGATAGATTTTGATCTGAATAATTCAATATTACAACAAAGAAAATAAAAATAATATTTTGTACACAGCAAAATCTAAACCATTAAAATGTACATCTTCTAGTTTGAAAAGAAAAAGGAGTGAAGAGGATGGGTAGGGTGTTCAAGCCGTGTTTTAGATTACACATTATTACCCGGAAGAGTTTATTCTATGATCATTAATTAAACTATCATCATGGTTAGCTTCTTAACATATAACTAAATTTAAAATTCTAACAATTGGGATTTGGATCTGACAATACTGTTATAAAAAGAAATCATCATACTTAATAGGAAACTATTAGTGAGACCAAGATCGATCTACATGCAAGATAATTTTCTAATCATTTTGCCCTCCCAAATCGGGGGGAGGCTGTCTGGCTTGGAGGCTCCGCCTTTTTGGGGTTGGGTTCTTAATTCTTTGTTTGTTGTGATGGTTATCTGGATCTGGGTGGTGGCATTCAAGGGACCGAGAGCAAATCCACACATGGAAGGGTGGTTAGCAGTGTTGTGAAGGATGAGAAAGCAAAGGAAAAGTGCTGAATAGATGATTGTAAGGGAAGTGGAATCGTTAATGTCCACTCAACATGAGGTTGGCAAAATGTTGAGCTGTTTTGTTTGTATGATGAACAAAATCAAATATAAGAACTAAACTTGTGAGGGGTATGATTTTTTACATAAGATCCACTTTATTTTGCCTCATCAAATATAAAAGCTAAATAAATAAATTACTTAATTCGAAAAGTTAGTTAAAATTGGTTAAAGACAATAAATATTTAAAAAGTATAACTTGCTTTCCTAAAAAATATCTATTTATGAAGAGGGTGGGTGGAAGAGAGAATGAGTGAAAAAAAAATATGAAAGAGGCATATAGTTAATTAAGAGTAAAATTGAAAAAAAACAAAACAAAACAAAACAAAAAACATTAAATGATGAAACAAAAATAAAATGGAACTTATATAAAAACCACACCCTCTCATAAATTTCGCTCATATATTTTGAATCAGAGAGAGTAATAAGCTTCCCTATGAGTTAACAAATCATACATAGGATTAAGGAAATAAAGACTATTTATACTTTTCTGATTCTCTACACATATTGCAAGGGTTGCTATTTAAAAGATTCATCTTTCTGTTCCATGTGCTATAGTTTGGCATAGACCAGACCATTTGGCATAGACCAGACCATATTAATATATGTGTGTGTGTGTGTGTGTGTGTGTGTGTGTGTGTGTGTGTGTGTGTGTGTGTGTGTGTGTGTGTGTGTGTGTGTGTGTGTGAAGTGTCTGTCCTTGTTTGATACAATTGTTTGACTCAGACAAAAATTATTTTTTGGAGTGATCATATGTATTTCATAATGAAGCTATTACATCACGTCATCCATTCTTGAGAAAAAAAACTGGTAAAATAAAAGTAAGCATCGTTGTAGACATTGCGGACCGTGAATTTTGACCAACAATAATTATTGGATTAATAAAAGACCAAAGCAAACTGTTGTTGCTTTTTGATTTAGAGGCCCACACTATTACTTTTAATACTTCTTTTGTAGTAATATAAGATATATTTGTGGAATTTAATTAGATTAAAAAAAGTTCAATGAGTTATTTAATATGACACATATTTTCTAAAATATCATAATCATCTCCCTTAATTTCTCAATTCCTTCTTCTTCTTGATTATTATTGTGAAAGCATTAATAAAGGTAAATTAGAAAAAAAAAATGACAAATATGAAAACTATATCTTATATTTAGGACCAAGATTAACTCCCAAAATATGTATTATATTAAGGGGAAAAATATTTCTCCAGTCACCAGAAATAAGTTATCTCCAGTGACCCCTAAAACTACGTCGTTTTGAATTAATGAATGGTGTGTTTGTAATTTTAAGTGAATTAATGAAGGGTGTTTCGGTAAAATTTATATGATGAAAAAATAAACAAAATTATGGAAACACCCTTCATTAATCCAAAACGACGTAGTTTTGGGGGTTACTGGAGATAAGTTATCTCCAGTGACTGGAGAAATCTTTTACCAGCCTGAAAGTATTAAAAAGTTTAGATGTTGATAAGTTGGGTCTCAGAGGCGATAATATTCAAATTTATGAATATATATATATGCCTCCAGGTTAGAAAAAAGATGTTTACAGAAGTCCTTATGAATTTTCCATTGACAAGGTTTTCACATTAACAAGAATTATGCAAAGACCTTGTGAGAGTCATGTACCAAATATCCTTATCAAGTGGATCAACTTGTATTAATTTAGATCACATTTTAAATATAAGAATATTAGATAAAAACACCACATATAGACAAACCTGCATTGAAAATTAAATAATAGGAAGAGTGAAAAGAGGCGGCTTTGGAATAGTATGTGTTTATAAATACTTTAAGCTAATTTATTTTCATGAGTAAAAGTGTGTCGTTTCTCTTTGATAAATTAAAGTATTAAATTTTGAAAAATCATAAAAAAAATTGAAAACAATTTCATTTTTTGCTCACAAGACATTAAAATGTCACTCATTTTAAATAGAATCTAATTATAAAAAGAAACTGGAAAAAAAAAAAAAAAAAAAAAAAAAAAAAAAAAAAACAGCATTCAGCAGGGGCAACCCTGCTCTATGTCATGTCCATTGGAATATATGTAGCAAAGAAAAGTCTGCAATGTACAATGTATAATTGAAATTATTTGTTAATTTCTCAAAAAGTTATCTTATCATTGAAAAGTTCTTGCAAAATTTATTATTTTTTTATCAATTTTTTTCCTAGAAGTTGAAATTATTCTTTTAAAAATAATATACTAATTTTTAATGTTAAAAACACATAATTTTTCTTTGAAATACATTTCCCCAACAACCATGTTTTACTAGGGAAGAAACTTGTTTAGTCTCCCTCAAATTCGTCATCATCAATGAGACAAAAACGTTATGACATTTGAATGTAATCAGTGCCTAATTTTGAATATTCCTCCTTTCTTGTCTATTTCAAATCTGCTTGCTATGATCAAACAAACGCAATATAAACTAGGAGACAAATTACAACAATAAAGTTAATCATCTACGTAAATTCAAACGTTCAGAGAGACTTCTTCTCAAGTTTTACTAACAATTAAACAAGTTATTTAAAGATAACTCAAAATTCATCAGGAGATTATACAGGATTAGATGGGAGAAAAGTACTCTATCGAGGACCATAAATAGTGAAATTCGCAACCAAATTTAGGACACGGAAACATTGGAGAGAAGTGCCAATATGGGAAGTTTAAGGGTTTTCATGTATTTCATGGTTTCTTGTGCAATCGTTTCCAGTCAAATGACTTGCTGTCAAAGCAAAATCTGCCTGCCGGAAAAGCAATCAGCTCTATTCATCTTTGGAGACTCACTATTTGATGTGGGAAACAATAACTACGTCAACACCACCACTTCAGCTCAAGCAAACTACGAGCCGTATGGCGAAACTTATTTCAAGTATCCCACCGGAAGATATTCTGATGGAAGAGTCATCCCCGATTTCATTGGTATACAAGTGATTGTAACACCCCAATGCCTAACTCTTGAATTGTGCGCTTTGTGGTCCTATAAACTCTGAACACTTTTTAAAACATTGAGGGGAAATGGGTCCATAGCCAACAATTTCAAGAGTGAGACACTGGAATGTTACATGAATCATCATTAAAATACATTATTTTAGAACTTGTCTGGTTTTGTATGTCAAGTGTTTTTTTAAGTTAAATTTTGTTGTGGATGCAGCTGAATATGCCAAGTTACCGCTGTTACTACCATACCTGCATCCAGCCTCGTCCCTTGATAATTATATATTTGGGGTTAACTTTGCATCAGGAGGATCCGGAGCTCTGGTTGAAACCAGTGAAGGAATTGTATGACTTCATAATAATTAGTCTCATTATATTTTGTGTCGATGTGGTCATTTATTAAAGTTGATGACATTAACCCTTTTTAAGCCATCATTATATATATATGCGGCATTGCTTAGTTATACTACCTTTTTTTTAAGATATCAGTTGCTTAATTATCTAACATTAATGATATTACTACTCTTTATGTTTACCGTCAGTTGGTAGACCTAAAAACACAGGTAAGATATTACAAGAATGTGAGAGATGTTCTGAGGAAGAAACTGGGGAATGAAGAAGCCAAATCATTGTTGTCCAGATCAGTGAACCTATTCAGCGTTGGGTCCAATGACTATGGAGCACGTTTTCTCTCAGATATCAGTGTTCTTCAACGTTACTCCAAGCACCAAGCACCAGTTCGTGGATATTGTGATTGGAAACATCACAGAAGCCATAAAAGTGAGTGTGTGTGTGTGTGTGTGTGTGTGTGTGTGTTTTGCAGAAATTAATAACCGAGTTTCTTCCTTTCTTCTATCTTGGTCCTACCCATTTGTTCATAATTGTAGATGTCTGTGTTGTTTTACAGGAAATTTACAACCTAGGAGGAAGGAAATTTGCGTTTTTGAATATTGGTCCCATAGGTTGCACTCCGGGCATTAGGTTTCAGGTAAAAGGATATGAATGTAACGAAGAGATGACAGAATCTGCAAGGCTACACAATGTTGAATTTCCCAGAATGCTCCAGAAGCTTCAGAAACAGCTCGTGGGCTTCAAATACTCTCTGTTTGATTTCTACAGTTCACTTTCTCAGTTGATGAATTACCCTTCTAAATATGGTATGTGTCTTCAAACTCTTATTTTTCAACATTCCATGGCTAAGTAAAATGTTGCCCAAAAAACAGAGGAGCCCATGTTTCAGGATTGAATAATAAGAAGCTGAGAAACAATCCCAAGATAATTAAATGTAGAACATAATTAAAAGCTCCATCAAGTATTTTTCAGTTAATCTTGGTGCATTCTTCATCTTAAAGAATTTTTTCATAGCATCCAGTATCATAAAATAAAGTTTTAAGCAATCTTACCTTAAAGTATTTAGTAGCAATGAACACCCTAATTTTAGGATAACAAGTGTTCGAACATTGAATGCTTCAATAATTACTTTAAAATATTAAATAGAAAAAAATACTTTAAAATGTTGAATGCAACTTAATCAAAGTACGTGATTGTGAAAAGCAACAACTTCCAAAACCCAGGATAATCAAATTTCAAGAAGAATTAAAAGTTCTTTATATATAGATATAGAAGCTCGTGGTTGTGACCTGTGATATTTTGTTGAATTATTTGAAATTTTGATGAGCAGCGTTCAAAGAAGGGCAAGTGGCATGCTGTGGAGGTGGAGCCTACAGGGGAGATGATAGCTGTGGGGGTAAAAGAGGAATAAAAAAGTATGAGTTATGTGAGAATGTGAATGACTACGTCTTCTTCGACTCTCTTCATCCCACTGATATGGCTAATCAGTATTTCTCAAACCTAATGTGGTCTGCAAATCTCTCCTTCAATAAGCCTTACAACATGAAGCAACTCTTTGAACTTTAAGTTGGTGTACACTTCCTTTTTTTTGAATAAATAAGTTGTTGTACTTTGATTGCTTAAATAAATATTTTATTCCATTTATGTACCTCATTTTTCTTTCTATGAAAATAAATTTGGACTTTTCTTCCCTTCAATTGCTTGCAAGCTACTCTCGAGAGTTAAAATATAAGAGGTTGGTAAAGTACGTAATTAATGATTATTTTCTATTTTTATCCTAAATATGAAATATATATTTAAAAATCACATTTTTTTTAATAAGGGTAAAACATGTAAATGTTATCATTTCAAGGCACATTAAATAATTTAACTAAACTTCCTTATTTTTGTGAATTATTTAAACCCGTCTTATATATATTATGAAGAGTAAGATGATAACACTCTACAGTGAGTCAAAGTCAACACTTTGAGGCTGATCGCTCTGAAAAATCAGAAGTGGAAAGAGGTCTTTGAGTTTACTTTTCTGCACCACTGGTACCCTTGTCGGTTCTGAGTTCTGACAATATTGCCTTGCCCTTGATTCTCATTCTCATCCATGTCATTATCCATATTTTTAACTCATTTGAGAGAACGTGTATTGGAATCAGCCTCCACACTTGACTAGAAGCATTATCTCTTATTATATTCATTTAAGAGAAAAGCCAAAGCCCAGGAAAGCAATAATATATGATACTCTGTGAGAAGAAATAAGTGGAAATATGACGACTTTAAGGATGATGTTTGTGCATTTGTGGGTGTTGTTTTTGGGTATTACTAACCAAATCAGAAACTGTTCTGGGAATATATGCTTATTGCATGAGAAAGAAGCTGCCTTGTTTGTATTTGGGGATTCACTATTCGACGCAGGAATCAATAACTACCTCAGCCCTTCTTTTCCAGCAAGCAAGGCTAACTATCCCCCATATGGTCAAACCTTCTTCAACTACCCAACTGGTAGATTCTCTGATGGACGTGTTATTCCAGATTTCATTGGTATGCTATTTAAGCTCTGTGTTTGGGTCAAACGTTTTTGTTATCTTAAAGATGCCTGCAGATTAATTGCCAACATGCATGAGTCCTAATAAAAATGTTTTGGTTGTTTCAACACGATATCTTGAATTTGGGTCCGTATAAATGCCAAAATGCTTTTAGATGGTACTTGAATATGACCTAGTTAAATGATAATAAAATGGTGGCCCAGTGCACAAGGCTCCCATTAGATGGAGTCTAGGGAGGAATAAATGTATGTAACCTTACCTCCACCCACAATTGGAGAGGTTGTTTTGAGATAGTCACACAAACACACACATATATATATATATATTTATATTTATATATATAAAAGATGCCTGAAGATTAACCCCAGTGACTAATTTTTAAGATTTTTTCGTTGCATGATATGACTAGTAATTGAAACTACTTGAATTGAATTGTTGTTATTGCAGCTGAATATGCTAAGCTGCCGCTGATATTTCCATACCTGCATCCAGATTCTGAAAATTACTATGTTTATGGGATAAATTTTGCATCAGCTGGAGCTGGTGCTTTGAGTGAAACTGCTCCTCCCCAATATGTGAGATCAATTTACCCGCTACCAGAACCCCACACACACACTATAGATATAGTCACGACTTGATCGTGTTATCCAGGAAAATGTAAGAAATCCTTAGTTACTTGCCTTTTTGTAGGTGTTAGACTTGAATACGCAGGTGAGTTATTACAACAATGTAAGTAATGCTCTGAGGAAGAAACTGGGGAATGCAGAGGCTAAAGCATTGTTGTCCAAAGCTGTACACTTGATTAGCATTGGAGCCAATGATTATGGAGCACGTTTTGTCTCAAACTCAAGTGTGTTTCTTCGTTATTCTCAACAACAATTCATTGATATTGTCATTGGCAATCTAACAGCCGCCATCAAAGTAACGTTATAACAGCTAATTAAACTTCAAAGTTTCTTTCTTTATCCTCTTCTGCTACTTCCCTTTTGTTCATATACTTCTAAAAATTCATGGTACCTGATTTCAGGAGATTCATACCATAGGTGGAAGGAAGTTTGGGTTTGTTAATATGGGTCCTGGTGGTTGTTCTCCTGTAATGAAAATACTCTTGAATGGAACCAAAGGTGCTTGCCACGAAAAACTGTTGGAAGTTGCAAGGATTCATAACAATGAACTCTCGAAGATGTTTATGAAGCTGGAGAAACAGCTCGATGGATTCAAATATTCAGTCTTTGACTTCTACAATTCGGCTCTTCATGTGATGAAATACCCTTCAAAATATGGTATGCCTTGAAACAGTTTGTGAAAATTGCTCTTAGAAAGCCTTTGCTACAGTATCACCCACGGGAAGGGGAGAGAAATATCAGAGTTGAGTAAAATATGCTATAGGGTGCTGAATACCAACGTACCCAGGCTCTGCCTTACATATTATTTATATTAGAGTTAAGGTGCAATTTTCCCGAAAGTAACCACGTAAGAGAGCTGGGTATCTCGAAGTATTTATATGAGCAAATTTGCCCTAGCAGTTTAAAAAAACTAACATTGATTGTTTAAAAATTGACCCTAACCGTTAATATTTTTAACAATAAAGGGCAAAATTGCTCATCGAAAAACTTCTGGATACCCAATGCTCTTGAATGAATACTACCCGGGAAAAATTGCACATTAACCCTTTATAATATCATAATAATGGTACATGATGTAAGATAGCATTACAATGAGAGCCACACACACGTGTCTAGAGTACTGCTTTATAGATCCTATGATTTCAATTATAATTCTAATTTAATTACTCTGTAACAATCTTGGACATGAAATATGGATGTCCATTTCTAAAGTAAACTGGTTATAGGTCATAACATGTAAATGAACCTTTTTTAAAAGATTGAATTTGTGATACTAAGATATAAAAATTATCAAATGCTTTAGATTGTTGGCTTTTTCCAACCAATTTGCTTATCTCTGGTTTGATGAAAGGTTTCAAAGAAGCTAGTGTGGCTTGTTGTGGGGGTGGCCCTTACAGAGGAGATAGGAGCTGTGGAGGCAAAAGAGGGATAAAGAAATATAAGCTATGTAAGAATGTGAATGAATATTTGTTCTTTGATTCTGCTCATCCTACAGATAAGGCCAATAAGCTTTTCTCACAACTGATGTGGAGTGGAAATCTAACAGTCAATAAGCCTTACAATCTAAGACAACTATTTGGACTTTGAATAATGAACAGAACACTATCGATTTCCCAGCTCTGTTTTTGGCTAATCACATGAATGGCTTATATGTTATCGCTCTTCTCTCTTCAATATTTTCATGAAATAAATTCTGAATTTTTTTTCACGCCCTTCAATTTGTATGTTCTTCCTCGGTATCTACTCATTCTTCAGATACATCAAGTCAATTTAGCTCCATATGAAGCTACATGAGTTTACTGTGGCTAGTCAGATGTCCAACATGTTGACAGATGAAGATAATTGTGTCAATGTTTTATAGATTAGAGTAGAATTTCATTAACTTCTCTATGGATATGCCCAAATTAATGAAGAACAGCAAAACAAAATTGAAAATTGATTCTCATTACTGATATGTTAATACAAAGAAAACTGACATGATAAATATAAACATGATGCATATAATTTAGGGCTAAGTACCATTTTTGCCCCGGAAGTATACGCCGAGGACCAATTTTGCCCTGAAAGTTTCTTTGGGAGTAATGTTGCCCCGGAAGTAAAAAAAACGTAGCAATATTGCTCCTCCGTTAGAGTTTCGTTAACCGTTAACGGCGCTAACGGTCAACGTTAGTTGACTCCGTTATGCTAACGTGGATTGTCTATGTGGCATCTTTGTCACTCTTTTTTTATGGGTTAAGTAGCAATTTTGCCTCGGAAGTATACACCCAGGAGCAATGTCGCCCTGGAAGTTTATTTTTGGCTCAATGTTGCCCCGGAAGTTTAAAAACGTAGCAATGTTGCCCCTCTATTATTTTTTATTTTAAAAAAAGTTAAACATAGCATGATCCTTCTTCCCCATAGTGTCCTCCATCGCATGCATTCCCCAATCAAACAAAATCACTCGCGTGCAGAATTTGTCCAGAAAAAATGTTTTGGATAAATCAAACAAAAAAATAATAACGAATTTTTCTAAACAGAAGATAAAACAAGTACGTTGCAAGCAGTTCAAACGAATTTTCCAAACAATAAACACTTGCCTGCAGAATTATCTACGTGAACGACTAACGAACCTCTGGTGCAATGTAAAAAGATATGACTGAGAGAATAAAGCTTACAAAAAGTGTCAAATATAATTAATTATTTAAATCACTTAAGATTCATCACAAAATTTCAGACGTAGAACTCAGCTAAGGTGTTCTCTACCTTTAAGTCTCAAGGGCAAATTTGCTGCAGAAAAAGGAAAATTGCAAATAAAAAAGGAGGAAATGAAGCAGATTTATAGACACTATTAATGGCACAATCCATTGTGGGGAACTAACTTTGACCGTTATGGTTATTAATGGAGGGACAACATTGCTACTTTTTTAGACTTCCGGAGCAACATTGAGCCAAAAAAAAACTTTCAGGGCAACATTGCTCCTAGGTGTGTACTTCCGGGGCAAAATTGCTACTTAACCCATAAAAAAAAGTGACAAAGATGCCACATAGACAATCAACGTCAGCATAACAGAGTCAACTAACGTTGACCGTTAGGGCCGTTAACGGAACCCTAACAGAGGGGCAACATTGTTACATTTTTTTACTTCCGAGACAACATTGCTCCCAAAGAAACTTTCAGGGCAAAATTGGTCATCGGCGTATACTTCTGGGGCAAAAATGGTACTTATCCCTATAATTTAATAAGAAGATTTTAGTTGAGTAGCTAACTCATTTCATGCTTTGAATTTATTTGTAGGGTTCGTAAACGTACCCCAATGCAACTCAAAACTAGAGAAAACCGTTAAATTTTTGGATATATGAGGAGGCTGAGGTTATCATTCTATCAAAATAATTTAAGCCAATTGATAGGATATACATTTAATTTAATGCTTAACTATTCAATGTGGGACATATTCCAATAAAATTAACCAGAGACTAGAGAGAAACAGAACAAATCAAGGACTTGATGGCGGCTATTAAACCTATTCTGGAATCTTACAGTTGAAAAGTTTATACATTTTGAAGAAGACAACCAAAAGGAAAGAAACTTTAATACTTTGACCAGTAAAAGTTGAAAGCGTTGGGCTACTTCATCATGTTTCAGAGGTTGACGTTAATTGTAGACTCATCTTGAATTAAAGTTTGAAAGAGACAATCTGCTACTAATAATGCAATGGCTTATATCAGCAAGAACTTGCCCTGAAACTGTACCAGGTCCAATTTGAAAATGGATGAGCTATTCCTATATAAATAGCAGATGCTAAATAGGAAATATAGATTAGATGAATAAAAAGCATTAATCAAATACAGAAAGGAAAATTCAACGATTCAGATTTGTTTCTTGGTCCTCAGTGGCAGCCTTCAAATCAACCATGGCTTCTATTGTTTGCCAAAAGAACATGTGGCCCTGTTCATATTTGGAGACTCAATATTTGATGTTGGAAACAATAACTACGTCAACACAACACCTGATTTCCAAGCAACTTTTTGGCCCTATGGGAATACTAGCTACTTTTAAGTTTCCTTCTGGAAGACCTTCAAATGGACGCCTGATTCCAGATTTCATTGGTAATAGATTTGACATGCTTACATGTTGATTCATAATTAATGTAAGCTAAGTCTATTTAGGAATATTTCTTATTTTTGAAAATGAGTTTGTCTAACATTGAACCATTTTTCTCAGCTGAATATGCAAAGCTTCCGTTTATACACCATCACCTGATTTTCAACAATATACTGATGGTGTAAATTTTGCATCAGCTGATGGTGGTGCTCTTGTTGAAACCAACCAAGGATTTGTATGTGATTCGCCCTTTAAAAGCTAAATGCTCGTCTATTACTCCTCTGGTTCTTAATGTGAGACTTGATTAATTGATTAGATTAAGGAAGTTAGTTAATATAACTTGTTTTTTCTAATACATCCTAATCATCTTCCTTAATTCTCTCCCCCTTTCTTCTACTTGATTATTGTTGAGGGAATGTAAATAAAGCTAATTTGGGAAAAAAAATTGTTAAACATGTGAAACAGGTCTTAAATTTAGGACCAATGTCAACTTCTCAATTAGGTTCTACATTAAGGATCGGAGAAGTACAATTTAGCATAGGAAAATGGACTTTCAATCTTTGAAAGAATGAATTGTTGACTCTGTATTGAACATTTTATCAGGTGATAGACCTTAATGGTCAACTCAAGTATTTCAATAATGTGGTGAGATCACGGAAGCAGAGCGCTTGGGAGATGAAGAAGCCAAGAGATTATTGTCCAAAGCTATCTTCTTGTTTAGCATAGGAACCAATGATTACTTTGTACGTTTCAATTCTAATTCTTCCAAGTTTCTCCAGACTTACCCTAAAGAAAAATATGTTGACATGGTGATAGGCAACATGACCACTGTTATCAAAGTAAGTACTTATCATTTCTGAAAATTGTTTAATCTGCCTGATTCACAATTTGAAGGTATCAATCCGAGATTGAATTATTTAATTTGTTTTTAAAGGAAATATATAAGAAAGGAGGAAGAAAGTTTGGATTTTTAAACCTGCCTCCTCTAGGATGTCTTCCTGTAATGAAAGCACTTATCTCACCAGCTCAAGATGGCTGCGTTGAAAAGGTTACAGAAGTTGTAAAATCACATGAAGCACTCAGTGAAGCCCTCCATGAACTTGAAGCTCAGCTACAAGGGTTTAAATATTCATACATTGATTTTTACACTTCTCTTACTGAAAGAATAAAGTCACCATCAAAATATGGTACTGTATCTTCCTTTTTAACCTCTCCTGCTTTATTCTGCAATCTTCAAACTTATTGATCAGTATTATTGGTTGTGTGATGCTTAAAAGGATTCAAGGAAAGCAAAATAGGATGTTGTGGTGGTGGTCCATACAGAGGAAGGCAAAGCTGTGGAGGGAAAAGGACAGTGAAAGAGTATGAAGTGTGTAAATGTGTAATGAAGTGGCAGATTATTTGATATTTGATGCTCTTCATCCTACTGAAAAAGCTTACCATCAAATCTCTGAGCTAATTTGGAATGAAGATGATCACAATGTCGCACAGCCTTACAATCTCAAGGAATTATATCAACTTTAAACATTCATATATGTATGGAGCTTGTGTTATATATGACTGATGAGATAAGTCTTAGACCTTGTTCAGTGCTGGGAATGTATGGCTAGACCTTTCAGTTATAAAACTGTTCAAATTGGAATACTTGGGGGAGTAAATTGTATTTAAATGTTAATAACAGATGTTATTTATTAGTTGGGCTGTTTGGTGTATGTAAATGTAATTGTGTATTGGGCCAACTTGCTTGTTGGGCCAAGTTGTGGTTAGCTTAGTTATAGTTAGTTTAGGTCTATATATTTGTGCTATGGGCAGATGGTAAAGTTGATGAGATTGGTAAATGTATACGAGTATTATTCAGGCATTTTTTAAGTCTAACTATGAATTAATATGATATTAAAGTCAGGTTAGAGTCTTCTATGATAGTAGATCAGCCATCCACATAACCACTAATCCCGTCTTCCTTGAACATACAAAACATATTGAAGTGAATTGTCACTTTGTGAGGGAGAAACTCTTAGCTAGAATGATAGAGTTCAAGCATGTGAAACAACATGCAGATATAATGACTAAAGCTTTTGGGGGTGCACAACATGAATACATTCTTGGTAAGCTGTGCACTTACGAATATAGAGTGTCCAACTTGAAAGGGGTGTAAAGTGTATTTAATTGTTAATAACAGATATGTTATTTATTAGTTAGACAGTATAGTGAATGTAATTGTGAATTGGTGAAGACTACTGGTTATGGGTGCCCACCTATAGTGGCGGTTGATGGTGGTGGCCAATCGATGGGGACGGCAATGGAGGTGGTGGTGGCAAGTGATGATATGATGGGCAACGGCAAGAAGCACATCAGTGATCAAACACTCTACTCTCAGCTTTTAGGGACTAAATGTAGTTACTAGTACTCCTTTAGTTTATAATAAGAGATATATTAATCTAATTTGATTAGATTAAGGAAGTTAGTTGAGTTAGTTAATATAACATGTATTTTCTAAAACACCTTAGTCATCTTTCTTAATTATCTCATTTCCTCTTCCCTTGATTATTGTTGAAGGAGCATGAATAAGGGTAAATTAAAAAAAGATTGACAAATATAAAAACGATGTCTTATATTTAAAATCAAAATCAACTCTTCAAATATATTATATTAAGGATCAGAGAGGCTATTAAATTTGGGACGAATCTAGAAAATAAGCATGGTGTGGAACAAATTTGGGAAGGCAGACTAGCTTTTAACCAGTCTTGTGAGTACTCCCTCCGGTTTGGTATGGTAGATAGAAAGTGTCAACACATTCCAGTCAAGACAACCTCAAATAAAGCTAATATATTTTTATATAGAAGGAAATGGATGGAGATTGGAGAGTAGTTATAAACGAAAAAAGTGAGGATTGTGAGTCTCACCAAACATGCGCCGCTAGTTCACTTAAAAGAGAATCCTCTCGTCAATGACTGGTTGACTGGGGATTCAGCCGAGCTGGGGGCGCCCTCTAGGAGATCTGACGGTGGATCGTCCATATTTCTTTCTTTTTTTTTTAATGGATTTTCTTTTTAATTTTTGAAGTGTTTTTTTTTTCCAATACAATCACTATTATCCTGAAGTATGTTTTTAGAATCGGTTAAGATCTTGAAGAAAATATTTTAGGGTACTAAATGGTAGTAAAAAGATACTTCATAATACTAAAGGGTACTAAGAAAAAGCAATCAGTACACTGAATATTTTTTTAGTACCAAATACCAATCGGTACCCTAAAATATTTTTTTAGGATCTTAAAAAAAAATTAGGATATTGACTGGTACTAAAAAGATACTTTCAGAGTACTGAAAAAATTCTTCATAATCTTAAAAATTATTTCAGATCCAGATTCGTACTAAAAACGTATTGAAAAAAAAGAAAAGGAAAAGAAAAACAGTTCAAAAAAAAATATGGACGGTCAGGTCTCCTAGTGGGGGACGAGCGGCCCTGCTTGGCCTCAGGAAAACTGAGTCCCGTTGACTGGTTGTCCCCACAGCAATACTATCCGTCTCGTTTGTATTGAAGTCTCAGATTCAAGTCCAGCGTTAATATGTTTGTGTTTGTGTGAATGGCTGAAAAATCGTTCAACCATCCCCTAAATATAAACTACACCTAGGTTTTTAAATAAATTTTTTATCAATTTCCAAAAACAGAAAAAAAGATCATTTCAACGCACAATGAAGTTTCTATTGACAATGGCCTGCTTAGGTTGGCGGTAGGAACGGTGGCTTAAAAACTATTTGACTTTAAAAAAAATCTCGTAGAAAAAAAGTCAGGTTATAGATAATTATTTGTGTTTGAATTGATGGTGGTAGAAGTGGCGGGGCCCACGTCAAAAAGTTAAGAGCTTTTTGGAAAAAGCTGGATTTTTGAGTTTTTTCTTTAACGGGCTTTTTTGACTTAAAGTCCAGTGAACTTAACACTCAATCCAAACACATCACGTTGAGTTTTTTCTCCAAAGCTCATTAACTCTACCGCAAATGCTCCCAACACTCACCTCTCCTAACGTTGACACCAAACAAGCCCAATGTACAAGTTTGTTCACGATGTTTTTTACAATCTACCATTCTCGACCAATGGGTCACGTAATGACATGCAAGAGTACAATTTTGTTTTAATTTAAGGGAAAATCATTTTCAGGGCTCTTTTTGAAGAAAAAAATCTCAAAAAAGCGCCGAGAATCTGACAATCCCGAGATTTTTCGAGAATCTTAGTGAATTGATTAACGAAAATGATATAGTTGTTAACGGGTAGGCCATTAACAACTAAATCAAATTTCATCAACAACAATTTTATAACAACTAAATCACCTCATTAACAACTATATCGATCTCGGTTAACAACTATATCAGTCTTATTAACAACTCACGTAAGATTCTGAAAATCCCAGAAAAGGCTTTTCTGGGATTTCAGAATCTTGGGGGTCTTTTTTCATTTTTTTTTTCTATTAAAATGCCCCTAAACCTAAAGTGATTTTCCCTTAATTTAAAGCCACACAGTACAACATAGCTCTCACACAGCTGAATGAGCTGATGATGGAGGGCATTTAAACAGGGTGGGACCTGCATTTGATTTAAATGTACGTACTATCACCAATGGGTAGATGAAAAATAAATATCCCAATAATTAAAAGGGTCGTCATGAAAAAAGACTTCTTGTTTTTTGAAATAAGAGTGAACAATATCTTACATCTAAAACTAAATCAAAACACTATATCTGATACTAATGAGGATTAGACGGTTAGGTAAGATTCGCGTTCACCTCAAAATGGAGGAGGTTCGATACCCGCGGATCGATGTGAAGACTTTATTGGTGGGCGATCTGTAAAATGCACTCTCCGTAAGTCTTTTTAAACCCGGAGGCGTCGCCTAACTCCTGCGGTGGGATCACCGGGTTTACTACCTCACCTAAACTTTTTTTTTTAAAAAAAAAAAAAAAAAAAAAAAAAAAAAAAAAAAAAACTGGATGAAGAAACTTCGATATTGGGTTATTGTCCAGTATAGAAATCTTGGAAAGATTAGAAGTATCGGTCTGAGGATTTTATTAGCACAAAGGACATGAATTTAAACCGGTGTAATCATTAAATATGACCATATACAGAAAATATATATATATTTAATGCCTCTTAAAACTCAGCAAATACTTACTAAAAACTTTTCTAGTTGGTACCTTTTTTTGGACGATTCAAGTTGGTACCTCATTGTTGGGAATTACTATTAATTTTTATTAGTGCAAATAGCATATCATCAGGGTAATTAGTATAACAGATAATCCAGAATTATAATCAACAAATTATCATTATAAGTCACACACGCACACGTACACACGCACACATATGAATAAACAAGAAATTCATTTCATATTAGATAGACTTGCCAATCCAGGTGATCTACTTCAAGAATGTCGTAAAGTTACTGAAAGAGCAAGTTGGTGAGGATGAAGCCAAGAGGATTCTGGCCGATGCTGTCTACTTATTCCGCAGTGGCGGTAACGATTATGTCAAATTTTACAAGAAGCATCCAAATGCTAACGAAGAAAGCATGAGGACTTTTGTCAAATTAGTGATCGGACATTTGCATAAATATCTCTTGGTATGATTAATTACGATGATGATGATGATGATGCCCAAATAATACTCTACCCCTCTAGTTTGTGATTTCTTATATTAAGGACAGGAAGTAGTGTACTATATTGTGATTTCTTTTGTTCTTGTTGTGGTCATGTATTCTATATATTGCAGGAAAAAACGAGGTTAGGAGCCAAGAAAATTGCATTTCAGAACGTGTGGCCCATGGGATGCGTTCCGAAAAACAGAATATCAGATGGGCCGTGTGATGAGAAGGAAAATTTATTGGCAAGAGAACACAACAAAGCTCTCATACATACAAGTAATGAAGAAATTAGGGAGGTTCCTAGATTTTGGTACTCAATATTGGATTACTACACATAATTGAAAGACAGAATTTCAGCCCTCATAAATATGGTAAGCCTTTAATTAACCTGATATAGAGATTTCCTAAGATTCTCTCTCTCTCACTCTCATGATGAGTCTCGCGCATCGGGAATGTGGATTAGGTCTTGGTTTTCAACTCCAATAGCTAGCTTTTAAGGTATGGTTTTGATAGGGACTTGTACTCGTTACAGTGGTACTTTTCTTAAAAGCCCAATGTTCACGAATAGAGCTATTTACGAAGAGTTTTGATTGGAAAAAGGTTGAAGAGTTTTGACTGGAAAAAGGCTGAGTGGGGCATTGTGGGGTGAAGCCGTTGGGACGTCGAAGAAGATACATTGTCATGAGTTCCACACCAAGGATCCTCACAAATAACAAGCTAGCCCTCACTCCAACGGCAGGCAGGTATTGCCCCTTTTTTAAAGGATTTGTCTCTTGGGAAGCAACAACTTCACCCAAGAGCGTCTCCCCAAAGACTTGAGGCTACAACCTGAGGCATAAGTACATGCCTTAAGAGTCACTTGGTAACTACCAAGTGACTCTTAAAGCATGTACTTATGCCTCAGATCGTGGCCTCAAGTCGTTAGGGAAGCACTTTTTGTTGTTATCAAGAGACAAATCCTCTAGAGGAGAGGACAATATCTGCCCCAGTGGAGACTAGCACCCACGCAGAGTCACTTTCACTTGGTAACCAAGTACCAAGTGACTCTTAAGGCGTGTACTACTTATGCCTCAGATCGTGGCCTTAAGTCCTTATGGAGGCACTTTTTTTGTTGTTACCAAGAGACAAATCCTCTAGAAGAGAAGACAATATCTGCCCCAGTGGAGGCTGGCACCCACGCAGGGGGCACTGTTGGGGCCATTGCAGCTGCCTGCAAGGGTGGGCCGTTACAGTTGTGGTGAAATAATGTGAAGGATTTAAGGAGCGGCAAATAGCATGCTGTGGAGGAGGGGCATTCAGGGCAAAATTTGTTTGTGGAGGATATGGAGAGTACCCATTTGAGACATGCAAGGATCCATCTGAGTACTTGTGGTTTGATGGAGCACACACTACTGAAAAGGCCAACTTGCAACTGTCTCGTTTAATATGGGAGGGCGGACCACTCAATATTCCCTACCCTTACACTGTTCAACAACTCTTCCAGCTTTGATCTTCAGTTGTATTTTATTTATATATATACCTAGGGTTTTAATTAACCCTCCCGTGCACTTTCACTGCTTCATTCTATGTTTACCATAGAGTTAAATCCTAAATAACCCCATTTGCATCCATATTATTGTTGTATGGGTCTGGGCATACGATCTTGGACCTCTTTGTTCTCATCATTTGTTTCTAAATCAACTATTGTTTTAAGTTAATATGCTTCTTCTTTATGTATATGTTTGTTTGTTACTTGACTCGTGTTGAATCAAAGTTTGAACAGATCAAACAATCTGCTAATAACGCAATGGCTTATATCAGCAACCGTTTGCCCTGAAATTGTAGCCATTTGTGAAACCAAAAACTGTATCAGGTTCAATTTGAAATAGATGAGCTATTCCTATATAATTTTGCGGATGCTAACTAGGAAACAATAACCACATCAACACAACACCTGATTGCCAATCAAATTTCTGGCCCTATGGGAATACTACTCTTACATTATGTTTAGATATTGAGAAAATTCAAGGAAAAGAATACTAAAAGAGAAAACTCCTAAAAATAGGTAATTTTCTTATCATTTTTTAAAGTTTTCCTTCCTGTTAGTATTTTTTTTCCTAGTAAATGTCTCATATATTAAGGACCAGGGAAAGTACCATTTTCTAATCATGTGTATTGAAAGCCCTTGATTGAAACCCCTTAATAAGTACAATTAATAGGGATGTTGTTAAGAAAGAATTATAAATTTTAAAAGACAAAGTGGATTAACGTATTGTGTTTATTATCAAAGTAAAACCCTATCTATCTCTTATATTTAGTGTGTGAGGGGGCATATCACACCCAGCTTTTCTATATATTTGAATTGTAAATTATTTATGGTGCTTGTATTATGACTCATGAGATTAGTCTAGATCTTATTCAATGCTGGGAAAGTACTGTGAGACCTTTAAGAAATAAAACTATTCAAATTTGGATACTTATTTATATTTGATTAAAGGAAGGACAAAAATGAACATTAAGCATATAACCTTAATTATCTGTCTTTTTTATTTATAGGAACTATCTCTTTACTGAAACGTATTAATATGCACAATCATATATAGATACTTTAGGGCTTTTTTGGTATGAAGGGAGAAACCTTCTCACTGTAATCAATAGTTACTATAGTTTGGTATGGTGGATAGAAAGTTACAACGCGTGTTCAATTCAAGACAGTAAAACCTCAAATAGTTATTAATGAAATTAAAACAGCGAGGTTTATGAATTTTCTACATTTCTTTGGCGAAAAAGGAAACCAGGGAGAAAATTGCTAAAAAAATCTATTATTGCAAAATTTATTATCCAAAGATACCTAAAAGCCCATGTCTAAAAGTTGGTGCAACTCATCTTCAGCGTGACTAACTTTTTTTTCATCTCTTTGCAACATACATATCTTCAACTATATGCAAATATCTTTCATTTATTTTGCACATAGTTAAAGATAGTTTGCACCCACTTAAGATAATTGCAAATTTCAGGTACTTTTAAACAATAAATTTTATAATAAGAAATTTTTTAGCAATTCTTTTTTTAAAAAAAAGGATCATTTATACACACAATGAATTTCCTATCTACAATGTACAAGCTTGTTCACGATCATTATTTCTATTTTCTACCCTTCTTCGGCCAAAAAAGGGGACCACTTCTACCCTTCAAAACGCCTCTAGAATTGAAATTTAAAGTATTCTATTATTAGTTTAAACATACACACCCAGACACATACATATTAGAGGAAGATATAGAAAGTGTACGTAGAACTCAGTAGAAGTAGAGATCGATTACGTGATATGGCAAACCTTGCTTATGTATTGTGTTCCTTACTCAGCATTTTCATCAACTTTGAGACTTGTTTTTTTCACTATAAACAGCAGCCTCTGCAAGTGAATGGCCACCGCAAGGCCTTGTTTGTTTTTGGAGATTCTTTGTTTGATCCCGGAAATGATGTTTACGTCAAAACTTCTCTGAAATTGAGTTCCATTTATTGGCCTTACGGCGAAACTTTCTTCCACCGTGCCACCGGCAGATTCTCAGATGGACGCATCGTCCCTGACTTCATCGGTAACTTTAATTCCTCACTTTTTAATAATATAATTAATCACTGTTTTTCCTTCTATTTCTCTTTAATACTCATAATCAAACAACGTGTCATGTTCCTTTTTATTGTGTTGGACACAGCTACATTTGCAGGTTTGCCTATCCTTCCTCCATATCTGCAACCAGGACCTCATGCGTTCACTGATGGAACCAATTTTGCTTCTGGTGGATCCTGTGTTCTTTTCAATTCATCTGAATATGTATGTTCCCTAGTTACAACTTGAAACACACATATCAATTATCTATATCGCTACAGATCCATGAACTGATCATCAAGCTGATTGAATCTTGGGTTTGTCATATTTCAGATAGATTTACCAATCCAGGTGATCTACTTCAAGCGTGTGGTAGAGTTATTGAAAGAACAAGTTGGTGAAACTGAAGCCAAGAGGATTCTGACCAATGCTGTCTATTTATTCAGCAGTGGGGGTAACGATTATGTCAAGTTCTACGATGAACATCCTGATGCTAATGAAGAAAGCATGAAGGCATTTGTGAAACTAGTGACTGGGCAGTTGCATAATTATCTCCTAGTATGAATATAATTACGATAATGATGATATCCAAGTAATACATTATTGTGATTTGTTTTGTTCTTGTCGTTGTCATGTATTAATATGGTTAGCTACACATGTTGCAGGAAATAACGAGGTTAGGAGCCAAGAAAATTGCATTCCAGAACGTGGGACCCATGGGATGCGTTCCAGGCAACAGAATGTCAGATGGGCAGTGTAATGAAAAGGAAAATTTACTGGCAAGAGAACACAACAAAGCTCTAATACAAGTAATGAAGCAGTTAGAGAGGGAGGTTCCTGGGTTTAAATACTCAATATTGGATTACTATACATCATTGAGAGACAGAATCTTCAACCCTCGTAAATATGGTGAGCCTCTAATTAACCTCATATAGAGATTTCCTAAGATTTTATCTCTCTCTAGCTCCCCGTGTCATGAGTCAATAGTCTCTTTCACATCAAGAAAGTTAGCTTGAATTAGCAAGAGCCTTGTTGTAAGGCCTTGGGCCTCCAACTCTCATGACTAGTTTTGGAGGTATGGTTGGTACTTTCGTTAAGAGTTTGATCTTCACGAAGATATGGAAATAGGTTAGGCCTCTAACAGGAGTTTACGGTTTAGCCTGCATAAAGTCTAATTTAACCTATTTAGTAAATAGGTCAGACTCAAGTTTATGCCTATTTTTAGACCTATTTAGATAAACAGGTCATGCCTACTTTCATAAGGTCTAATGTACAAGCCTACAGGCCTAAACTATTTAAATTAATTTTTTAATTTATACTATTATATAATTCTATATAAAATAATTTAAATAATTCTATAAATTATTTATAAAATTACCATCTTTACTTTAATTTTAAGTTTCACATCCCGTCGTCATTCACATACACTCAACCCTTGCATTCATTAAGCATTCACCCCTACCTTTCTTCTCTTCAATCGTCAAGATGACAACTCTAGCTCACTCCCTCTCTCCTGATTTGCATCATCATGTCGTCCACTAAAATATGACCATTACTGTAAGTTTATTTAAGTGCCAAATGAAATATTATAATCTTAATAAAAGGAATTTGTCCCATTTTATGTAGGAAAGCAAAATCTAATTTTACATGTCCTTGTTATGTTTGGTTAATTTTAGAAAATATATCTCATTAGTCAACAAACAATTGATTTTTTAATTCATAATTGTTCGGACCACTATTGCCACTAGGCATTATTTTCTTTTCCTTACTAAACCATTATATGACGATGAAAATGAATTGAATACTTTTAAAAAATAATGTATGATTGTAAAGAGACTGGTATGAATTTGAATGAATATGTTTTTAAGCCTATGTAAAGGCCCAGTGACGGAGCCACATCATTTCCAATGGGTGCAAGTGCACCCATAAAAGATGGGGAAAAAAAATCAGGTCTTTTGAATGTGGACATACATTCACACAAATCATAAATATACATGCTTAGGATTTTTAATAAAATAGGAAACAAGTAAAGAAAACCTAAAAAAAATAAATTAGTAAAGCATCATAGTATATGTGTGGCTACTAGTTTTGAAGGTTTAAGCGACTTTTACAAAACTCGGTTTTGGTAATCTTTATTTGGGTAACTCAAAAGTGACTTTTAAAAAATGGAATATTAACCTAAAATTAGGTTTTGCAAATGGTAAGAGTGTTCTTACAGGAAATTAGTTTTTGAGAATGAAAATTGGGTTTGGCAAACTAAAGCCTCACACACATACACATAAATGTTTCCTAATTTTCCTTCAAAGGTGAGATATCTTTGTATCTTCTGAGTATAGTTATTCTTGTATTTAATATTCTTAGTTGACTCTTGATTATTATTATTTTTATGTTAAATTGATTTTTTTATATATTCTTTTGTTTTTTTAATGTATTTAAAACTTCCTTAAAAAAAAATTCGAGGGCTGTGCACCCACAAATATAAAACTCTGGCTCCGCCACTGTAAAGCCTACCTTTTTTTGTGTGTAAATGACATTGTTGTGGTGAAATGATGTGAAGGGTTTAAGGAGGGACAAGTAGCATGCTGTGGAGGAGGGGCATTCAGGGCAAAATTTGTGTGTGGAGGATATGGAGAGTACCCATTTGAGGCGTGCAAGAATCCATCTGAGTACTTGTGGTTTGATGGACTACATACTACTGAAGAGGCCAACTTACAACTGTCTCGTTTGATATGGGAGGGAGGACCCCTCAATATTACCTACCCTTACACTGTTCAACAACTCTTCCAACTTTGATCTTTAGTTGTATTTTATATCTACACACACAATCAACTGTTGTTTTAGGTTACTATGCGTCTTCCTCATGTTTGCTTTTGTTCATAACTATTTTTTTTAATCAATAAATCAATGATGTCTTTGTCTTTGTAGTATTATAAGGATTTCAATTCTAGACTTCTACTTTGTATTTATTCGTTTTTTTTTATTTCATATTATAAAATATCTTTAGCTCATAATTTGATGTTTTTACATTATTTGCGGTTGTATATTAATGTTGATAATTATTGAAGTTGAAGGACTATATCAAAAGTATAAAAAAAACATTTAAATTAAAACTATATGTGTGTGAATGAGACTTTGATTCATGCGTATTATGCTTCTCTTTTAATTTCATGGTCCCGTTTCTCCATGTAATTTAGAAACTACTTTTTCTTATCATAATAAAGAAAAATGATATTAATAAAATAAGAATATTACAAAGTACTCCCTCCGGTCCTAATTATAAGATCAAGTTGACTTTTTTAGAGAAATTAAGGAAGCTAATTAAATTACTTTAGAGTATTTTTATTTTTATTTTTTTCTCCAAACTAATTAGTTTGACTAATGAACTAATATATAATCTCATGATACACAATATATGATATGATTAAGTCACTTATTTAGTTTCCTTAATCTCTCCAAAAAAAGTCAACCCGATTTTATAATTAGGATCGGAGGTAGTATCAGTTATGACCTGACCAAAAAAATTAACTACTTAATAGAATAAGGAGGCCGTGAATAAGGCAAAATTTAGAAACCACTTGAAATATTATGAGTCTGAAATAATCCATACAATTTAATAGAGTCTGCTGTCCAAAATGTAGGAGCTACCGAAGGAGTATTTTTTAGTAGTGGAAAATGATTTCATTTTATATAATGTAATGATGATTCAAAATATGGTTTGATGATATTCTCCATTCAGCGTTTTATCCTTTACAATGTTATTTAGAGAGAAATCTCATGCTTTCAGCTTGTGTTTTCTCAAACACACATCAACACTCACAAAGTATGAGATTTTGATATTGGGTTTATGAGAAAATTATGAACACGGCAAAATGCTTGCAGTCATGAGAAAACACAGATGCCACTTCCAAGCTTAGAGAACCATTTGGACATTTTCTGCTTTCTCGGCAAGCCATGAGACCAATTAATGGGCCCGTTTGGGATAACGGAGGGAGAAGTGGCTTTTACATCGATGGACTTTTTTCGATGTGATTTGTGTTTGGGATAGCAATAACAAAAGTGGCTTTTGTTTGTGATGGGAACTTGTTTGGCATAGCTTTTAAAAAGATAGATGAGATGGAAAATGATTGAAAAGGGGCATGAATTAAATTCACACACACATATGTGTTGTATAAAATGTGATAATTTGGGATAAAAATTAAATATAAATATAAATTTGCTAAATAAAATAGTAAAATTCCATTAAATAAATTACAACACAATGAAGTCTTAAATAAACCTAAATCCTACAAGTTCATTTCGATTTGATCACGAAGATTATAGGGAAAATTAAAATAAAAGACCTATAAAAAATTATATTTATTATAAAGGACTCAAAAATTATAATTACTTAAAAGTATCAAATATCATAATAGGAATTTTAAATTATTAAATTGCCCATAACTAAACTTCAATTATCTCGGGCATGTCATAAAAAAATGAGTACGATTTGTTATCATTTTATCCAATTGAGCTCAATTATTTTATTAATGTGGGGATATTAAGTTTAGGTTTGGAGTCTCTGGTTAAAATTTGTACCATCCAAAGTTGTTCTAAAAGATGGAAAATAAAAGTTAAAATTATGGGGAGGGGTAGGATGGTCATTATACAAATGGGGCCCATTTGTGTTTTTGATGCAGAAGAAGCTGATGGACTTATAAGCTTGGGGTTCCAGCTTCAACAAAATAAGTCCATCAAACCATTAAGTCCATCAAAAATGAAACTCTCCCAAACACTGGTTTTCTTCTTGATGATTATTATCCCATCTGATGGACTTAGTTATCCAAACAGGCCCAATAAACATTTGCTTCTACCCGATTTCGAAATGAGGAGACTAATCTGAGACACTTCAAACTTAGAGAACCAATTGGACACATTACTTAAAGTTAAAACATCGGAGTTCTAATTCTTTCTTCCAGACCAGAACCTAACCAAGTTTGCCAAGTCTACGAAAAAAGCCACTTTAAAACTGAAGTCGAGTGAAAATACATTAATAACTATAATACATTTGACTAGCCTTGATCTGCGATGCAGTTAAAGCTCACTTTACTGCAATATAAGAGTGGAGGAAGAGAGAATCATAGCAATCGGAAGCAAAAAAAAAAAAAAAAAAATTACTAAGGTCTATTCAAGAACTTGTGCCTTATAACAAATATCTTATAAGTTCTCAGGGATTGGGGCAAGTTAAAAGGCTGAGAAACTTAAACTTTCACAGCAAGAAGGATTCCTTGTACCACAGATCTGAGCAAATTAAAATTTCACATCAGTTGTCCATGTACCTTGCACACTGGGACGCTTGGTTACATGTCTAGTCCTCAGTTTCACAACTTTTCTGCCTAATGCATTCCTTAGCCTGGTCGCATGGAGAAGTATGTCTTCTGAATCCAAATTCTTCACACATATCACCCTCTGGTTATGGTTCTCTGCATTTCATAACAGAATCTTCCAATTAAAACTTGACAAAAGTTTAAGCAATTAAGTTGCAACTTACAAGTGTGCTTGAAAGTCTTACTGTAGAAGCCCTTCAGATGGGGATGCTGACCACGGATAAGTTCTGTAACTACCTCTAGTTGAGGATTCTTCTCCTTAAAAACTGGCAACTGGGACTCCATAAATGCCCTTACACATTGAAAATGACAAAAAATCCTCTTCAAACCAGAAAAAAGACTGAGAAAGACACTTGATAATAGAATTATGGACCCGCACACAAGGGCAACAGGAAGGAGAAATGAATCACCAAGAAGTGGTGTAACTATAAATCCTGCATCTAACTGAATTTTAAAAGCTAAAATGCAATGATTCCATGTTCAAAGTCACTAACAATAAGACAACAAAGTATAGTGCGAATAAATAGTGACAGTAAAAGCAAACATACAAGCAAGAACTACATGACATGTCATCGACAAACACTAACCAACATATCTTTAAGAAATGGCGGATGGTCAAAGTAAATAATGAGAAGCATACCTTATTCCTCTGCTACTTCCACCCCAATCGCAATAGCTCACAATCAGCTTCTGCAGTTGCCAAACACCTCGCAAAGCCATCTGATTGATTCAAAAAGAAAAGTGTTTAAGAGAAAACTAAATGGCTAAAAAAGATAAGACGTCGAGGAGAGAGATACTTAAACAGAATCAAGGACCTAATTTTTTGGGGGCTTTATTTCAATATCTATTTCATTGTCCAGTACAAGCGTATAACCCCCCCCCCCCAAAAAAAAAAAAAACAACATTTCCTCCAACGAACAAGTAAACCATCCACCATTCGCACAAACCAATATATGAAGTTTGACAGATGTTTCATGATGCAAGATATGAAAAACCAGCATTTAGAATTACTAATCTAAAAACCTTCTCTGCCACAGCTAGATCCCATAAGCAATACATTGAAGCTAATTTTTCCCTTGAAGGCATCTACAAAGAACTACATATTATAAAATTGCAAAAGGTAGTCAGGATTTAGATGGTAGAAGAAATTACCTGAAGGATTGAGCCTAGAACAATAGATGCGGACGGAGAATCTCACCTACTCACCGAGTGAGGTTGAAAGGAGAAGAAAATCAAGATTGACGGAGAACGCAGCGGCGGGTTCAACTGAAGCAGCAGGAGTGAAGATCAGAGACTCAAGGGGGGAAGGTGTCGCCGGCACCTGGAGAAATGAGGGAAAGGGAATTAGGATTCAGATTGTGCGAATGGTAAAAACGACGTCGTGCAGCTAAGGCGTTGTATTGCAAAGAAGTCCATTTAGGTTCTGGGCTTGGCCCATGGGCTTTACAATAATGAAAAATGAAATTAAATATCAATGTTACAATATAACGATCTAAGGTTTAGGTCCCTAAGGAGAGAGATATTTATATTTAGTATCCGATAGTGTCTAGAACTGTATTACCACCAATAGGATACTTGTACTTAGAAGTTAAATTAAAATTATAAGTTAATTGTGGCAGAATGATTGATATTAATTATTTGAACCAACTATTTTGGTAAACCACTTCTCGACAAAATTCCTATATGCTCTTTGAGGGAGCACTGATTATCAAGTTAGTGAGATTTCATTATCAGCAACGAAAGCTAATTCAGTATGAACCAACCAAAAAAAAATCTAAGTTTTGGGAATTAGATATGAGCCAGGAAAATAAAATAAAAATAAAAATAAAAAAAGACAAATGGACAATTACATAAATGCATAGCATCAAGGTGTGTATTTTTATAGTAATTTCTTATATGTAATCCGAGGATTCGTGTTTCCTAGGAGGACCTTATGCTTTAAATAACTCCAAAAAAAAAATAGAAATTAATGATCCAGTCATGAATAACATTTTGTTCAATTATGTTTGTTTAAAAAATCGAATCTTTTTTAATTTAATTTCTCAAAGGTCCCAATGAAAATGATCCCTTGTCACATTAATTCAAGTTTAGTTAACAAATTAATTAACGTGTGGTAAACATTAGCCCACGTGATCCTTCAAGCCTCTTTAGGACCTGGTTAGTGCCAATTATTTAACAATCAACACAAGTTGGCTTCTTTCTAATTGAAGAAAATATAGTTTTTGATTTCTGAAGTTTTCATCAACATAGGTTAAGAAAATGTAGTTTTTTAATTAAAAATCAGTCTTTAGATTTGTGGTCCACTTTAGTTCAAGTTTCTATTTTACGAAACATTATTGACACATTATTATCACATTATCAATACATAATTTCCAATAAGAATCTTATTAAAAACCAAAAAAAAACAAAAACAACCACTATTCTGAGGACCCATTTTTTTAATAAGAAATATTACTGAAACATTGATCCAATATGGCCAAAATTTTAAGGACTAAATAAACACTACGTTTTTTCTTATTGCTGAGTTAAACAAATTTTGAAAAAATAAAATGAAATGAAACGACACCGTGTAGAAAGCAATGATTATTAATTAGGTTGAAATTGTTGCTATAATTAATCAAATTAGTTATAAAATTGATCTATTGAGCAGTATAAAATACTTATTTAGTTACATTTAAGATTTAAAAAATATTAAAACATAATTTAAAAAAAAAATTGTAGGATCCAGAAATAATGTTTTTTTTTATATATATAGACGTTTTAGGAAAGGAGTTGAAACCCACAATCTAAGCAAGGCGAAATGACTTGGGCCCGTCCATCCGAGGTATCTTTGGTTAGAAAACTGCGTACACGACTCCACCTCTTCTCAGTGTTTTCATTTCTTTGTACGCCTCCCCAAAGATGTTCGATTAACTTTGTTCCGGGATCGAACTCCCTCCCTTTAGGTGAGAAAGTCCGACCCCTTCGTCGGTTGAACCAACGATAAGGGTAGAAATAATGTTGTAGAGAGATTGAGATGCATATGAAATCTCATTTCCGTGGCGGGTATGGAGCAATAATTGGAGGGAGAGAATCATTGTAATTTGTGTGGGTGGGGAATAGAATGAGATGCCAAAGGCAAATGAAGTGGCTGCTTAGACGCCATATGTTTGATAAGAAAGGACTTTTGCAGTTCTAGTGACAAGGACTTTGATCATTTAAGGGAAAATGACAATAATACCTTAATTAAGAAAATTATATTAAAAAAGCCTCATAATATTTGTTAATAATTATTTCTTCACTTGTCATTAATAAGTTATGGATCTTTTTCAATAATTTTTTAAAAAAAGTGGGACTTTGATATGAGTTTTCCGTCATTTAATTATGAGGTCTCAAGGTCGAGTTGGTATCAATGCAAAAACCGCTTTTAAAAAATAATCTTCAATTCAACCCAACAATGCTATAATTTTACCTAAATAGATAACCATATAAAAAAAATGGGAAAAGGATAAAAAAAAACTTTGAAATTGCAAAACCTCAAATCATGTTTGTCATCAAGAGTTGATAAAAGAATGACGAAACTTGATAAGTAATTTACAACTTGTTTTTTTGAAAAATACCTGATTTAAAATTTTATAAATTCAAAGTTCTTTTTCTATCTTTTTCCTTTAAAAAAAATTGAGTTTTTAGTTTCAAATGATTATTATAGTGTACATTTTTTTTTTTTTTGCGTGAACACCAGGCATCCTGATCAACCCCTCAAAGAATCACAATTACAAACCAAACTAATTTGAATCTGGCCACAATATGGAAAGGAGATACTCTCCTTATCCTTCTTCTCATTTTCTCTCCTTGGCCCCATCTAGGCCATTGATTGGGAAAATGAGAAAAAAAAAATTAAAATAGTACTGTATTGATTGGACGGATGTGATTTAGAGATTATGAGGGATAATGAAAAAAAAAATGATGAGAGAAACTCAATCCCAAAAAATTGAACCTGAAAACTTTTGATTAAGCTGGAAGTTGAAACAAAACTCCTACCAATTTATCCAATCCCTGTGTGTTATTACTATTACATTGGACTTTTGTTATCCAATCCCTATCAATGGGACACGGTTCGGGATTCTGTGGTCCAATTTGTGAAGCAGGTGTTTACCTTTCCTCAGAAAATTGCAGATGTCAATGGCACTCATTTAGTACTCATCCCGAAGAATGATAATCCAGAGACGTGCAGGGATCTTCGGCCAATTAGTCTATGCAATATCATATATAAGGTAGTCACAAAGATAGTGGCAAACCGTATGAAAGGTTTTATGTCTCATGTTATTTCACCTAACCGGTGTAGCTTCGTGCACAGTCGCCATTGTTCGGATAATATTATTGTAGCCCAAGAGGTGATTCATTCTATGCGGACTATGAGGGAAAGAAGGGATTTATGGCCCTTAAAATTGATTTAGAGAAGGCATATGACGGGGTAACCGGAAGTTCCTCCTTCGGTGTCGTATGAGTTGCATCTTCCCCGCCAACATTATTCATGTGGTTGAGAAATGTATTAGCACAAAGAAAATATCCAAATACTATGGAATGGAAACAAGGTGAGTCGTTTAAAGCTTCCGGAGGAGTCGAGGCGGGGATCCACTTTCGCCATACCTATTTGTGATTTGTATTGAGAAGTTGGCACACATGATACAAGAACGGATGGGGACTATGAACTGGAAGCCAATCCGTCTTACAAAGAATGGGCCACCGATATCACACTTATTCTTTGCAGATGATATCATCTTGTTCACTGAAGCTTCCCTTCAACAAGCAGAGATGGTTCGAGAGTGTTTAGCACACTTTTGTGCTTGTCCAGGATTAAAGGTAAATGCGGCTAAAACTCGGGTTTTCTTCTCTAAGAATATAAATCATAACAGGAGCTCGGAGCTTAGTACGGCCCTTGGATTCTCTCTCTCACCGGATCTTGGGAAATACCTTGGTGTGTCCCTTCATCATAAGAAGATTAGCAAGGAATCGTTCCCGAGGGTGATTGACAAAGTAAAGGAGAAATTGAATGGGTGGAAAGCTAGCTCCTTCTCCCTAGGCCGCGGGGGCCACACTCATTTCCTCGGTGTCTTCGCCATTCCATCATACACAATGCAAACGTCCTACCTTCGGGCCACGGACCGGGAAGCATTGGATAAGCACAACAGATCATTCTTGTGGGGAGTATCTGGGAGCGTCGTAAGACGTCCCTAATCGCTTGGGATGAGGTATGTCAACCGAAAAAGATGGGTGGACCGGGATTGAGACATGCAAAATACCAAAATCGGGCATTCTCTATGAAGGCGGGTTGGCGGCCCCGTCACTCATAGGGAGGATCTTTGGGTTAAAGTTATCGAGAGATAAATATAAATGTGGAGACGATCTTCTCCCTCGTATGGAATTCACTCGATGTCCGGTTCAAACGTTTGGACGGGCATTAAGAAGAACTGGGAAAAAGTGTCCGGGGGATTGAAGTTACTAATGAGGCATCTAAAGTGAAATGGAAATGGGAAAGAAGTGGTGAGTTCTACGCAAAATCTGCGCATATAGGGTACTTTCGGGGGACATAAGGGATCAAGGAGGGAATTGGGGGCGTTTGTGGAAAGTCCGAGCTCCCGTACGGTGTAAGATGCTTCTCTGCGGTTGGTTGCACGACGGGGATTACTTACTAATGCAAAAAGAGTGAAGCGACATCGGCAACGGACCCGGGTTGCACTCTCTGTGGTGCGGCATTTGAGGATACTATACATGTATTTCGAGATTGTCCATACTCGAGATCACTATGGAGGAAAGTGGTGCCAAGTGGGCGATGGCGTAGATTCTTGGATTTGACTTTGTTGGATTGGTTATGGTGGAATGTTAGAGGACAAGCGAGGCAAGTAATGAGTGGGCCTCTCGATTTGTTATTTTATGTTGGTGGATTTGGCGGAGGAGGAACCTATTCATCTTCGAGGGTAAAACAACTTTGAATGACACCATTCTTGCAAGCGTATGTGCCATGATGGAGTGCATGATTTCTACCAATGACCGTATGGTTGGACTAAATCTCCAAGGTGTTACCTTGGCCACTACTCGAGAAAGCGGCGCCGCCGGAAGAGGGTTGGGTCAAGGTTAACGTGGATGGAGCATATTCTAGGGGTGCCATAAGAGTGCTTGTGGAGGTCTTATTAGGGATTCAATCGGGAGATTTCTCAAGGGATTTGTACACCCCCTTGAAGATGGAGATGAGCTCACGGAGATTTGGGCATGCTTTTTCTGACTGAAAATTGCATGGACTTTGGGGATTCGACAGTGTGGTGGAGACGGATTCAACAGTGTGCCTCGATTTGCTTCGTCTTGAACAAAGTGTGGCCAACATTTGATCATCAATGAAGTTGGAAGTTGAAACAAAACTCCATACTTAGCAAAAAAGGGCCTTTATCCAATCCCTGTGTGTTATTACTATTACATTGGAAATTATTCTTTTGGATAATTGAGGTATCTCTTTGTATCAAAAAAAAAACAAAACAAAAAACAAAAAAGAGAGAGACCATAGATAGGGATTAGGGTAGTGTTGTAATAATGGTGTAAAAACAAATAATCCTATCTAATTATTTAATCAATATTAAATTATTATTTTGTGCGCGTTGGGTTTGAAATTCGCAAGGCCCTTTATATGACGAGGAGTTCGGTTACATAAAAAGCTTCATTTTGACATTTTACGCCTTCCTCTTTTGTCCACGCCACCTTCTCAATTATTGTTCTCTCTCTCTCTAAATTGTGATAAGTCACCTGAAGATGCTCCAGTTTGGAAGCAACTTCACTTTTTTTGCTCAATGATGCAATGCAACCCCCAAGTCAAAACAAAATTTACATCCTACTCTTCTTTCTACCTTTTCTATCTCTAAATATATATCTACGTTTCAAGCAAAAATAATAATAATAATACACACACACGTGGGCCCTTTTTCTTAATACAGATATTATCACAATTTTATAACAATTCTATTATATATACTTAATAGTTAATACCCATCTATTATTGTTCAAGGCATCTTTTTATTTAGTATTTGAAAGCTATAATACAGTACCAAATCATACTTTTTTTTTAAAAAAAAAATGTTAAATAGTAAATCCGTCCTGAAAATATACACGACGCAACAATATTACTCTATAAGTTTTTTTTTATCTCAATGTCGCTCTGAAAATCTCAAAATGTAGTAATGTTACCCTTCATGTTAACATAATTAACTTGCGCAATATTTTTATTAAAGGAGCAAAGAGAAGATGAAGGGGAGGAGTTGGAAGAGTCGTCGTTTAGGAAAAGAGGTAGGAAGTGATTAGATGATGAGGTGGTGCGCAATGTGTATCTTTTTGGTCAAACAAAAAAAGTAATGATATTAGCGGAAATGGCAACATTATTATGTTTTAAGACTTTCAGAGTGACATTAAAGCTAAAAAAAACTTTCAAGATAATATTGGTTCTTCACATATACTTTTAGGACGGATCTATGACCTAACCCTATTACAAAATTAGGGCAATCAAACCTTTGGTCCAATGGCACCAGCCTACTCCCTTTTTTATGAGGTGGGTCAAAAGTTTGAACATTTGTGCTTGTATGTGTGAGTTTGAAATTATATTTGAGCATTGTCGACCTAGATAAAGAATAATTTTTAAAGACATTTTTGTATTGAAACAAATTCAACTTCAAAGATTTTTATACTTAAGCAATCATAACTTGATTTACTAAAATTATTTGTAAAATTTACATAAAGTTGTTGCAAAAATATAACTAAATTTTACATTTCTTCATTTTCAAAAGAAAAGTACACATACTTTTCTCCAATTTTTGAAGTACTGGAACATGTTTTAAAATAAAATAATCTTGATTTTTTTTTGTAAGCTCAGGGTATTTATCGCCAGTAGTGGTGACTAATCTCCTCGCACCATGACTTTGACTAAATCTTAAGGAACCCAGCTAAGTGCTAAATGTGCTAGGCCTCATGGTTAATAATCTTGGATTTTAAATTTATAACTTATGTAGCTTTCTTTTAGAGATGGAAATAGGATAGGTTCTTATTAGGGGCCTCTGGCTTAACCTATATGAAATATAGCCTAGTCCATTTAGTAAATAGGTCAAGTTTAGGTCTAATGTCGGACATATTTTTATAAAGCTTGGCCTACAAGTCTAACCTATTTAGTTTTTTAATTTATATTATTATATATAAAAATAATCTAAATTAATTTTATAAATTATTTATCTTTATCTTAAGTTTCAGTCTCGTGATTCTCCCACAAACTCAACATTTTTATTTATCAGTCGAACATATTTACCTCTCTTCTTTTCAATCGCTTAAGATTGCAATGTCAGCTCACTCATTTTCCCTTGATTTTCATCATTTGTTGAAACAAAATAATTGCTATAAATTTATTTCAGTGATACCTCAATGAAAAATTATGATATAGTAGAAGGAGTTTGTCTGGTTTCTATATTTTCTAAGGTTAGTTATTCTTATTTCAACTTGCTTAAATAATTGTTGTCGCTAGTGGTCATTTTCTTACTAAACTCGTATATTACAAGTGAGAATAAATCGTAAATTTTTAAAGTCAATAAAATTGTCCTATAACTTAAGTAACTTCCAATGTTACCCCTATTAATTGAATTAAACTCTAATATTATATTAATTATTACTCTTACACACTATTCTTATTAATTATAGACATACATGAAAATAATAATTAATACGCTTTAGAAATAAGCAAGTTTCTTATAAAAAAAAACTAAATACAATTAAAAATCGGTGCCTTATAATAAAGACGAGCGTATGTAATAGAAGGCAGGGTCCCGCGCGTAAGGAAGGAGGCCCCGAGATCTGAGCAAAAATGATTAGAGCAGCCAATAAACAAATGAACACGTGGCATGTTTGTCGGCACAGTAAGGGTAAGTGGGCAGCATCACGTGGTTCATATGGGACGTCCACATCATCCTGCGACACCACATCGATCTGCCCACATTCATAACTCGTCCTCATCTCATAAGAGGCCCACATACATTTAATTAAAACTAATCGTTATCATTATCATCATCAACATTAATTAATTAATTATTTAAAAAATTATTAGTGAAAATATTTTCAAAGTGGGAGAGGAAATTGACATTTTCATATGAGAACTTGATGATGGATCGCGAAAGGTAAAAGACGATGGCGTGCCAATGTGAAATTTTTATTTTGGGATAAGAATAATAATAATGGAGTGATTAAGATCCTGGATGGGTGATGCCATAAATTAGTATAATTAATGAGTTGGAATGGACTGGGATTGAGTCAAACTCTTAATTATATTCTGTCCAATTTTGTCTCTCACCTAAATAAATGTGCCAAGAAAAATTGTGTTTTATTTATTCAACACGTTTTTTTAATTACAAATTTCTATGCCTATATTTATTTGCTCTTCATACTTACCTGCCAACCCACCACAAAAACCGCAAAAATGTTTTAATTTAAAATACCTTTTTTTTAAGATTAAAAAAGATAAATAAATTATTTAATCATATCATATATTGTGTATCTTTAGATTATATATTAGTTTATTAGTTAAACTAATTAATTTGGAGAAAATAAAATAAAAATATAAAAGATTTTAAAGTAATTTAATTAATTTTCTTAATCTATCCGAAAAATTAATTTTATCTTATATTTATTATAAAAATGAATATTATATTTCCCTCATCATCATTAATTAAATTGATATACTGAATGTAAAAAATATTTTAGGATGCAGCATATAATTTAATCTAAATAAATAAAATATATAAATCCGAAAACCATCTAATGTAAACCGTAACTTTAATAAGATTATTTTGTGCTGGCAAAAGAAATGAGTTTTTTTTTTTTTTGTACATAAACAAAAAGTCTTCGCTTGCACACAGATACTAATGAAAACGTATGTTTTATACAGCTGTGTGTGAGTATGAAATAGATAAAATAGTGATAGTGATTACATAAGATTCAGGCCGACACATAATCGTGAAAGCAAGTGATTCCAGAAGCCTGTTTGGTCACGTTCATCTACAGTTAAAAACGTGGGATTCTATTTTTTTTTCCCTTTAACCAACTACCCAATCTAGCATCTAATTAGGTTAAAGTATATTTTTTGTCCTTTAAATTTATATAAGGTATACTTTTAGTTACTATAATTCTAACACCGTTATGTAAACTCAAGTAATAAAGATACAAACTTAAGTGATGATTATATAATTAAATCTTATTAAATTTAAATTTAAAATATGAGTAAATTAAAGAATATATGAAATTTGTATAATTAAATGTTATCGTTAAAATTTTAAAAATATGCCTTATATAAAGCCCTATTGTATCACCCGACACAATCATGAAAGCAAGTCATTCCAGAAGCCACAGTTTGGGCACGTTCCTCTACAGTAAAAAACGTGTGATTTTATTTTTAAAATCTACTTTTGTTCTTTAACCAACTCTCAACCTAGCCGCCAATTATAATTAGAGTCCCTCTGTTATCAAAAAAAGGGAAAAAAAAAATTTGTGAGTCCCTTTGTCAAAATGGAGGGGAAGCATTAAACTTCCTTTTCTTGTTGATAAAGTCACACACTTCCTTTATATATCATTAATATTGTTTATTTATGAGTAGAAAGTTAACTTTTAAAGATGCAATATTCTATGTAAAATATTGTTTGAGGTGGTAAGTGGTCCTAAACAGTAAGAAATAAAATACAAATTCAAATCACAGAAAATGAACTTATTGAAAGAGGTAAAAAACATTATGCTCTAAGTCTAAAAAAAGAATTAGTTTCAAGTTTAAAAGTAGATTGACGTTACATTTAATTAATCAAACAAACAAAAAACATGTAGTGTTCCTTAATTAAGTGTCAACTGTCAAGTATAGGACAATATTATGGTAGTTATGATAATATTATGTCAAGTATAAGATAATATTATGATTGTTAGGATGATATTATGGTTAATCACGAGAGACTTATCTTGTTTAATCTGATATAAAAGGAATAAAATTTATATACCATATTATTATCCTATGACATTAAGACATGTAATAAAGAAATTCACCCCACTTTTCCAGTTTCCTCTGGCTTGAAAATTTTGAGTATATACTCCATCTGGTCTAAATTATAAGATATATTTATCTAATTTTGGAGAGATTAAGGATAATAGTTATATTAATGAATTTTTTTTTTCCCAAAACGTTCTTATTTAAAATTTAAAATGGCATCCATTACTCCCGATTCTCTTTTTGTTGGGCCTCTTCTTCTTCACCTCACACACGACTTCTCCATAAGGCTCACACAATCTAGCTTCATTGATCTTCCTCAATAACTTATTATCTACTCTTAGAGGTTAGAAATTTAATTTAATAGTGATGTCATTATTAATTGACAAAAATTGCTCAAAATTATTTTATTAAAAAATAAAAAAACAATAGAGTTTATGTGTATGTGACATTAATGAATTAATTGATTACTCACTTTATAAAGTATATATGTGCATTATTAAATTATTATTGTGTTTAGTTATTATTGAGAAAATATTAATAGGGGTATTTTGGAAAGAAATTGATCAAAAGTATAACTTTAGGATCAATATCAACTTTTAAAATATTGTTCTATAATTATAACCGGATGGAGTAGTATTTTTAATTTTGATTCGTTAAAGTCACCATAGAATGAGACGCACATGCATGATGACGTGTGTATGTAGTTTTGTTTTTAAAAATATGAAATAAATGTGACTATAAGAATAACACACAGGTTTTTCGATAAAAAAACACAACTAGATATAATTTTATATATCATAATAAATAAATACTAGATATGAGCCTTTTTTTTTTTTGATACAATGAGCCTCTTGTTAATATAGAGATAATGCTTTAAAAATGTAAACACATACAGATAAGTGTTGAATCCACAGTACACATTGATCCATACCATATTTGTGAATGCCATTGCCTTCAAATTTTAAAAGTTAATACTCCTCTTATTATAAATATAGGATATGGTTTGTAGTGTAATTTGCACTACAAACCATGTTCTATATTTAGGACATGAGGTAGTAGGACATTTTCTAAGTGTTTGATAATATGATTTATACAATTCTATAACCAGTGATATTTTTGCATTCTAGAAGCTGAGAAAGAAGAAATGTTTTTTAACAAATTAATTAGTTGGTGTTCGATACTATTTTATACTTTAAATTGAGTCAGACTGAGTCTTCCATATGGTTAAGGAAATTTATTAATAGTTTACCGTTTTAATACTGATTTTTTGTTTTACAAAGTTGATTTTTTAAAATTATACATATATAATTATATATGACCATCCTATAGAATGGCAACTTGTCTCCGTATTAGTATCGTATAAATGTAGAGTCAAGAGTCAAGAGATTAATTAATAGTTATTACTTAAAATTTAAATATGAATCATACATTATATATAAATATATATTAGATACTATGTTTAATACAGTACCCTTATTAGTATTATATATATAAATGTAGACTCAAGAGTCAAGAGATTAATTAATAGTTGGTACTTATAATTTATGAATAATGTAATTTTTTTATATAAATTTTAATGTTTTAAGTTGGTATTAATTTTGACATTGACAAGTTAATATGATTCAATAAAATGTTAGAAGTGCAAGGAAAGTTATGGGGAAAGTAGGTTTGAAAAGTATGTGGCAATGATTGGTTGGTTCGCCGCCATATGAAGGCACATTAGGATATTCCATACTTACGTCGAATCTTCATATATAATATTCATTTTTTATTTCACGATTTTTATTCCATTCCATCTCTTTCTTCACACACACAATAATACATTTTAATTTTTAATTACTTGTTTTCCAGATGGCATGTTTCTTCTCTATTTTTAATAGCTAGTATTGGTCGTAGTGGAAGAAGGTTTTAATTATTAATTCCACACATCTCAAAATTGGTACTCCCTCCGATCCTAATTAGTATAAGACAACATTTGACAGTTAGTTTTGGTCCTAATTAAAAGACAACATTTTATTTTTTGTCAATTTCTTCTTAAAATACCCCTATTTTATTCTCTCAAGTATATTTGTTTTTTGGTGAGTATATGTATGTTGATGCGTAGACTCTCACAGTAAGTAGATATTAATTTATTTATCATTCAGCTGATATTAATTTTTCAATACATATACATATATATATATATATACACACATTTACACACACAGATATATGTGTGTGTGTGGCTACACACAAATATATATAGACACAAACACACACACCTATATATATGTGTGTGTGTGTCTTTATACATATATGTATATTTGTGTATCTATGTGTGTGTACATATATGTATATCTTTGTGTGTTTGTCAATATATATGTGTGTGTAAATATACACACACATATATGTGTGTGTATGATATACATATATACGCACATATATGTATATATAGCAAAACTATTATTTCAATTAGAAAGCGTGTAGAAAGAAAAATTTTAGGTTGGAGAAGTATGTGGTAGGGGTTGTTGATTTACTTTTCCTTATGTCATTTTAAATTTGTATGAGGGTATTTTAGGAAAATGAGTAAAATTAACTAATTTAACTCCTTTCCTTAATCTCCCCAAAATCGGTTAAATATGTCCTATAATTAGGACCGGAGGGAGTATTTAATTGCCCTAAACAAGACTTAAAAATGAGGATTTTGTTTTAAGTAAAATCCCTCTAAATTCCTAAATAATTTTATAAATGGAGTTATTAATCACCTACTGAAAAAATTGTCAATGAAATTTTTTTGACATCAGAATTTTTTGTAGGACTTTTTCGATGTTTTTGGGTTCCCTGGGACCTTAAAGGGATTTTCTCTTATTCTAACCTATTATGACACTGTTGAGATGGAAAGAAGTTTACAAAAAGCAAAAATGAATCTGAGAATTTTTCTATGAAAGTATATGCTGGGAGAAAAGCATCTTTATACAAGAGTAATATATTAAGGTTATTCTTCAATCAAGTTTCCCCTCCCTTTAGAATTTCTTTAAAAGGATTTTTCTTCTTTTAAAAGTATTTATTTTTAATTATGAAAAAGGGTAAACCCTTATATTTACTTTCATTCAAATTAGCCCTCCTCTTTGTGTAGGTAAAGCGATCAAGTATGGTAATTTTAGGTGCCCACAACGCCAATGACCCAAACCATAAAAGTAATCTATATAAATATGAGGTTAACCTAAAAGGTATACACTCTCTATTCATCTTATTTACTATTCAGCCTTACTGTGCACACGCCCCACCCCCATTTGGCGTTTATGTTGCACGCATATGATATTCTTTTTGGTCTCTGCTTATAGATATCTTGGGGAATCCTTTTGATCCAATATAAACAATAAGAATTCATCGGCGCTGCGCTGAATCCGATCTCTTTCTGAAACAATTAACTTTCTTAATTTCTTAAAAAATAAATCAACTTAGTCTTATAATTAGGACCGGAGGGAGTAGAATCTAAAATTACCATCCTAATATCATTACCATGTAAAAGGCCAACCAAACACACAAATGGTAATACAAGTTAAATTATCCTTGTATGGCTGCAATGAAGTCACGAATGGCTTGACCAAAAAAAAAAGTCACGAATGGACTCCAAATCTCACATCCAACTTATTCACACTTCTATTTTTTTTACTTTCATTTCCACCTCCTTTACATCGCTCAAGTTTGTTTATATATATATATATATATACAATTCTATTCTTGATATAAGATTCAGTTAATTTTTTGAGATATTAATGAAGCTAAATAAATAATAATTTATATGTTATATTTTAATTGATTATATATCAGTTTATTTAGATAAATTAATTAGATATTGGTATAAAAATAATAATAATTAGATATAAAAAGAATAAATAGAAATCCCACAGGAGCCTCACATTTCCGAGGGAAAGAAAGTTGGTTAGCGAGGATTGATTGGAGTGAATTCTCCACACTCAACTTCCACCTTCGTTTTTCAGTGAAAGTAAATTTAGAAGTCGTTACTTATCACCGCTGCCAAATCAGAACGACGGCGACAACATCGCGGCGCAAGTTACGATTTCCAAACCATACTGTAAATTATGCAAAATAATGATGAAAAAAAAAGGAATTTCTGCTTTTTAAAAGTTGTCTTATTTTTATACGCTTTGCGTTATTGATCTTTTTTTAAAAAATGGTTTTATTTTTGTGTGGATGCAGTCGCCGAAGCTGTGGCTTTCTTCCTCTCTCTCCCTCTTTGGCTGATGATCTGACATTCACTTCCTTTTCTTCTTCAAACCCACCAATCACATACCAAACATAGAAGCCACTTACTCGTCTACTTCTGCTTCCTCCAATACATTCTAGATTTCTCTTTCACGAGACCGGCGTGTTTCTCTGTTCTGATTTCGGTTTCAAGCTTCCTCCACTTCTTTTTCTTCTTTTTACAAATGCTTTCTGTTTTTGGGTCTCATTGTATACGCAAAACTCTATTTATGTTGTTATAGATTCTATTGATGTAATATCTTGAGACTTTTGTTGTGATCATAAAGAAATTCTGGCTGTGTCGTTCAATTTTTGTTGCCGTGCTTTCTGTTTTCGTGTTTTGAATTTTCTCTCTTGGTGATCTGTTCGGAGAACCCGGCCTTTCCGAGGCTCGGGATCTGAATTCTAATGGAGTTAGGAATGAGGAGCAGCGGAACCGTATTTCCGATGCAGCTGACTTCATGTCTGGCTATATGCAGAAGTTCAGCCTCTATGAAACTCGATCGGTATAGCTGACTTTTTCCCCCTCTATGTATTGAAAATCATATCTGCATTTCTCTCGGCATATTTTCTTCTCCACGTATTGAGAAAACGATTCCTATTCTGTTGTTACAATTTTTTTGTTCGCATTCATTTGCATGTATGAAGTTCCCGCGGGTTGTTCAGGATGCTTTAGGTGCGGCAAAAATCTTAATAATTGTTAGAAGAAAGCATTTTCAGTAATTAGAGTATTGGGATTCACCTTCTTTCCACCGAGAAGGTAGATATGCTCATGTCAATAGAGCTTTCGGTTCAAATAGTTATCCATCTAGATTTTTGATTCTCATGTTTTTCAAGACTACAATGAACCGGATTTTCCGCTTCTTCTTTGCTGGTCCGGCAAATACCAGAATCATAATAAATGTCCTCTCATTGTTTCTGCGTTCTTCCCACTGATTTTGAGGGTAAATATATGCTGAATTTTATATCTTAGCATAAAAAGATTTTGCAGACAAATGGGGAACATATTGATTCCTCTGTTTTACAGCATTTACTACTCTGCATATATATATATATATATTTTAAAGGTTTACATGCGTCCAAGGGTTGATTGATGTCCACTTTCTAGTCATTTGGCAGTAATTTGTTCATTTGGCTTGACTGTTATAAACTTAACTGTAACTTCTATGGATTGTTTAGGTAAACTTTGACTTCACTGGCTAGTTTTTAAACAGAGAAGCCAGAGCTTTGCCTTTTAATTTTTTCACTCATTCTAACGTGCATCACTTCTTTAGATATTGTGCCTTATAGTTTTGAAATTTTAGCAGTTGCAAAGGTAATACTACTCAATGGTTTTTTCTGGTCGGCAACATTAATTAGTCATGTGAGTTTCTGGAAATTTTGATGAAAATAGGGAAAGGTCAAAAGAGGAACTGATACCTTGGAATTAAACATTGCTCTCTTCTTCAGGAAATGGAATTCAAAAGTGAAATTGTCATAATTTTCAACCGCAAAACACATCCTTAACAGTCTTTACCTTTATCTGGTCACACTTGTCTCTCCTTCATCTTTCTCTGTCTATTTCACATGTTTTTTTGTCTCACCATGCTTCAAGGACGTTATGATAGGTAATATAACGAGAAGCAAGCTGATTTATTCGTTGTAGGATGCTTTTAAACTTGGGAGATTGCATGAGTGGTCATTTGTTTTTCATGGAATAATTATATAACCATTCATTTCCTATCTTCATTAATGTCATGAATTGCTTAGATCATTCTTCTGTGCACAGAAATTTTATATGGTTGGAAGAGATAAGAACAGAACCTTTTGGAGAGTCTTAAAGATTGACAGATTGGAGCCATCTGAACTAATCATCTCGGAAGATTCTACGCTATTCTCGGAATTAGAGTGTTGTGACCTTCTAAGACGAATACATGAAGGAAACAAGTCAACAGGAGGTCTTAAATTTTTGACCAAGTGTTATGGAATTATTGGTATGTTGATATGTCCCATCTACTATATAAGCACGACATTGTTAATCTATTATCATTATGATTTATAAAAGTAGATATCTGCCATCAAGTACATAACATGTAGAGGAACCTTTTGAAACACCCTATTGTATGGTGTTAGGTGTAAAAAAGAATTACACGTCATGTTAGTAGTGAATTTGATAGTTTATTCCTGAAGCTACCATTAAATTATGTCTTATTATTTATGGTTGATTTGACTTGAAACTAGATTATATCCATCAACTCATGATTTGTTTCTTCTTTTGATCCAGGATTTATCAAGTTTCTTGAGCCATACTACATGCTGATCATTACTAAACGGAGGAAGATTGGCACAATTTGTGGGCATACAATTTATGCTATCTCAAAGAGCCAAATGATTCCGGTTCCACATGCTTCTGTGCGATCCAAGATGGCTTATTCTAATGATGAGAACAGGTCTTTAGTTCATTCTGCAAGTAAATGTAACATGTCTATGTTGCTGAAAAAGAGACATAAAAGCGTAGCATTTAGAATTATACCCTGTCCAATGTACTTAGATGAGGTGGATGTTATATTACTATAGTTGTCTTTTTTGAATTCATATATTAATATTTAGTGAAAACATTCTATCAAAGCATCATATTCATCTAGCATCGAACTTCTACAGTGTGAGGGGTTTTCTGTGTATTATGTAGATAATAGTTTCACGTTGGTGTACATACACAATGTGGGGTTCCTCAGAACCTCTTCATTTTTCTGTGGTACAATCCATTTGTCTCTTTTGAAGTAGAATTATGTTTCTTCAATACGTTGGTTTCATGTTCTACATTCTATTGCCAGTTCATTTCCTGCAAATGTACAGGGGCAATCTTCATTGCTGTTGTGATGTAAATCTAACATTTTGAGTGAGCCAAGGTATCACCAGGGTTTCACTGGGGAGATCACTTTCTTTCCATTTTACATTTTTTGTTACACTTGTGGGTCCATAAGTTGTTTTTGTGACCATTTTGTTCTTTTCCTCCTCTCCATGGTATGAAACATCTTATTAATGGACTTTGTTCTTTCTTCTCTTGTGACTTAGATACAAGAAGCTTCTATGCAGTGTGGATCTTGCGAAGGACTTCTTTTTCAGCTACTCATACCATGTCATGCATAGTCTTCAAAAGAACTTATCAGATAATAGTCCAAGTGGACAGTTACTTTATGAAACATTGTTTGTTTGGAATGAGTTCTTAACTCGTGAAATCAGGAATATTCTGCAGAACACTTCCTGGACAGTTGCCTTAGTGTATGGCTTTTTTAAACAGGTACGTACGAAGTCACCTTTCGAGGTTAATAGATGTGAAAAACAGGGACTGTTGAAGGGAAATCGTTAATTCATGTTGTTTATCATTGTAGTACGAATAAACCCTTCTTGTCACTTTTACTCATACCAGATCATTATAATGTTCCAGTTATCTTTTGTTGGGATATTCATTCCTCAACACTGATTTGAAGGTTAGAATGACCCTTTGATATGCAGGGCATAGTTTTAAAGCCTTATTGCTGGGTAATTTAATGATTTGCTTATTATAAAGGCTTAAAGCCTTTCACTGATTGTGACAGTAAATTGCATTCATGCTAGTATATCTGTTGCCTAAGATTTGGTATCTTCTTTTTCATAAGTGCTCTGTTTAATTATATGGCATCCAGGTCAAACTTTCTATATCTGACAGGGAGTTCAATTTAACGATCATTGCTAGACGTTCGCGGCATTATGCTGGCACCAGGTATGCACTGCTTTTATCCCTTTGAGTTAGCCATACAATCGATTAATTAAAGCTACAATCTACTCACAGCCGTTTGCTTTTGTTCCAGGATACAAAATACAAATCTTTATATGTACCCTTAACAGTTTGCAACAATTTCTTTGAGTCTTGAATGATCTTATGGTTTCCATGCTATATATATATATGCTTGTTTTTCCATGCACTTCAAATTATTTGATGCATGCACTGTGATTTCTTGCAAAGTTGATTTTTTATTATTCTTTATTCAGAATTTAATTGTCTTTTTTATTTTCCAATTCATGAAATAACACTCACTTTTATTTCTATATCTTCTGGTGCAGATATTTAAAACGAGGAGTGAATGAAAAGGGTAGAGTGGCTAATGATGTTGAGACAGAGCAGATAGTCTTTGAAGATGCTCATACTGGATGCCCCATCCAAATAAGTTCTGTGGTGCAGATCAGGGGTTCAATCCCTCTTTTCTGGTCTCAGGAGGCCTCTCGATTGAATATAAAACCTAACATTATATGTATGATACTATGATATCGAACAATTTTGCATAGTATGTCATTTGAATGTTATATATGTTGTACTGAGTATGGTTCTTTTTCCTCAGTATCAAAGAAGGACCATAACTTTGAAGCCACAAGACTTCATTTTGATAATCTTGTGAAAAGATATGGAAATCCAATTATCATTTTGAACTTGATTAAGGTAGGATTTCCCACATGTGCAACAAAACTTTTTATGGCATTGGCACTGTTAATTTTGCTGTGTTTTGTCAACTATAGGATTTTTCCTAACTTTTTGGTTCTTCTAATTATCTTCTGTTTTTTAAGACCCATGAGAAGAAGCCTCGAGAAACTATTCTTCAAGAAGAGTTTAAAAATGCTATTAAGTGTATTAATAAGGATTTGAAAGGGGAAAGTCGCTTGAGGTTCTTTAACTGGGATCTGCATCAACATACAAGATGGTAGTTTTCTCTTCCCTTGTTGTCAAACTATGTAAGTTTTTCTCGGGTGTTATTTGACGTGTGATTAAACAACTGACTTTAGCGGCAAAGCTTCTAATGTCTTGACACAACTGGGAAGAGTTGCTGCATATGCTTTGAAGTTAACTGGCATCTTCTGTGGTGAAGTAATTCGAATTCCAAGTCCAGAGGGATTGCTACAATACTCCTTCTCAGAGTACGTGTTATTACATACAGCACCTTTTACTTTATTCATTCACGCCCTTTATTTTATTCTGTGTCTACAACTGAAGTGTGTGGTGTTCTTGTTTCTCCTTTATAGGTAATCAGAATTCATAATATCTTCCCTACCTTGCATGTATCTGTTTTCAGACTAGTTCTTATAGGGAAAAAATTGAATTTATGTAGGACCTTCATAAGCTTTTGCTCTATATGCATTACTGTTTGGTGTTTAATTGAAAAGGCAAGTTGAAATTTTTCTCTAATATTTCACTTGCTGATGCTTTTCCCTTGCATGGATGCATCTATGGTATATCTATTAAATAAGATGCTTAACTCAATGAATTTATTGTAAAAGAACTCCCAGTAATTTTCCTGCCAGTGCATTACAACACAAGACAAACTGTTTTTGCTTAGAAACACTTTCTAGTAGCCAAATAAATGAACATTTTATTTAATGCGACGCATGAAAATAAATATATTGCTGATTTTGGATATAATGTAATGCAGGAATAAAAATATCAGTGATCAGTGCGTCCCAGAACAAGCTAGCCTCTGTGAGGAGACAGTTGATGGACAAGTAGAAGCTGACAATTATTATTGTAACATTGAACTGCACAAAAATTACAGGGTCAAACCTCAGATGTTTCAAGCAGGGGTCTTAAGAACTAATTGTATAGACTGTTTAGATCGTACCAATGTTGCACAATTTGCTTATGGACTAGCAGCGCTTGGATGCCAGCTACAAGCTTTAGGACTTATGGAATCTTCACACATAGACCTTGACAAACCTCTGGCGAGAGAGTTAATGGCAGTCTATGAGTCCATGGGTGATACACTAGCACTTCAATATGGTGGTTCTGCAGCGCACAATAAGGTATTCTTTCGAACATTTAAGGTTTATGGATTATGAAATATAGCGTGACACCAGAAGCCAGAATGATTTTATTTAATGTCTAGTATATGCACTTATGCAGCTAACTGATAATCCCCAGGATAATTATGTAAGTTTTCCAACATAAGTTTTATCTTTGGGCACAGTTTCAGATGCTTGTTTCCAAGTAAATTGAATTGTTTGTGTTACTATAAATTCCTCAATTTACATGTATGAAAATGAAATCTTAAACACAACTTTGTAGCGATGTGCTGTGTAGATTTTACCTTGTCCTTTTGGCTTGAGGTGTTAAAGGTTTTTGTCTAGATTATGGGGCAGTGTAATTCCTATAGACCATGAAAATTTCTCCAGGCTATTGATGCTGAGATTTAGACTGTCATGATTAGTTGTGCTGTTTTTCTTAGTAAAAAACCTTGGCCTGATTTTAGGGCTTCCTTATTCGAACCTTTTGCACTTGGTCCTGCTGTACAGATATTCTCAGAGAAGAGAGGTCAATGGAAGGCAGCAACACAATCTCAGGAATTTATTAGAACCCTACAGCGTTATTATAATAACACCTACTTGGACGGTGACAAACAAAAAGCAATTAACATGTAAGTGTTTTGCAGTACTTTTATGATAATAAGGATCACAGGATCACAAAAGCTTTGAATTTATCCTAGTTGTGTTAGAATAAAAAGTTTGACATTTCTTATTTACTGTTTATGTTGCTCAGATTCTTAGGGCATTTTCAGCCACAACAGGGAAAGCCAGCACTGTGGGAGCTAGATTCAGATCAGCACGTTCATGTTGGGAGGCATGGTCCATTTTTTGATGGTGACAATTTTAGGTACAGAGTTTGACTGTTGATGCATACCTGTTTTTTTCTTCCATTCCATTTACCATGGCTTTTGAGTGGTGGCTTATTCTGGAAAAAAAAAACAAGAAATTAAAACCTACCAATATATGCTATATCTATGCATTTAAGTTCTCTTAGATTTGCTCCTTTCGTGTGCTTTGCTACATCTGATTTTTCCACAGGTTAATCTCATCGAATTGAAAATAGCAGTCAAGCACAATGATGGAAGTTGATAATTTTGTGATTTAAGGAAAAAACTAGTGATTGTGTTACTTCACATTTCAAGATTTGAAATTATGAAGCATTTAAGTAGGTCAGAGGCCTCGAGGTGGTATGAGTCAAAGCATTCCATTTTTTGTTTTTGCAGTCTACTCAAAAAACAAAATGGCCTTAATTCCTATCAAATTGTTGCTACTAGTACAGAGAGGCCTCAAATGTATTATTCTAAAATTAGATGGCTTTCTCAGGTAGTTGAGATGTGGTGTGGTCAGCCTAGACTTATGACATTTGTATGGACAAACTATAGGGAGAGAAGTTTCATTGTCAAATACATTTTGCATGTGTGAGGAAGACGGTAGTTGAATACTTGGTTGTATATCCTTTATTTGTCTCTTAAACTATTATTCTCTAAAAAGTCTTTTTGGCAGGTCAATTTTTAAAAGATCTCTATCAGCTGGAAATATTCCCCGTGGAAATGATGCAACAATCAGGAACATGGATATTAGGCGTAATCACCCCTCTTGTGAAAAAATAGTCAGCCATAGTCTTTCAGAGTCTACTCCAGATATTTTTACTTGTGGAAGTGATCTTTGTCACTGCAGGTATGGTTAAATTACATTTTAAATGCTATCCCTATATAGTCTAGTGGCTGCTAACACGTGTAACTTTAGGGGGTAGGCTAATTAATGGTATCTGTTGAATGCTTTAAATTCTGAAATTCAAAGTTTGTTGTGCAAAATAAGGAAAGAGGAAGAGTAGGGGTAAAGTTAATGAACCAACTTGAACGGCTACCTGTGCAGTTTCCTGGATAACGAAAGCTTCAATTTGTTGATTTTTAATGAGTGATTATTTTCCTTACTCTCCTTTCTGTCAAATCAAATATTTATCATGTGAATCAAATAAAGATGAGAAATGGCCTAGCAGTATGGCTGCAACAGATGATATATGCACAGTATTTTGTATGCCTTATCATGCAAGCCATCCAAATCCTTTTCGATAATGCTTTGTCAATATCTTACAGGCAGATATATAAAAGAATTCTTGAGGAATGGTGTGATGAAAATGGTCATATTTGTTATGATGAACATGGAGACGCTTGTGACTGGTCAAATTTCCTTGATCTTGACGGCCTTTCTTCTTCTGGAAATTCTTGTGAAGAGGAATTACTTGAAAGGTAGTTCTTGTGGTAATACTATTCATTTTACTTTGCCACAAAATGAGTTAAAAGACTTTAATCAGTTACTACAAAATTACGTTATATTATTGCTGAATTTCTATTATTTCTTGTTTGAGTAAATTAATTCATGAGAATTATGCCATTATTGTTGATGGTTGTTATAAGATTGGAGCCTGTCTATGGAGTTCAATTTCTGTTATGACTGGAAACTGATACTCATGGCTACAGGTTAACCAGCATCTCATCAGAGAATATTGTGAATGAAGTAGGAACTGAAACAACCATCTCATCCGAGAATATTGTGAATGAACTAAGAACTGAAACAACCGCATCTGCAAGTGAATCAGGATCCAGTATGAAGGTCAGTGCATGTTATGTTAATGCCAGAATGTACAATCAGGATGCAATGCATTTGTTAAATGATGAAAATATATTTGGAGACAGTTATAGGTAAAACCTGTGAAAAAATTAAAAGAACTCAATGGAAGAGCGCAAAAATGAGAGGAGTGGGTGCATTTACCTTGCTTGATAAAATTAATTAATGATACGAGTATTTATCGAAATATAACTTGCTAATCTGCTTCATAATCAATTAATGTCATTCCAGAAGTTAATAAATATTTCAAAATAAAACATATCTATAGCTCTCTTTTTGGGAAGTGTGATTAAGGCACACCAGCTCTTTTGTCAACTTGCTATTGGAATATGGCTTGTTCTATTCTTGGAAATTTTAATCTAATAGCATGGACTGAAAATTATTGGGAATCTTTATTTTGTTATACTAACTTCTATGCTCTAGTTCACTACACCTCAATTTTTATATACTCCCTCTAGTCCTTAATTTAAAATCCATTTTAATGAAGAAATTGAACTACTAAGTGAATGTTATATTAATAACCGAAGATAGTAATAGATTTCCTGCTTTACCGATTCATTATATGTTATGCAACTGCCAATTAGGAATTCTATAATTCTGTTATTAATATTTATATTTCCTGCTTTGCGGACTTACATACTATGCGACTGTCGATTTGGAATCACACTAAATCTGTTATTAATAAATAATGTTTCAGGAGAGGAAGCAGGGTGGAGAAGAGCACAAAAAAGAAGTAGAATACCCTGAAAGTTTCGCAAACTGGGTGGATAATGGGGAGATGCTGTTTGTTTAAGTGCAGAGTTATATATTCTAATCATCACTCAAATACCTCATCCGAAGGATGTGGATTTCTGTACAGAGGAAATGAGATTGGTAAAGGTAACATCCAAAAGCAAACAACGAATGAGATTGGTAAAGGTAACATCCAAAAGCAAACAACCATCTTAAGCACAAGCTGAGGCTGATTTTGTTCAGCGTTGGTTCATACAGCAACAGCAGTTTCAAGTCATAGTTTTGACCCATTCACATAGAGGAGGTAAAAATTACATCTGATTGGCAATTGGCGATTAGTTCTTCATCTCTCCCCATAGGTACTCCGAATAAGGAAAAATCTCCCACCGCTGTATATAGTTTTCGTGATTAAAAAAATAAAAATCACTGATGGAGCTGCTTAGATTATAACTGGTTAGGCCCCGTGTATATAAACATACCGATTAGTTTTCAGTGGGGCAAACTGCCAGGTTCAGTTCTCATTTATTATAGTTCATATATTACCTATGTTACTTTGTTTTTCTATACTTTATGCTAAATAGATATAGTGAATGATTTAAGCCACATCAAGATAACATCATCCTAAAGAAGTATTCTGCTGCTCGTACTTTCCCATGGATGAGTCACAAATCCTTTCCAAAAAAGTTCGCAAGGGACATGAAAATTGAAATTGCAACGACAGAAAGAAAGGGATTTAAGTATAAGGATAAGGTCTCTTGTGCAAAGATCAGGGGTGGAGGGGAAAAGATAGGGATTTAAGTATAAGGATAAGGTCTCTTTCTAAAATAGTATAAATTTAAAGTGCAAATTAGGAGTACACACATAAAATGGTCTCACCACAAAAACGAGCTACTTTATTACGCGGCGGATGAATGAGGCATCTTCTACGAACAGTGTTGTTAAAACGTGGAGTCTACGTAGAAATGGTAAGGGTGAGCAAAAACGTAAAATCGGAAAACGTAAATGAAACGTAAGAGTTTACTACGTACTACAAAAAAAAAAAAAAAAAAAAAAATCCAACATATATAAAACCAAAACATACCAAAACATTAAAGTCATCGCAAATTTAAGTCCAAACACTCAAGGAAATAATTAAGTTTATAATTTAATGTGATTTTTCATAATTAAATTAGGATTCTTAATGCATTTTTTTGAAAAGTGTAGTTATGCCCTAAAAATATTTTAAACTTTTCAGTTTAGTCTCTCCTTAGAACTTTGACTTCTTGCATTTTAGTCCCTTGGTCAAAACGCACGTTTTGACCAAGAGATTAATTAGGTCGTGAGTCGTCATCTTCATTCCTGAGACAGACGAAGATCACAGAGCGCCGCAAACTGAGTAACTGACGATTAGATTCAGGAAGCACTCCAACGTCTAGCCTCCAGCGACGGTGAAGAAGCAGCAGAGGTCGACGATGAAGAAGAAGCAGCACTGCAGCAGCGGTGATGCGTTGAAGATGCGAAGAAGAAGATTAAAGAAAGAATTCCATCGTGAAGAAGAAGCAGTGAAGAGTGAAGAATGAAATCGACGGCCGACACATCAAAATAGGGTACAGGTTCAATTTGCGTTTTAATTGGGGCTTCAATTTTTTTTTTAAGGTAAATGAGTGAACTCGGTAAACTCGCCGAGTTCACCGAATTGCCGTTTCAACTCCAAATCCGTCCAGACCTCCGTCCTGACTCGTTTTCCGGCAGAAAAACGTAGAAACATCCGTTTCTACGTTTCTGCTCGACGTTTTCACAACACTGTCTATGAAAAGACAGAATGGGTTAGATTATCTTTATCAAAAAAGTGTAAACCACTCCTTATCCACTCAATAATCAGAATAAAAAATAAATATTAATCATAATGCATTTATCCAACCTTTTTTTGGGTGAATTTTTTTTTTTTTTGGAAGCATCTCAAGAAATTTTCAACAGGAAAATAAATTTAGAGAAAAAATTTTATTGGTGGGGAGCATCTCATATTTTTTTCTTTTAACACGGAAAGTATTGACATTCTGTAAATTTTACTCTAATTTAAATCATTTTCATTAATAAAACTAGTACAGAAACCGCACGATTTGCAGTAGTATGACATCTATTACTTATATAATAGTAGGAGGGACACTGGCCAGCTGTGTGACAAATTGATGCTATACTAGATAAATTAAACTATTTAATATATTATTATTTAAAATAGGAGAGACACTGACTAAAAAAAAAGGGCACAGATAGTAGATTCGCGGTGTGACAAGTTGAATGCCCACTCGTGTTTCATATGGTAGTGTCTTGTACTAGATAAATTAAACTATTTAATATATTATTATTAGAGTAAAATACACTGACTCCCTTCTGTTATCTTAATTACACAACCTTCCCTCTATTATAAAAATATACACTTAAGTTAAACTTGTTAACCTCATTAAGAATATTCTAGATGGACCTCAGCTGCCAACATCATATGGATGTTAGCCTCCTTCTGCGACAACTGGCACGTCGGCTGCGGTTCCTGTGGCCATGGCTCCAAGAACAAGATTGGCTTGGCGCTGCCCGCTGAAGCCACAAGGCCGTGAAAAATGGCGGGGATTTCAGGGATCAAAAGTAATCCTTTCTTCAACAGAAAAATAGTGAGAAAAAACCTACTAACCTAAATGACAGAATTATCCTTCAAATATTTGGGCCAGACCTATTGGGCTTAAGATGAAACTGCGGCCTATTTCTATCTCAACCCATATGGTCCAATAGCTTGACATCATCAATTATAAATTTATAATTAATGGGTTGGAGCTAATGAAAATAGTAATCTGACGAACCAAACTAGTTTATCATCATCAATTATAAATTCATGACTAAAACGCTTCTCGTGTAATAGACAGTTTAAAATGAGAAACATGATTCATGACTTATAAATAAATAAATAGAACAGTGTTATAAATATATGTATTATGTGGATGTCTATCGATAAGAAACCTCAAGCCTCTATAAATGATGCTTCGTAAACATTCGGAAGTTCTTGAAATGAGAATTCCTCCATCTCTCTAGAATTTCTCTCTGACTTTTCTCTACTTTTCTATACATTTTCTTCAGTTTTATAACACGTTATCAGCACGAAGCTCTAACTAATTGAGCTTAGTGTTGTTCTTCATCACCGTCGTCGTTCACCTTCATGGCGGGAGAAGATTTCAAATTGCTCAAAAGGAGGCGTTTCAAGCTGAGAAATTGATTTTTGATCGGTGATTATGCGATCTCTTCACTTAGGTATGTTTTCTATTAAGTTTAGATTGTTGATTTAAGATATATGATGCCTGTGAGGGGAAAAGAGAAAAAAAAAAGGAAGAAAATCGAACCAGAGACGCAGAGGTGAGGAGGAAGAAGGAAAATTTCTCATGGGTCCCATGTTTTATTTATTATTAATATTACTATTTGCAAAAAAAAAAAAAAAAAAATAAATCATCACAGACGGCGGAGTTTGAAAAAATTGTCGGTGGGCCCCACGTGTTTTTAATATTTTATTATTTTATAAATAGTATTTAAATAGTAAATTTCAAAAAAAAAAACTATCTACAGAATTACTATTTGCTCATTTTATATTATTTTAATTTTATTATGAATAGTAAAATACTATTCACGAAAATAAAAATTTGATATTTTTTTTAATTATTATTATTTAAATTTAAGTTTTAATATTTTACTTTTATTGTTGTTAATATATTTATGTTTAATCATTTATTGTTTTAATATAATATTTTATTTTATTTAATGCTTTTGCTAACATATTTATATTCAGCATTTTATTTTTATTATTGCTAACATATTTATATTTAATTATTTATTTTTATGTTAGCATTTATTTATGTTTATTTGTTTATATTTTATAATTATTATTAATTTCGACACCTACTTGGGGTTAAACCTCCTAACCTAGGAGTCTTGATTTAATATTCAAGATTTACCTTTATGTTATTTATTTATATATTTATATTTTAATTTCGACACCTACTTGGGGTTAAACCTCCTAACCTAAGTCTTGATTTAATATTTAGCATTTATCTTTATGCTATTTAATTTAAGCATTTACTTTTATGTTAACTAACATAACATTTACTTTTATGTTATCTAACATAACATTTACTTTTATGTTTGCTAACATAACATTTACTTTTATGTTATCTAATATAACATTTACTTTTATGTTTGCTAACATTACATTTACATTTATGTTATTGTTTCTAACATAACATTTATTGTTTATGTTTAATTTATTATTTGTCATTTTATTATTATTATTTTCATTATTATTATTATTAGTATATTTCTTATTATATGATCAGACGTCATATATAATGGCTTTAAACCATATATATAAGTTTATCCGAAGATAAATGTTTAAAGTCATATTGTGATATGAAATAAAAGTTGGCAAAAGCCCGAAGAAGAGGCATAATTTAGACAAGCCAAGAGAAGGCATAAATTGTCAAGAAGCCAAGAAGAGGCATAATTTGGCCTGAAGCCAAATGATAATTTGGCCTGATGCTGTGAGACATATTGGCCTGAAGCAAAGAGATAAATTTGCCTGGAGTTATGAGACATGGCCTGATCCATAATTTTTGTATGGTGTCATTTGGCATTAATGGGAATGTATGACCACCAGAAGATGGTTGTTCTTCTAAAAGTTTATTATATATGGGAATATTCAATTTGCTCATGAAGTAGCAATATTGTGAAAAAATCAAGAAATATTTTGATTTAATTTCTTGTGATCAAACAAAACATTGAGTTTTTGTTTTATGGATCATGAATTTCTTCCAACAGAATGAACTACATTCCCGTAAGTGAATGTAGTAATGAATTAATTGTGGTTGTGGATATGTGTGTAAATTTGTTTACATATGGACACTGGTTGTAATTATGGTGGTTCAAATTCTCACCTAAGTGAGGAAAGATTATTGATAAGAACCATAATAAGAGATATTATTGGGTATAATAAACATGATAGTAATTCATGTTATTGTTGTGGTGGCAAGGGTCATTAGTTTTGTATTTATTATATGCCATAATATATTTGTTAAAGGTCAAATATTTGATATAAATTATCTCGATAAGATAATTATTATATGTAAATCACCTCAAAATCAATTTCAAAAGTATGAGGCGTTGATTTTCGGAAAATATGACCAATTTGGAATTTTAAATATTTGGGTATTATTTTATAATTTTACGTGGTAGTAAAATAATATTCATAGAATTTGGGGTCAAGTTATGTAATTTTTCCCAAGCAAAATTTTCAATGCTTCCACGTGAAGGCAGGAGAAATTTTTGGCCTACCCACATTTTTATATTATTTTATGAATAGTATTTACTATTCACGGAAAAAAAATCAAAAAAAAAAAAAAAAAAAAACTGATATTTTTGAATGGCATGTAGCCATAATATTATGTTTTTATGGCAAAAAGTAGTCATAATATTATGATTTTATGACAAGGAAATTTATCATTTTTATTGCCATAAACTTATTATTTGATGTTTAAGAAATTTATCAATTTCTATAATTGTTCTTTTATAAAAGAACAATATTGGTTTAAAGAAATGGCATGGCAAGAAAATTTTATAAATTATTATATAAAGACTCGCGAAAGTATATGTATCAAATATTGAATGATACAAAGAGTTTTAAGTTATTGTCTTAAAGACAAATATTTTGCATAGAAATTATGCCACATGAGTAATAATTTTAAAGGCTAATAGTCTTGGAGACTAATTAGCATAGTTTACCCACTTCATTTGAAAGACCAATGTTCGTGACTATATTTGGTAGTATAAATTTGTTTTAAGGCTCCGAAGAGCTAATGTATTGTTTCTTGAAGGAACAAAATTATGCATTAAATATGCATTTTATTCTACCAAATATGAAAGAAACTTGTTGAGTTTCAAAGATATCTATAGAAATGGATATCATATAGAAAAGTATTGAACCACATGCTCATTGTAAACCAGAAGTTTACAATATTACTAGTGAGGTCATAAGTGATTAATAAAGATATGAAAAATTATTGAGAATTCATATCTTAATGTGTAAACAAATATTATAAATTCATGACCAACAACAAGAAAAATTGAAAATTAATCTTCATTTTTCTAGAGCAGATACAAGGAGGAGATATTTGAGATATTTTCCATTGGGTGTGCGTGCACGCCCGTAGCACTATTATAATGCACTAATATAGTCCTCAAAGGAGGATAAGAATATATGATGGGTGTTAATTTCATTTGATAATGAATAAAAGGATTTGAAAGTGAAAACCCACATTTGGATTGAAATCCATAAATGTTTGTGAAGTATTTTTAAAGGACTCACACTTGAGGGGAGATTTCTAGAATACAAGTGTGAGTGAAATTTTGAAGAATTATATACTTCATACATTAAGCCTCTCTTATGAAGAACAAAGTCCATGAATTTTAAGGGGAATGTTCTCCTCACACTTGAGGGGGAGATTGTTAGTATGCGTGTGAGCTAATTTGTAGAAAGTCATACTCATACTTCCCACATAATGACAAATATGATCTCCGAAAATGAATGATAAATTATGATTGTGGATCATAATGTTACAAAGAAACCGTGTTTACGAGATGAGATATATGTTACGGAAACTAGAAGTTTACTATTTGTTGGCATGACTTGTTTGATCATCCAAGTCATATATAATACAAATAAGAATTTGTATTGACATCCATTGAAGAATCGTAAAATTCTTCATGAATAAATGCTTGTTCTCAAATATAGATGACTATGAAAATGTCATAGGTCATAATTGGTAATAGATATCTGGAAATATATCAAACAGATTTACATGGGCCCATTGAAATAACATGTAAACCATAGATGCATCTATAAGATGGTTACATGTGAGATTATTTGCTTGCAACATGATGTTTGCAGAAATAATTGCAACATGAAGTTTGCAAAAGAGATTGCAATATGAAGTTTGAAATAATGTTTGATGTTTGAATAAATTAAGCGCGCAATTTTCCAGATGATATGATTTAAGAATCATAATTAAAGCATCCATAAATAAGCTGGATGAATGCTTATGAGAACAAAATTTGATGTTAGTATATTTGATGTTATATAGCAGTGCTTATATAAGCCAACAGAATTCTCCCGGTAAAAATGGCTTTTGGTCAGAAGCCAGACAAATTTCCATCTTAAAATGGTTGAATGTGCAATGATTATTAACCCACCACAATGCACATAGATGGATATAGAAAGATATTTGAGATAAATGTTGTATAAGTACCTTCTATTTCTTGTTTGTCTCTATATGAAATGTAAAAGATGTTTCTAAAGGAAACAAATGGATTTAGAGACTTATAATCGCATGATTAGTCAATTGTCGCTTGACATTGTTTTTACCATGAGGGGAGAAATTGGATAGGTTGGAAAAGACAATATATGGAATGCATTATAGTAAAGTATATATCCTCGAATAATGTTGTATGAACCAGAAGTTCATCAGATTATGCATTCATGAATTATTTGCTAGATAATATTACTGACTCAAATGAGATTTATTAAATCTCATACTCCAACTAAAAATGCTCCAATCTGTATGAATATGAATGTGGCATGCTCGAAGCATGAGAAATTATTCGGTTCCAATTATAAATGTTATGGATAAATTGGAGCAATAATTAAGATGATCATATTAAGGAGGTAGATACTCCAGAAGAGTATCGAGACATAACTAATTGTAAAAACCTCAAGAGAGGTTCAGGTACCTGAATTATATTGATCTTGATAAGTTATGTCGAATTGGAAAAATGGAACCGAAAAGATAAAGTTGTCAACAACAATTTTGAAAGATGATATCACGTGATCAAATGAAGATATTATATAAAGATATGTCACAAGAAGTTGACATAAAGATGATTGACCAAGAGGATAAGTGAAATTGAATATGACGCAAATATAATCATATTATGACGCTTATGGACCAAGTCCAAATTGAGATATATGAATGTTTATATGAAAATAAAGATTTTCACAAAGTCTAAATATGATTATGATGTGATATATGATTTTGTGGTGGATACAATAATTTTGTATATATATTGTTAATCCTGCAATTTATGAAAGAAAGAGAAATTATGCGTCTATTAGATATTGTTATATAGCCTATGCATAAGACTTACTAAATTATGAAGATTACGAAGAATCTTCAAATGATCAAAAAGTGCTAGTAGCACATGTTCTTAAAAGGACTCAATGTGGTAAGGAAGGACTTAAGGTGCCGCCAAGCACGTGTCCTAGAAAAGACTTAATGTGCGAGAAGCACATGTCCCCGAATGATTTAAGGTGTCGAAGCATCAAAGGATTTAATGTGCAGGAAGCACGAGTCCCCGAAGGACTTAGGATGCTAAAAGCTTCTAATTCAAGATATTGAGAACAATAAAGGGGAAAAAGTTTATGTATGACTTAAATCAATTAGGGTACAGGTATAATCTTCTCAAGAAATATATGTTGAAAGAAGGGTATAAAGAAAGTAAATCAATATGCCCATGCATCTTTATGAAAAAAATCTAGATGTGAATGTTTTAATTGCAAGTCATGTTGATGATATCAACATTATTGAAATCGCTAAAAGCTTCAATAAAGCAATTAATTGTTTAAAGAAAGAATTAGAAATAATTCATGACTTGAGAAGAAAATAAATTCTGTATTGGATTACAGATTTAATACCTAAAGAATGAGATCTTTTGTTTATACAAAATGAGATCCTAGATTGATTTTATATGGATAAGTAATATCCATTATATATTTTAAAGTATTTGCGGTGGATAAAGAACAATTTCAACCTCAAGCAAAGAAGTTGAAGAATGACACTTATGTATCATGTTTAGCATGAGATAATTATTCACCAACACAAAGACATTAGAAGTAATGTAGTCATCGTGGGGGAGTAAATCTAATGTATTTTAGTAGAAGATTGATATACGCCGCACTCTTTTTCCTTATCTAGGTTTTGTCCACCTGGATTTTCCTAGAAAGGTTTTTAATGAGCGAAGTTAGAAAATCGATGTAATTAAGAGGGGAGCGTCGATACACGTTGTACTTTTTTCCCTTATCTAGGTTTTGTCCCACCGGTTTTCCTAGAAAGGTTTTTAATGAGGCACGTAAGAAAGTGTATCGATGGATAATGTACTTTTTCTTTAGCTAGGTTTTATCCCACCTGGGTTTTCCTAGTTAAAGTTTTTAATGAGCATATTCATAATGGACATCCAAGGGGAGTGTTATAAATATATGTATTATGTGGATGTCCATTTGCATAGAACCCTGAAGATCTATAAATGAAGGCTTTGTGTAAACATTCGTAAGTTCTTGAAATGAGAATTCCTCCATCTCTGCACTTTCTCTCTCCACTTTTCTCTACTTTTCTATACATTTTCTTCAGTTTTATAACAAACAAATTGTTATAAATTTTATATAACACACATCGGTTTTTACTTGCAAAATCCATGTAAACATCCTTTAAGGACCAAAAAATTATTTAAATAATCCAAAATAATCATGTTGTAATCCCATTATCCAGAGATCATTGGGCTTTTTAGGAGAGACAGGCTGATATTTTATGAAATGTGACATTTATGAAGTCCTATGTTTGTTGTTTTGTGTGATTGTTAATGTTTGTAGCTGGATTATGTCGGATTCTTGGCATGTTGTAATCCCCACTGCTGCTGTATGAACAATGCCATCCAACTGGCTCCCTCACATTAACTACTAAACTCATTATTAATTCTTAAAATGAAAATTGACCCATATAGCTTTATAGATCTTCTTAATTTTAATTCAGGCTCCTATGGTTTATTTTATTTGATAATTTTAATGAGACGCGATGATTGTTTCAAGTATATGTCAGGGAATTGGTACCTCTTAAAGAGGTTCATATATAGAAACAAACTTTGTAAACAGGAAAAATAATAGGGAGAATTATTGTGAGGTCCTAAGAAAATGACTTAATCACCAAGAAACCCAATGTCAAATGAGGTATTGTCATTTTTTATAATGAAACTTGTCATTGCGTGCTCTTCAGTTGTCATTGGAACTTCTTGATAATTAAGTCATTTTTTTAGGATTTTATAGTAATTATCTCTAAATAATATAGCTTCAAGTCCGTTATATATAAGCACAAGAAGACTTGAATTTGACCAATTAATACTAAAAAAAATGCTAATAATAGTTAAGAATCCCCTTTGAAGAAGGAAGGGGCAAAAGTGGAAGAAAGCAGTGGACTTTACATAGAAGCAGAAATGAACTTGGTTTTGTTTTGTTGTAGCCGGGTCCAGTTATTGTGCAGTGTTAAGGGTTGGATCACAGACATGGTATCAGCATTTAAGTGTTCCATACATATTCTGCTCACTATCTTCCAATTATTCTGCTCCATATCTTATTCATCCATTAATAATGCTTCTCTCCTTCACCCTATCTTCCCCATACATATGCCACATTTTATTTTATTTTCTGCCTCTATTTTATGCTAATTACAAGACATTTATATGTGTTCCCCTCCGAAATATTTGGTCAAATGATCAATTTGGTAAGTTAAAGTTTATATATATATATATATATATATATATATATATATATATATATATTCCTAAATATAGAAGTTGATACCTAATTTATAAGTATTAATAAAATTAGTTATTTATAATAAATATTGTCTAATTCCCCAAAACACAATTTTTAATAGTTATCTCATTGATGAAAACTTTCTTTAATATATGCAATTAATGGGCCTGTTTGGGTTAGCGGTATCTTATTTTTTATCTGACTTTTGCAGAAAGCCAATAGGAAAAAAATTAGGTTGTAAATATGATTTATGTTTGGATTGATGATGGGGCTCATGAGTTTTTTTTTAAAAGCTACCCCATTGAGTTTTTTCCTAAATTGAATTTTAGGAGTTTTTTTTTTTAAAAAAAAAAAAAAAAAAAAAAAAAAAAAAACCCAGTGAACTTAAAGCTCTACCCAAATACCCCACTTAAGACTTTAATTTTTCTACTGCTACTTTTTCTAGCTTTTTTTTTTAAAAAAAAAAAAAAACTTTAAATTCTCTCCAAACAGGGCCAATATAGATAGTTTGAAAAAAAATCATAAATTTAAAAAATAAAGTTTATTGAAGTTTTACATTTAGAGTCAAGACAAATCCCTTAACGTCCTTCATTTAGGAGTAGCACTAAGACTTGCATGTGTACTGTGTATGTATGTTTTTGGGATGGGAATGTGTTGGAAAGTAGACATTAAAAATTAGCAAATTAACTTTAACGATTCATAAATTTTCATTTACTATTTACAGTAAAACTTTTGCAATAGAGTTGTCATTGAAGCTCCACCTATCGGGGAGGGTGGCCGGCGGCCAGTTACGCCACAGACAAGAAGAAGACGTGTGGGAGTGGGGGAGCGTCTGATGTGGAAGGAGGATTAGGAAAGAAGACGACAAAGTCCATAATTAGAGGACAAGCTCGTGAGGGGTTTGCAATTGCATGGACCCGTCTGGCTGCTTAGCTATAAAGCCTCAACTTTTAATGACACTTCTGTCCCATGATTAATGAAACCCACTACACCACAAAATCACCGACCAAAACCCACTTCCTTTTCTTTTCTTTCCCTTAAAATATAAAAATTATTAAATTCACAGATCAGGAGATGTGGGTTGGGCTACCATACCAACCAACACTTTCATTTTGTTGCTCCTCATTGTGCTTTCATTATTTGCAAGCTCACCACCCACAAGAAAACCAACATTTATACCTAATCCATTATTAATTTCTCCAACTTAATTACATGTAACAACCTCCTTACTCCTTCTTCTTTTAATGGTAGCAACATTTGTCTACAACTGAACAAGAACTCTGCTTATATAGAGAACAGAGATGCAAGATGACAAACCTCCTGAGTTGGAGGATAAAACGCACTATAATAAATTATTTAAAAGAGTAGACAGACACACACATAAAAACATAAAGTAAACGACATATGTCTACAATAATAAATACGTAGCACAATTTTACAAGACATGCGGAAATAATAACGAAACGACAAACTGCCGACACTTATTATGGAGACCCTTTGCAGATAGGTTCATGACTCGGAGAGAGATTATTATTGTCACTAAACATCTTTGTTAAAAGTAAAGTTATTGTTGATTCTGTACCATAGTAGATATGTGCGTGTGTGTTAACTCTAATCTATATCCCAATGACAATACTTGATGTCAATAAAATATGTCAGGTTTGAACACATGTGAATGTGGGAGAAATTTTCAGCCTCCACCAACATGACACTTGAATATTGACATCCTAATGAGAATTCTATCCGCATACTTATATGAGGTTTTGGATGTAAACCTAATGTTGATATATTTGAATGTGTTTAAAATGATTGTGATTTTAAAAAAAAAAAGATATGGGGGTGTGTGCATTCTCATTAGATGTATGTGAGTAATTCTCCCATCAAGTAGAGACAAAATATATTACATAAGTTAAGAGAACTGGTTTAAATTAGTTGAGTTTTTCTTTCTTTTCATTAAAACTTGAAAAAAAAAACTTTAAAATTTCACATTTCACATAAAATCTCAAGCTTTATCCTAAAACATTTCAAGCAAGAGGATTGTGGGCCACATATTAAGGTTTAGCATTGAATTCAACTAACGGTGATTAGGGTTTTTAATGGAGGAAGCAACATTCATTGCGTTTAAACTTCTTGAGAAAGAACATCGCTTCAAAAAACGTAGTAATTTTTTTTTTGAAGTTTAAAAACGTAGCAATTTTGCCCATCCGTTAAAAACCCTAACGGTCAAGGGCTTTAAACGGAGGGGCAACATTACTACGTTTTTAAACTTCAGGGGCAACATTGCTACGCTAAAAACTTCAGAGGCAAAATTGCTTCTGAACGCATACTTTAAGGGTAAAATTGCACCTTAACCTATTTATATATCTCAAATACCTTTTTTCATGCATCTCATTTTATTCTTCTTCCGATCATCATCAACGTACGTCCTTTATCGATAGTTTTATGTGTTGGTTCCAAGTTTTTTAATTTAACAATACTATACTCTTCAATAATGCATCACAAAATGACCTTGCTTATGATAGTAGCTTGTATCTAGCTAGACTTTTCTTATCGTATTTTGTATTTGTTTTTTCTACTTTCTCGTGATATATATATATATATTAGGAGTTCTCTCTGAATATTTTATCAATTTACTTTGCCATAAAAGAACAAAATAGGAAAAAGTCAACCATTAAAAAATTTATTGATAAGAATTACCTAATAATTTTCTACTCATAGAAAGTATTGGTACAAACATCGAGTACTCTAATATAGATATAGGTCATTCTCACTAATAAAATTTTCAACTAGAGATTTTTCACTGTTTTTACATATTATAATTGCTTTTTATTTTAAAAAAGAAAACAGGAAGAATGAATGAGCTAGAAGCATTGTGTATTTATCGCGAAAAAAAAAAAAAAGCATTGTGGGGCGAGATGAATTTATTGCAAAGGGCAGAGAAAAGACAAAGTTGTAAGGGTAAGAAAGTAAAATCAGAAGAAAGAAAGATTCATATATAAGCAGGAAAAAGCAGATCCCAACCCCACAAACCAGCAAAGACCAAAAAGCAAACAAAAGAAGAAGGAGCAAGTAGGCTTTTGTGCATGCTATGCCCCAATGATATCATTCTTAGCTGTTCCTTGTACACTGGGCCCCACCCCTTGTCCTTCCCCTACAAGTCCTCCTCCCCAGTCTTCCCCTTTATAATCCCTTCCACTTCTCTCATCACATCAAACAAACAAACAAATGGCCAAACTCGGAAAGCTCACAAAGCTCAAGTCCGCCATCAGCCGCTGGCCCTCCTTCCCCAAGCTCGGAGGCAGCGGAGGCGGAGGCTCCGCCACCAGCCACCGTGACCAACCCGACAGGCTCTCCGCCGCCGGTCATAATAACAAGCAGCAACAACCCCTCCATGCAGTCTACGTCGGGAAGTCGCGACGACGCTACCTCGTGAACTCCGACGTCCTCGAGCACCCGGTGTTTCAGGAGCTGGTAGACCGGTCGGCGTCGCCAGAGGATGAGGAGGAAGACGGTGGTGCGGTGGTAGTTGCGTGTGAGGTGGTGCTGTTCGAGCACTTGCTGTGGATGCTTCAAAACAACGAGACTCAAATGGGGTCCATGCATGAGCTGGCTGACTTCTACAATTGCGCATGCTGATTCATCCCCACACATATATCCATCACTTTAATTTATTCTCAGATTAATTTCGTAAGTTGTCTGAAGATCGATTATATATACAGAGAGGTAGGTATGGTGGCTGGTTTTAGGAATTTTGTGTGTTTTATTTACTGCCTCCGTTGAAGTCTTGTTCAAAAATAATGATGCATGGCGGACAAAGTGAGGATTGTATAAATAGTTGAGCCCATTTTTCACTGGTCGATGATGATTCCATTTCTATCCAAAGAAATTGTAATTTTTTGGGGCCAGTCAAAGAAATTGTAATTAGGGAGTACTTCTTTGTACTAATTGTATGTTCACCGATACCATTACCATATGAAATTTTTTTTATCAAGTAATTCATGGAATCGGAGGTGATGTAAATAAATATAATGAAATCATTACAACATGAATTTATTTGGTTTGTTATTAAGAAAAGATGATAGACATAACAACCTTTTTTTGTTAGATTGCATTGAACACAAGAATATATGAGAATAATATACCATAAGACAAAATAACCCTTGTCTACATATATAGGTATAATATACATGTTGGGTTCATGATAATTTTTTTTTAATTTGTGCAGTGTATAGGTTGGGTTCGTAATAATTTTAATATTTAATTGTGAAAATATTATGCAGCAGGTTGAGTTCATGGTATTATTTAATATTTAATGGTGGGGATATTATTTAATGGGATATTTTAATATTTTGTAATGCGGAAATATTAAATTTTTATATTATTAATTAATTTTTTAATATTTAAAGATTGTAATTAATCTTTAACAATGTTTATAAATTGGCACTTTGGTCAATTTAACAGATTATGATGGTAATAATGTCTTTTTTTACTTGATTACATAAGGTATACATTTTCATTCATCAGTCCTACCAATGTATCCATATTATAAGATGTAATCCCTTTATTTTACATATGTTAAACCAAACATTGTAATCGGTGTTTTAAATCAGGATTACATGCAATCATCTTCAATCTTCAATCAAAGGGATATAAAAGTGAGGGAGGTGGAAAGCAATTATTGTGTTTGGTTTCGTACGTTCAATATTTGAAAAGAATATTAATTAATGCAATCACATTATTATTTTAATTTTTTAATTTTTTTATTAATTTAATTAGCTTGCTTCTTGCATTTCTTTATCGACGATGTAACATCCTGTTGTATGACGCGACCTGCCGTAGAACTCATCCAGACCGTTTTAAATTTAAAATTCTTAATTTTTAAGTAATAATTACATTTTTATAAATAAATGTTAAAAATTATTTTTATTTAAATTTTGTTTGTGTATGTATGAAATATACGCTTAGGTGATATTTCTAGGTATTGTTTGTCTTTACTCTGATATTTTTAGATAAGTCTTATTTTCTTTCTTCAATATTAAATAGGGAAGATTGCATTCAGGTGATAAAAAATATATTAAAAAGTCTTAGTAGCTAATGTATTGATATAGATTCTATATGTGAAATTATCTTATTGTCTCTATTGGTTAAAAAAAGGAAAAGAGAAGCAGAATTGTTTGTCAATGGTCACTCTATGATTTGTCGATATAAGCACATACACTTGTCAACGAGGATTGTTTTAAATTATATTGGAAAAAATGACATTAATTAACATATATGGACTTGTCAATAGTCACTCTATAATTTGTCTATATATATATATATAAACTTGTCAACTTGAGTTGTTGTAAATTGTTATGGAAAAATGATATTAGTTAACATACTAGTAGATAGATTTATCAATGATCACTCTATGACTTATTGATATAAGCACATACACTTGTCAATCAAAAATGTTTAAAATTAAATTGGAAAAATAGAGTTAGTTAACATATATATAGATGAGATTGTCATTATAGGTACATACACTTGTCAAAAAATACACATATACTTATCAATGTATAATTTGAGAGTAATGACATATAAATTTGGCAAAATAGACACATGCTTGCCAGTTTAAGGAAAATAAGGTAATTTTATATTTAGAATCTATATCACTAAGGTCCCTAGAAAGTTTTTAGATAGGGAAATCTATACTGAGACTTTTTTTTATATTTGTTATGGTCTTTGGGATCTAAATGCGATTTTCCCTCTTTTTTATATATATATATAAGAAAAATTCCGCAGTCATTATTGCTCTCAAATTCAAGCCACGTAATACAAAATTACATATCAAGTATCCAACAATATATATTATATGATTATATAATTTAACAACTAAGTAAAGATTATTTTATTTACGAACGAATTCAGTCATGGTTCATAATTAAATACATCATTTTAACTAAAATAAAATTATTTCACAATATGTAAATGATCACGGTGATAACAATTAGATATTGCAGAATTATCATGGGAGTTAAACTAAAATATTTTATAGTTGGTTACTCAAACACTTAGTAATATAATATATATATAAAAAAAAACGTCAACTATTAGTTAGCCCAAAGGATCATTAAAAAAGAGACACTATATATATAGGCAACATTCAGCATTTTTAAATGTGAGTGAATTTGATCTTAATGCATGATTAAGCAGAAAAAAATCAAAATCTCATATAAAATAAAATTTAATTTGATAAGGAGTATGTAATTATTGGAAAGATATGCACAAATTTCTTATTTTAAAATTCGATTTCGTTTATATACTTTATTTCGTTATTTTTGATTCAATTGAATTATGCCTTTTTTTTCATTTTTTTTTTTTATATATACTCCTCGGGCCGAACAGACATGCAAGGTTGTTAATTATTATTTAAAATTTTGTGATGATAAGATTTTGCAGTCCTATAATCATATCGATCAAGAAATTATTTAAACAAAGCAAGTGAATTCGTGGTTAAGACTAATGAAAGGCAGGATTAATGAGACGTTATCGATGTTGGTGTTTGTTTATGCGTAAACATTTTGCTTTCGATTATGAACCAAGAATTATTTAATCCACTACTAGCTAATCCATTCATTAAAAACCATAAACGTGATTATTCAATTTCAAGGGTTAAGGTGCGAAAATAGATATGTCTTTATCTCCTCGAGGAAATGGCTAGTAACAAATGTTTTTTTTAGGTGTAAAAGTATATGTGGTTACAAATTAGGTGCAAAAATAGCGTTTGATCAGTTAAGTTTGACTTTTTTTGTTGGATCGATGACGCGTGGCATTTCAAATATTTTTTTCAAGATCTTTTTAGTACCGGGTCAATACCTGAAATATTTTTTCAAGATCCTAAAATAATTTTTCAAAATTATGAAATATTTTTTTGTACCAATCAAGATCCGAAAATACTTTTTAGTACCATTCAAGACTTAAAATTTTTTTTCAAGATCCTTTTAAACTTGGTCAATACACGAAATATTTTTTTAAGATCATAAAATTATTTTTGCACCTTTGAAATGCCATATCATCGTCCGTCAATCAAAAAAAGTCAAACTTAACGGTCAAAAGTTAAACTTAACGATCAAACGCTATTTTTGCACATAATTTGTAATCACATAGTCACTTTTACACCTAAAAAAACATTTGCTTCTTGGTAAGCGCTTATAAAAAGAAAATCACATGTTTATTTTTGCATCTTAACTCTTGATTAATCAAACTCAATAATCAATATTCAGGTATATATGCATGGGACTAGAATGTTATTCGTACGTGACCGTACTTCATATATGTATTTCTGTATGTTATACTACCTCTGGTCCTAATTATAAGAGCTAATTGACTTTTTCTGGAGAGATTAAGGAAGCTAAATAAGTTATTTAATCATTTCATATATTGTATTTTCTTAGATTATATATTAGTTTATTAATCAAACTATTTAGTTTGAAGAAAGAAATAAAAATAAAAATACTCTAAACTAATATAATTAACTTTTTTAATCTCTTCAAAAAAGTCAACTAGCTCTTATAATTATAAATAGGACCAGTAGGAAATAGCAATAGAAAGGAAAATTGAGAGAAATAAGTCAATAGCGACAGGTAGATCTCTGGTTGAGTATTTTTTTTTTCCTTCTTAATATTGAATTTTTGCACTAAATATTAAAATCAATATTGATGTTGTTTCTTAAATCCAAGTGAGTGATGACTCACCTTTTACCTTCCGATTAAACCCAACTTAATTTTTGTCTTGAAAGTTTTATAATATTACACCAGAAGCTTTTTTTTTTAAAAAAAAAAAAGTTCAATATTATCCTGAAAGTTTTAAAATAGAACAATGTTGTCCTTTTTCGTTAAAAAATTAACGGTCAACAGCAATTTTTAAAAGATATCGGATAACATTATTATGTTTTAAAACTTTTAGAGTAATATTAAATTTGAAAATAACTTTCAGAAACAACATTCTTTTGAGTGAAAATTTACGAAACAAAGTTGCACATTGACCCTTTAAATTTAATACCCATAGTATCCCATAATATTTTTTTTGGGTAATTGAGTATCCTATAATCACTTTAAGAGTTTAAGAATGTTTTAAAAGTTGGAAAATGTTATAAATAAAGAGAAAGATAAGAGAGAATATGAGAAGAGGAGGAGAGAGTAATTTTTATTCACTATTCAAGATATGTCAAGTACATAATATATGCCTGTTATTTATATGCATGAGTTTACAAATCTCAGTAGAATCTATATCTATCATCAACAGATTTAATAAGAATACAAATAACTGTAAAATACTAGAGATAATATTGGATAACAATGATATATAGATATCCACACAAATATTATATTCAAAACAGAAACAAAATTTTTCTAATAAGATAGCAATTCAAATCCATTATCATTTTGGTATGTAAAAAATCAGGGGGCGTCGCCCGCAGTTTGAATTGTAAGTTTAGTTTGTATGATATGAATGCGACCATATGTGGAGACAATAATGGTTGCTGAGGATTGCGATCTTCTATTTAATTCTTCTTCTTCTTTTGTAATTGGCGCTATTAGCAATCAACTAATCTGATTCACATGAATGTGGGCTCACAATGGGGGAACCATTTACTGCCTCCAAATAATTATCGTGGTTGTATCATAAAGATTTGAACACGAGACTGCATATTAAGTTGGAACAACTTATAGCCAGTTGATCCAAGCTATTTCGATGAATATGTCTCATACATTTACGATTGGATTGGAGAGAATATATTTTATTTTATATGTATGTTCAATGAAGAGAGTTTAACTTTAATATCCGAAAGGTTTATTTATTTTTTAAAATAAGTTTCAAAAGAAAATAGGAGGTTGGTTTACAGATAATAGAAAGCTGCAATGTCATGTTTGGGCTTTGCCTAATGAACTTGTGAGCAACCCACTAATCACTATAATGAGTGCTTAACATAGTTTTATGATTTTATCACCAATTTCTTAAAATCCAAATTAAACATGATTTTTCTCCAAGTCGTACTGGTTACAGAATTTTGCAATTGGTTGCTAATTTTATGTTATATCAATATATTAATTCTTGATTCAGTCTTTTTACATAATTTAAAATTTGGAAACCAACATGATGAAAATCTTTGTGAAGCACAAAAAAAGTTTTTTGTTTTTTATATTCATTTTTCCACAAACTGGGATGAAACTTATTTCATATATTTACCTCGAATGTCGTATAAGTACTTCTAAAAAGTTACTTCCTCATGTCCTTTATATAAACAACTTTTTTCTGATTGTGCAAAGCAAGCCCAAGGTTTAGATTAGTTTTAAAAAAATGTGTCAAAAATATCATTTTTTTTTATAAAAAAAATATACTCTTATTTATGAAAAGAGTATATGAGAAAAAATGAGTAATAAATTATTAAACGAAAGAGAATTAGTGATGAGTAGAGAATAATTAGTATAAAAGTATATATTTGATAGGGCAGAAAAAGAAAATTTAGTTTTAATTTTAAAATACAGGAAAAAAGTTACTTATATTGAGGATTAGCTCTAGAAGAGAGAAAATTACTTATAAAAAAGACTACAGCAAGCAAAACAAATAGCTATGACCATTTTAGGTATATTATTTTCTCCATATAGAAACACATAGTAGTATCTAATAATAAAAATTGAATATCTTTTATTTGATATCCTCTATTTTTTTGTGGTTTGTGGTACGATAATTTCAAAAGATTTTTAATGAGAAATATTAGGGAAAATTTCAATTAAATCCAACTAAAATATCAAAATTTAAATTCATGCCTACATTTTTAACAAATTCTTGATAAGGCCAAGAGACCTAATTAAGGACTTCTAAATGTTTGGAAAGACTAAAATGTCCCCATGTAATTAAAAAGAAAAATTGAATGTGGTGGACCTTTTTTCCATCGAGATCATGTTTGGGATTTACAAAAACCATACTCACATCAAGACACATTCAAATGCTCAGGGTAAATCCAATCACACATATGCAAAGTTCAATAAGTTTTTTAGCCATAAAAAACTTAATGAAATTGTATTATTGATAGAGCAACAAGTTCATAACACATAGAGCCTAGCATGGTTAACAATGGATTGAGATTAATATCTCCCTCACATTCTTCATCTTGGCTCATCTGTTGAAATTGGAAACCAAGAGTTGAAAAGACTTTGTTTAACACGTTAAAAAACAAAAAACGCCATTGAGTCCAAATGAGGTAATTTTTTAAAATATATTTAACATATATTTTTATTACCTGAACAATTAAATATGAATATGTAAATGTACTTTTGCAAAAGATGAACATGGCCATTTTTTTTTTTATAGATATACATGAAATTTTAGAAAAGATGTTGGGTTCACCCACAATCCAAGGACAGGTGAAATTTCCCTTTTCCTCCTGCGTATCTGAGTGTTGAAGCGGGCAAAAAACCGTTTATTATTCTCAGCGCGTTTACTGCAGAGCTAAGATGTTCTCCCAAATGCGACTAACCTCCAGGATCGAATCCCCTCTCTTTGTTGAGAGTATCCAATCCTTTTGCCAGTTGAGCCCAAGGACAACGGATACATAGCCATAATTTTTTTGCATATTAGTATGTTGATAATAGCTTATAGATCAAGCCCATTTAGTCCATACAATAAATTGGAGAAGTTATATTGGTCCAGGAGAGAACTCTTGGGCCATAGATCACCTGGGCATCACAAAACGGGATGGAGTCTGTTTGATTTTTTTTTTTATTTTGTGGTTGCTTCAATTATATTTTCTTTTAATCTAATAGGACACTCATCCAGGTTGTAATCTTTTTCTTGTTATGTAGGCTTTTAAGCCATCATTTATAGCAAATAATAATAATTATATTTTCTTTTTAAAAAAATCGCCGTAAAAAAAAAACAATCACTTGTATTTTTATTAAATGTATTGAACCAACTTACGAAGTGGGGAAGATGTTTTAAAAACAAGAATATAATTCACCTAATTTAAATGAGATATTTTCAGAAAGGGCGAGACAAATGTAAATTGTATTTTAATTTCTAACCATCTTATAGAAAAGATAGGGGAAAATTCTATTTAAATACTACCTCCGGTCCTAATTATAAGACCTAGTTGACTTTTTTTTGAAGAGATTAAGGAAGCTAAATAAGTTACTTAATCATTTTATATGTTGTGTTTTATTAGATTATATATTAGTTTATTAGTAAAACTATTTAGTTTGAAGAAAAAATAAAAATATTCTAAGCAAACTTAATTAACTTCCTTAATCTCTAAAAAAAATCAACTATGTCTTATAATTAGGACTAGAGGGAGTACTCAATAAAATTTCCAAACCCCCAAATGTCTAGTAAAATCTGTAAAGGACTTAAAGGTGATAGATATCAAATTGAGATTTTAAAATGTTATCCTCAGTTTTTAAATATTTTTTTTTAAAAAAAAAAAGAAAGAAAAATGACCCTCGCCGGATGCGAGAAATCTGATGAGGGTTTTTTTTTTTTTTGTGGGGTTAAATTTTTTTATTTTTTATTTTAAAAAAGATTGAATGAACACTGGGCCACTTTTTTTTTTTTTTTTTTTTTTTAAAAAAAGATTCACAAGACTAAACAAAATCTGAGCACTATGAACAGAATTTGTAATGGAAATAACAAATTCATTAATGAGATTCACAAGTTTAGTAATGAGATTTGTTAAAAAGAGAATACACACACATTTATTAATATATATATATATATATATATATAAAAGGAACTAAGTGGCCCAATGGTTGAGCCACTTAGCCTCTTATGAAAGTGGGGTGGGTTTGAACCCTACCCTCACACCTTCATGCAATCTTTTTTTTTTTTAAAAAAAAAAAAAAAAAAGATTCAATCCCACCCAAATTAATAAAACCTCGGCCGGATCTCATCTCGGTCGCCGGTGGTTGCGGAGCCGCGGCGCCCGTGAGGGTCATTTTGCTTATTTTAATTTATTTAAAAATTGAGGATAAAAGGGTAAATTCATCAACAATTTAAAATTTTAATTTGATCTGTGTCACCTTTAAGTTATTTACAAGTTTTAATAGATATTTAGGAGTTAGCCAATGTGAGTTGGCATAGATGGTAAGGGATCCTTTTCAAGTTATTTACAAGTTTTAATAGATATCCAAAACCTTTTTCTTATCAAAAAAAAAAAAATAGATGTTTAGGAGTTTTGGAATTTCTTTTGGTTTATAAATGGGATTTTCTCAAAAGATATTATGGAAAATATTTGGTGATCGGTTGAGAATGGGAGAGCCAATACCTTTTTGTTTTTTTGATACAAAGGAAAACTAACATATAAAGAAGTATTATTTTCCTCGTTGTTGATGGCGTCATTGTCTAGATGCAAATGTCGTTAAGAAATTATTTGTAAAATAATTGTGTATGCATGTGCATAATTATAGATGAGCATAGAAGTTATCAGAATTTGCAGGATCCAAAAAGATAAACCAAAGCATACAATTTAATACAATCAAGTTGATGAGTTATATTGTATTTTACCCTGAAAGAGACATACATATGAATTGATATATATATATATGACCCAAATGGCTAATGCCACTTGACACTTTAATATTTACCATTCTTGTTCCAACTTGTTGCCTTCCTTTTTTAACATACATGCGTGCATCATTACCAATTTGGAAAGTGGAAACGTGGTTAAAGTGTCATGGGAACATACTTAAGAATATGTATATAATTTTTTTTCTTCCAAAATTTGGAACCATACTCCCTAAATTGTACTAAGAACTTTATCATATATTTAGAACTGGAGGGAGTATTAAACGTGCTCTACATGAACTGAAACGAGACAGAGGGGCTGGAATGTATGGGGACATCGGACAAGTGGCCACCGTGCCCATTGGAAGAACCACATAATACCACTTAAAACGAGGGAAAGGTGTTTTGTTGCCGCCGGCTGTAAAATGGTGGCCGGCGGTGGCTTGACCCTGAACTATATATCAAGTCACACGTTGGCCTAGACATAATTTAGCCTCAAATGTCTAAGGCCTTTCACCCACAGCAAAGGGCACGATGCTTAGAGTGAGGGTTGCAGATATTCTGCATACAAGTTATGGAGGAGGAAGAAGAAGAAGATAAAAGAACGGAGTGGAGTGGTGATTGAGAATGAAAAATAGAAATGCATATATCGTAAGATTTATGCAATTATCAAACTTATAGGATATGCATATACGGTAAGATTTATGGAATAATTCAATTCACTACATTAAAATAGCTAGAAAATTTACAACATGCATTAATTATAAGAGTAAAAAAACCACTTTCCCCATTTCTAATTTGTGAATAGTGTGATTTTCTAAAGGGTTACATAAATATATATTGATATTAATTGATTATTTTGTATTGACTATATGTAGATGAAATAATCTTTGACAATGACGTCAAATCTTGAAATATATACCAGTGTATATTTATATGTGTAAGTTGATCTGGGTGGTTGGGAAAAGGGAAAAAGACAGATTTTTTTTTTTTTTTTGAAATTGTAAAAATTTTAAATTAGATATTCTTAAAAAAAATGAATTATAAATTACTTATTCAATTTCGTCATTCTATTATTAATTCTCGGTAACAAACTTGATTTAAAATTTTGCAATTTCAAAGTTTTTTTTTTTTTTTGTTGTCTTTTGTTCTTTAAAAAAATATAGAATATATAAAGGGTGGAAAAATAGTTTATTATGAAAATTACAAAGGGACCCAAAAATATTTCGGGTAATGAAGAGATCATATGCTCACTCTCACTCCTACAACCCCAAATGCATTGTGTCTCCACCAAAATCCATAAAATGATTAAGATTTGTGAACAAAATCGGCTTTTGTGCCACTTAAATGTTTCTTCCTTCCCCACTTGTTTCAATTTTAATATTTTACTCACCTATATTTAAATCTCCAGTTCTTCAAAATAAAAACAATTTTGCTTTTGAAGATGATCAAACTTAATATCCTTATCAAATCCATTAAGATGCAATGTGGATGATGAAAGAAGAATTTAATTTATTACAGTCTCTCTTGTATTCCTATTTATTTCACATTAAATAATAAATATAACTATGCTGTATTTAAAAAAGGATCGAACTTAATAAAAAATGAATTAATTTAGTAGACACAAATTATTATGTATTATTATTATTCACACCCCACATATATATCCACACCCTAAATTATTAAATTTGTTGTATTCTATATCGAATGATATATCATATCTGATATGCCTGACCCTGCCTGTATGGCATATAACTAGTAACATTAACAAACATGAGTGGTGATTTAGATAGATGATGATGTATATTTTTACAAATATGCGTGTGATGTATTATTATAAGACTAAAATATACTTTTAGTCCTTTAAGTTTACATGAGGTATACTTTGTGTAATTAAATGTTATTAGTATCACTGAGTTAATTTAAATCAACGTTTTCCATTAAGAAATTAACGGTGTTAGAATTTTAGGATTAAAAGATACTTTATGAAGTTAAGGGGCCAAAAGATATCTTTATGTAAAAAACTTAAAAAATTAAAAGATATCTTTAACCTTATTATAAAAAGAGGCAAGATAATTCAAGGCTACGCTAGATCCCTTTGGATTTTGAGTCTCAGAAGAGACATTAATGTTAGAAGAGACGGCTACAAATCATACATAAACCGAATATCTAATAATAATATAAAATAAATTAAGAAGGTAGGGTTAAGATAACCGAAAAAGAATGCCTCCATTAATTTGACAATATTGTGGGGGAGGGGAGGCGTTGAATAATGGTGATATCTGGCCATTGAAAGTCCCCAAGGAAGATTGTGTCTGTGTTGAGTTGCGTGGGACACAGGCTCTGACTGAAGATGTATATATCTGGCCTTGATTCTTCTTCCCTCGATCTTCCTTCTCTCTCGCACGTGATCTCCAGGACCTTCCAAGCTATATATCACGTGCCCCTTTTACTACTTTCTTTCTATGGACCACTTCATGTCTACTTCTACCCACCACATATCGATATCATCGTCTTCTCTTCTTTCTTAATTTGTTTTACTCCAGTTTGCTAACTAGTCTTCACAGAAATTGCCTGTTTGTTATCATCTACCATACGCTCTACGCCTCTACATATCTTGCATCTATGCGAGTGGAATATATACATATAGATCGTTTGAGACTGAGTTGATTTGAATCGTGTCTAGGACTTGATCTGTTTATGCGGATGCCTCTAAGGATTAAACAAATTAACCTTTCCTGGAGAAGTCAGAGAGCAAAATTACATGAAGTTGAATATTGTAGAGGGAAGGAGAGAATTTTTTTGTGGAAAGGTTGTTCATTCTTTACTATACAAAAATATATCATTATATATTACACTTACTGTGGTTATCTTGTGACGAATAGGAATAAATAGAAACGAATTAGGGGGTTAATATAGATTAAATTGACATTAATTAATCTCATAACTGAAAATTAATTCCAAATTTAAATTATAATAATTTGTATGTTATTACTAAAATATTTCAAAAGGAAACAAAGGAAACATGTTACATTTCGAGTATATATTGTAACCTTTACACTATGAACCAAAACTAAACAAAGAAAACTTAGAATAGAGCTATTAGTGGAGCACACTTCTATAGACCAATAACTCTTTGTTGTTAAGATATATTACTAATCGTTTTATACACTACGGCTCTTGTTGGCAACACAGTTTTGCTTTCTTACAATATGAATGCACATTCTTGAGAGGATATATGAAATCAGAAATCATTAAGAGATTTTGTTCAGCTTCTGCCAACAATGCATTCTAACACTTTTGCAAGCCATATAAAGGTATTAGAATTTTAATGTTAGCAGAATTAACATATTGGTTGATTTTACATATATAAACCTTCTTTAGGGTATGTAAAATGACAGAGTTGGATTGTTATCACTGTTAACTTCAAATAATGACTTAAATCTCATTCTCCTTCATGTTACTAAGATCAGTATATCTTTTAATACTTTGGTGGAGGGAATCAAATTGATGCTACTAAACTTACACTTGATTGGTCAATTATTGTCTCGTAGCGATTTAATCCCATAGTACGTGGACACACACTTTTACCATTGAAAAGTTTTATTCTTTACAATGGGTATGGCCACTTAGCAATTTCAACGCATCAACACTAAATATTGGTTTTACGCTGAAGTGTTTGTTGAAGATATTTTTAAATGATCAAGACTTCCAACTCTACAATAATAACATTTGACTCCATTGTAAATCCAACAATATATCATACCACTAAAGAATTATTAATGGATTTTCTAATATGAACATAAGATTCAGTTGACATATATGTTGATTTCATTACATTACACATAATGTCATAATACCAGCACTGCGTGGAATCGCTCAAATATCACATTGAAGTATATAAGCTTAAGTATTCAAATTTTAACAACTCAATTAGTGATTAGGGTTAAGTTTTATTTTTACCCCGGAAGTTGTCACAATATCTCAATATTGCTTGAAGTTTTTGTTTTGGAGCAATGTCATTTAGAAAGTTTTCAAATCTTAGCAATTTGACCCTGACCATTATTTAGGTTAATTTTGATCGTTAGTTAACTAAATATGCTAAGCTCATATGTTCACGTGTCATCCACATCATTTTTGTTTTGGGTTTAGGTGCAAAGTTGCCTTATAAGTTTTCACCCAAGAGCTATGTTATTTTAAAAGTTTCAAAATCGTAACAATTTCACTTAAGCTATTATTCAAGTTAAGCTTACCCATAAGTTTGCTAGATATGCTTATATAGTCAATCTGTATGTCATCTACTTCATTTTTTTCAAGTTAAATTTATAAATAACTATATATATATATATATATATTATATATAAAAAAAAAAATGAACCTTTTATGAATGATTGGATAAAATTAAAGAGGTGAAAACATCTTATGCGATGAAGACAAAATTGAAAAGGCACATATTTATCTTGACGTCACTAGGCATGACGACAGAGGGTTACCACTTACCAGTGCCCCTCAGTAATCTTACTTAGTGTATATTGAAACTTTTTCTTCATTTTCTCTAGCGAACGTGAGCTCCTCCTCCATCTGCGACTTTTCTTTAATATTGATCACACCAACAACTTAGGATATCTGGTCAACTAATAGTTAAACATAAACTTTATAATGGTTAGAGCGACATTGCTAAATTTAAAAACTTCAGGGGTAATATTAAACCAATTTTTTTTGGGTACATCATTGCTCCTAAGGGAAAATTTCAAGGGCAAATTTGCAACTTAACAAAAATGATGTGGATAACACGTAAAAACTTACCTAAGCTCAAAGATCAACATATTTTGTCAACAAATGATCAAACGTAACTTGTATAACCACTAGAGTAACATTGCTCTAATAAAAACTTATAGGACAAAATTAAAATTTAATGACAATTTTGATAGTAAAAATGGACCTTAACATTAAAGCTATATTTGGTGATATATTGTATTTGATTAAAAATGATGATGATAAAACAAAATTTAATATATTACATTAAACAAATGTTTTTCTTGAAAGAATCTTAGTCTAAACATATTAAGTGGAGGAAAAAAATTCCACCGAGACCGAACCTATTTGGAGCGAGGTGGGTCGCAAACCCTTTTCTTTGGTTATATGCCAAGCCAATCACAATAAAATACAATGAATTCTCAAAGCTAATAAAAAAGTCCCCATGTTGCGGTGGGCCCCTCTTCCCCCTTAGGCCGTCAAAAAGGACTACTATATCACAGTGAAAACAGAACCTTCTGGACACACCACAATCCAAAACCACAAATATCTAAACCCACCGTGCAATCTCGTCCGTATATTCTCACCGTCCTCCATACCCATCTCACCGTTAAAATAAAATTAAAAATACATCAAAACTATATAGACTGCTCAGTTTCTGAAATGTTCTTGAGCCACAGCGAGGTTGGGGAGGGTTTGATTGTGATTTCTCCGGAGAAAGCCTCCTCCTCCCTCTCTTCCCCTTTCACTACACGGAACCTAAAATGCTAAGGTTCCGTGTCCCAATTGTCAAACAAGTATCTTAATAATATAAGCAATCCTAGTATTGTCCTTGTATTCTGTGTTTCCCTGCCTTTTTATGTAGTTTTTCTCGTTGTACGGTGTTTGTGCTTCGTTGGGTTTGGTTGAGTCAATTCGTCGACACGAAAGAGAAAAAGAAGAACTGGGTCTGATTGTTGCTTCTGATTTTTCATTTGGGTCTGGTTGGTGGTGCTTTTCTGTAGCTTCTCTCTGCGAAAGTTTGGATTTTTATTTAATCGTTGTGAACGACAATGGCGAATGGAGAAGACAAAGGTAATGACTTCTATGCGGTTATGGGATTGGATAAGGAGTGCACAGAATCAGAGCTCAGAAATGCTTATAAGAAACTCGCAATGGTTAGAATTGAATGCCTCTCTGTTCATTTTTTTTCCTTTTTCCTTAATAACGCTGTTTGTTTTCGAAATCCATTTGCCATATGGGTCTTGTAAGATTCCGAGAACTTTGTTTCTGAAACATCCTAGTTCAGATTGAGAAAAATCTCATGTGGTCTTTGATCCGGGAGGAACACACTCTGTGTCCATTTTCCTCTGTTATATGGGGGAAGGGGATTTATAAGATGTGTCCCAGGAATTGTGTGCGTTTGTTAGAACGTTGTAGTAAGAATTTTTATTTTTATTTTTTTATGCGATAGAAATGGCACCCTGATCGTTGTTCTGCGTCGGGGAATTCAAAGTTCGTGGACGAAGCTAAGAAGAAATTCCAAGCAATTCAGCAAGCCTATTCTGGTAATTCTTCCTTCTCTCTCTGTTTTGGTTTTTAATGATGTTATTGACTATAAATTCGTGGATTCATTGGATCCTTCGTTCTGAAACAAGTGAATCACGAGATTCTGCTTTCAATGTTTTTACTGTGTTTTTTTCCTTTTCCATGTCCACAGTTTTATCTGATGCGAATAAGAGGTTCTTGTATGACATAGGAGTCTATGACAGCGATGATGACGACATTGTAAGTAACTTGGCCGACCCTTCTGGTCTCTTTTTCTTTTGAGGCCAAATTTTGGTCCTTTTTATCTTTTAACTTAAAATAGAAGAAATGTCTTTTTTTTTTTTTTTTTTCCTTTCATTTTCCCTGGTTTTGTTATTGGTATTTCTTGTCCTGTTTCTGGGTTATTTCCCCTCTTTTCTCTGTAAACTGATGACTTTTCTCATCTCTGTAAATATTTTGTTCGCTTTAAGATAGAAATATATGCGTACTTTCTTCATATGGCGAATGTGTTAGTATTGGCGTCGCCTAGCATCTTTCTTATTATTATTGAAATTTTATTTCCTAATTATTGCAGGGGATGGGAGAATTCTTGAACGAAATGGCAGCAATGATGAGCCAAACAAAGCCAAACGTGAGTCTTCTTAAACTCAAGTCAGTGTTTAATATTTAATTTTAATGGGTTGGAAAATTGGACCGACCTGTTCTGTTTAGTGGATTAAGCAACGAATAAGCATGAGGTTAACTTTCGTCAAATCCTATGTTGTTGTTGTTGTTGGTGGTTATGCTTTTCTTTGGTTTCTTGGAAGATTCCTTCTTCTTTTGTTCTCTCGAGATTGAAATGGGCCACTTCTGGGTCACGGGTTGATCTGTTCTTTTCTGAATTTTAGTGCAAGATGTGATAATAATCTCTAAATTTGTTGAAGTAATTAGCTGAATATTATTCATGTCAAAGCAAAATGGGCTGAATAGTGTTTATTTGATGACTTTCACTCTATATATTAATTACCTTTCCCCACTTAAATTTTCTCTTCCAATGAGTTTGACTTCTTTGCATTTTATTTTTAAATATTAAATTCACTTTTTAGACATTGAGTAAAAGTAATCCTCAAGCATGAGTGAAAGCAGAAAATGCAGGGGTTTTCTTTCTGGTGATGATTATAATCAAGAAGTAAATTAGGAAAACAATTTTTTTAAAGGGAATAAGAATAAATCCCGGGTTTGAAGTGTAAAGACAGAATTTTGCTGAGCAAGTGGGACACCGACCCTTTTGGTTTTGATAAGGAGGAGAATAGTGGCTTCTGGGGTTAGTAGCTGGAAATGGTGGGTCCTATGGGGCGGCATAAATTAATGTGGGCCCACACGGGAGCAACCTGAGTGCGAAGGTTTCGCTGCCAGTTTTTCAAGTACGGAACTTTTTGGTTTTTAGTCTCACAGGTAGACGTGGAGATGTTGGCGGCACGACACAAATTGTTCCCATTTTCCTCATTATTTGTCCATCAGCTCTTCGAAATTTCTCATCCCAGCCCATTTTCTTTCTTTATTCAACATATTCACTCCCAATCCGTATGAATTCTAACAATAAAACAAGATTCTAAGGTTAATCACAAGATTTGATATTTGATAGAGATATGGTTTGGCTTCTGAACCTTGTATGAAAGCAGTTTATTTGGGTTCAGAGATGAAGATTGCCATTTTGTTGTTTGTGGTTGTGGTTGGTGGCCATGGCTTTAAGGGATGGTTCCTTAGTTTCTGCAATTAATGTTTAGCAGTTTTCATGTGGCTATGTTATATTCATATAGGGTTGGTTTGTGTATAAAATATTTTTGAAATAGCGATTTTGTGTGTGAATCAATGGACAGGAAAATGGGGAAGAGAGCTTTGAGGAGTTGCAACAGCTGTTTGAAGATATGTTTCAAGGTGACATTGGGATATCTGGAAGTGACTCCCACACTGTTGCCTCTTGTTCTACATCGTCTACGTACGTTTCCTACTCCTCCGAAACTTCTAGTTCCAACAAGCGCAATTCGTCAGAGATGAATGCCGGGAAGAATGCGGATTCTTCTGCTCACTTTGAAGCCACCTTCCAGGACTTCTGTCTAGGGGTTAGTATATATGCCTTTCTAAATGTTCTCACTAATGATTAGGGTAAAATGAGATTGGCTTAGTAAAACCATATCTCTACATTGGTTATACATAGAGGATAGGTTAATAGAGTGACTTGATATGATCTTAAACCAGGCCAAACATTTGATAGCAGCATTGGTTTTATAGATTAGTGGTTTTTTGAATCTTTTTTTTTCTCAAGAGTCTAAGTGAATCTTGTGTTCTCGTGTTGAACTTTTTCCCAAGGTGTGTTTCTAGTAAACTAACATTACCATTTGAGGATGCAAAACAATTGGAGTATTGCTTGTGTGTTTGAGGTATGTCCAAATGGTAAGCTTTTCATACCTGCTGCCTTAGATTAGACATTGCAAGTCACCCTTTCACATTTTAGGATTCTAGAATGTTCTGTCATCAATTTGTTAGGTTGAGGCCTACAAATAGCGTCTCAACGCATTTGCTCTTTATGATTTTTGATAAATCGAATAAGTTGATATGAGTATCTCCTTTCTCCCTTCATTGGTCTGGTTTCTCCCTCCTTTCCTTCTGTCCCTCGACCTGCATTTTACATATAGATGTAGCAATGGGGCAGTATATTTACCGGTTGCTGGTATGAAGACAGGATCAGCTGCGAGACATGACGGGAGGAGGAGGAGGAGTACGAGGAACAGGTAGCAGTAAGAGAAGACATGGGAGGAAGCAAAAGGTAGCATCTGGGCATGATGTTTCCTCCAATGACTTCTCCGGCATTTCTGCACAGTGATGAGATGATATTCTTCTGGGGATTTTTAAAAAATGATCCAGTTGATATTCTTAACCTGACTTGTTTCAAACGCTCCTCAAACTCTGTCTGGAACTGGAAGACAACAATGACCACTCATAAATATATATATACTGCTATGATATGAAAAGAGGATACTACCTTCGGTCCTAATTATAGGAACACTTATTAAGTATTAGGGGTCAACAAAAATTGTCCTCTCTTAGAGAGGGTTGACTCAAATCTTTTGTAATCGTTTTGCCTGTTCCCACCTTAGACTCAAGCTGGAACTTGGAATCAAATCAAATTTAAATTAATGGACCATATCTCTTTGTAGTTGAGGGCTTTGTTTTGCAGGTTGAAGTGTGAGGAAGGAGTATAAAAGTAAGGAGAATCACAAGATGTCTCGAGAGGAAAATGTAATCACTATAAAAAGACTAATAATAAGTGAGTACTAAGCATCATTTAGAGATTTTTAGTGATTTTTTTGTTTTGTGGGACCTTACAGTGATTCCTCCATTTAAGGGTGTGGCTTGAGATATTTCTTTATGTGATGGGACTTTTGAGAATGAAAGTGGAGAGAGATATTAAGAAAGAAATGTGAGGACGATGAAAAGTGAAGAAAGAAAACAGGGGAGATAATGGCCCGCTAGCTTCTTTTTGTAATCAATAGAGGAGGGTCCCACAACACGTGGCTTCCCACCCCACATGTGAATTCAACCTCACGTGGCTTCCCTAAGCTTACAGTTTCACAGCCAACAAAAGGTTAAATTAGTGATATTGACTTAAATTGCTAAAAAATTTAAAAGGAAAATTTTAATTTATTTTTATTAAATGTATTATCTTTAAACATTTTTTCTTAAATACAGTTTTTTACTCTACTAATAAAAAATTGCAAAAGGATAAAATTGAAAGAAATTAATTTTAATTTTTAAGAAAAGAATATTTTGTTATTTTGTTTTAGTTTCTTAATTGTATAAATATACTTTTTTATTTTTTTATAAATCAAATTTAAATTACCCCTTGACTCAAAGCCGCCGCCTCCGGTTGTTTCCCACGTGCTTTTTTTGTATCTCCGTCGAAAAATTGGGAGACAGTGTCTGAATGTTGAAAGAAGCTAAAATGAAAACAAGTGAAAAACGTAGATGATAAGGTACGGTTTTTTTATTTTATATATGTTTTTATTTTTTTAATATCTTATGAAAGAAACATAACTTGAAAGGGGAATAGTTAAAATTAATAATTGAGGGAAATAATTGAATTGAGAATAACCTTAGGGATACTTGAGGGGTCAGACGATGATAAGGTGGGATTTGGTTCCCTCTTTTGTGCAACTTGTGCTTTTAACAAGTTGTGGTTAGTTAAATAAAAGAGTACAAGACACAAGTGATGATGGACATTTGCATTTAGTGTTGAAACAAAGTCAGAAATCATAGATAGAATAATGGTCAACTTGTTCAGAGACAGCCCACGAGTTTAAATTATAGAACATGAACCAATCAATTTAACAGAGCCAACTTGGTACAAGAATCTATTTATAAGTTTTATTTGAACAAAAAATTTGATCCTATTTATAAGTTATCTTTCAAACGATTGTGACAATTTTGTCATATTAATTGTTTGGAAGAAAAATAGAGAGAGAGAGAGAGAAAAAAGAATTGAAAGATATTCATTTATAAATGAAGGCGAGTTAAAAATTTATCCCATATTCATTGAATTAATTACCTCTCATTGGTATATGTGATTTAGTTAAAATAGACTTATAAATAAGATTAGAGTGGTATATTTTTAGGAGTGTCATCTCATCTGTGTTCTAACTAATTAAAATGAAACATCACATCTTATTTTAATCATATATGAAATATGAGTGATATGGAGAAATTCACTTTAGGGATGATGCGAGGGAATTGTATTTTTTGTTTTTCTAAATTAATAAATTTGTGGTTTTTAAAATCATAAAATTTGAATTTCTCCGGTGATTCATATGTCATGTAGAATTAAAATAATACGAGTTGTTACATTTTAATTAGTCAGAGCATAAATGAAGTTGCGCTTCTAATAGCATGTAAGTATTTATCACTTGGTACTATGCAAATCGACCACTTTTTCTTAATTAGTCTATGCCCCCTGCCCAATTAAAAGCAGCATTTATCAACTTCTTTTGTTTGTTCCTTCCCCCTACTTTTTATGTCAATCAATTTATTTTTCTAGCTCCCATTAAAGTCAACCTTTATCCTCCTAACTGAGTAATTTTTGTTCATTTTGTCAAATTTCTATATATTTTAAAATATTATACATTAAGATTTTCTTAACTAGACTAGAAAGCTATTTACACTTTAATTTGAGTTTCATTTTATTTTTTTTTTATTAAAATATACTCATTGTTCAAATACATCATTTGAATTAAAAATTAAAATAATTGATGTAATTTTATACATAAAAGGTACAATACTGAATATGATTTCATGGACAAAAGTACTCGCACTAAAATTTAGATCATTCTTGAATTTCTTGTATATAAAATTTTTAAACAGGAATCTTTCATCCATTTTTTCAAAATTAAAAAATGTTCAACTGAAGTCTTTATTCAGTTCACCTGGGCAACCATAAATTTTGTATATCCTTTCTGGGGAAACACTTTCCAGGGAATCTTTCCTTTTTTTTAAAAAATAAAATAATTTTCTTTGTTTATTCAAAGGGTGAAGAATTTAGAAAGTTTGTTTAGAAAATTCAAAAATGGTCATTTCAAACAACTTGCTTGCGGTCTTCAAGCAAAATTGCGAATGCTTCTTCTCTCATATTAGAAAGCCAACCATATAAATATCACATTATAATACTATGTGACATGCCTTTTGATATTTTATACAATGTCTGTATAAAATTTGCTTAAAAATAATTCAATTACCCTTATTGTGGTCAAAGTGCCTTTAATGCTCATGTAATATAAAGAATATAATTAATACAAAAAATAATCATATATTTTGATATTTTGTAGGAAAAGAAAATGCTTTACCTAACAATGTTTTGAAGGAATAAGAATTAAGTCTCCAAAGACAAATGCACACATGTATATCCAAATAAGAATTAGGCCTCCAAAGAATTAGAAATGAAAATATGATTTTTAAAATTCAAGGACCAAACTGAAACTTATTATAAAGTTGGATTAACCAAATGTGTAAACATTCGAAAACTATTTAGAGGAAAGTGGTATCCCAATTGAGGTGGAGCAGGTTATGTAATATGAGCCTTTCAGGCTAGGTGTGGAGGAATATAGTATAAGAGCTAGTTGATTTTTTTGGAGAGATTAAAGAACTTAATTAAATTAGCTTAAAATATTTTTATTTTTATTTTTTTCTTTAAACTAAATGGTTTGACCAATAAAATAATATATAATATAAGAAAATACAACATATGAAATGATTAAGTAACTTATTTAGCATCCTTAATCTCTCAAAAAAAATCAACTAGCTCTTATAATTAAGACCAGAGGTAGTACTTGTTTTTTTTAGAAGAAACGGATCTTAAATGATAGTCTCATTATATGATTTTTTTAAGAACAATACTAGTGGGCCCGGATCTTAAACAAAAATAAAACTTTAACTTGTCTTCTCGAAAAGCTCGATGTTAACAATACTAGTGGGCCGGCCCAAAACATGTAGGATTAGGCCCAATTCACAAGTTTATCATTGGGCCGGATGTTGGAGAAAAGGTGCTGGGAAATACCTCTGTCTAAAGTGAGATAGCCGGTGGTAAAAAAGTTTGAATCTATGCTGGAAAGATACTCATATTTAGTGTCTAATATTATCTTGAAAAAAATTGTCTTTAATAGGAAAATACTACAACCAAGGAAAAAAAACTCAAGTAAAAGAAGTTGATGTAAACAAAAAAAAATTAAAGATATTATCCATTGGAACCTCTTGTCTTTCCCCACTATCTGATTTTTTTTTAAATTAATATTTTTATGTTTTAAGAGAAAATAACAGAAAAAAATTTTAATTTGCAAAATTTTAAATCAAGTTTGTTAAAAGAATTAATAAGGTAATGATGAGATCTGATAAGAAATTTACAACTTATTTTATAGGAAATACCTTATTTAGGATTTTACAATTTCAAATTATTTTTTCTGTCATTTTCCCTTGTTTTAACTTGTTATACCTAAATCTATAAAATTTAACTAAATCCTTATCACTCCTTATAGTTCAACCATTTAAAATATTATTCCATATATCTCGAAAAATAAAATTATACTACAGTGTTTCATGAAATTTAAGGATTAAACTTTTCAAACGATGACAATTATGGGAACTAAATTGCATCAAATGAAAATTTTAGAACTGAGTTACAATTGAATCAAAAAACTGAGAGACTGAGAGGATATGTTTTTTTTTTAAAAAAATGTTATGGAAGTGGAATTTAAGCAATGGATTGTCCCACGTATGTCTCACCAAATGGGAACTCCCTTCGGTAAATATCAAGCACGAGGGACAATTCTGCTCATGTAATTTTTAAGGTATAAATATAGATTTAGTCCACTTGCACCGGAACACAAAAGAAAATGAATGGTTTGGCTCATAAAATTATATTAACAATGACATGGCATACCAATCCACAGCACTGACTTCCTTGTATGAGGTTAGCAGAGAAAAAGACTTGTTCTTTCTCTTTCATTTTTGCCTGTTTGCAACATCTATCTAATCACAAATGTAATGTGCACCACAATCTAAGCCTAATAAATAATGTGAAAATTGCATTTAGGTCTCAGATAAGAGAAAATAAGATGAAATTGTTCCTTCAAATCTTAAAATTACATTTAAGGTCCGTGAGACTTTTTTACAATAAATTTCAATTATCAAATATCCATGGACTTGTCAGTGTAAGTGGCCATGGACTCGTCATGTAAGCAGCCATGAACTCGTCAGTAGGCGCCTATAAACTTGTCAGTGGATAGGAATTTATTGCAAAAAAAATCTCACGAAACTTAGATGCAATTTTGAGATTTTTTTTTTTGCTCAAAAGGTAATTCATATTAATACGGATATTAAAAGTTACATCAATATGAGAATTACACTAAATGAAAACAAATTGGAACAAACACTAAAGGAAGACAAATCGAAACAAGAAGACTAACAAATACAACAAAAACAAACCAAATGTAAGGAAAGCTAATCACCATTGAAAATGTGAGAATAAAAGTAACATCAAAGGCAAAAACAAGTGGCGTGAAAGAAGGTGTCGGTTTGAATGTACACTTCCTTATAAGAATAATTAGCACATAATTGAAAATGTGAGAATGTCAAAAAATACTTTTGCTCCTCCATTGAAGTAAATCTGGTGACGTCAACCACCCACAAATTTTGCAACACTTTTGGATTCGCCACCATCAAACAAACTTAATAATGGTCCTCTCAAAAATAAAACCCATAGCAGTTGCCACCATTGATAAAACCCTTCCCCCAAAATCACAAATCCAAACCACAAAGAAAACACCACCACAAATACCCAAAACCACAATAGTAGAAACATGCATACATAAAACCACAAAAACATAAGCAAAGATGGACGTCCCCTCCGTCGTAGATCGTCGGCGAGGGAGACGTCGTGACTGAAGCTCCCACTACCTTAAGACAGATCTGGAGAGGAAAACTCGCCTCAGAGATGAGAGAGAATCACAGCCGCACCCAGAAATCAAAGGGATGCCACAGCTGGAGTGGCAGTGAGGACAGAGACTAGAGGAGAGCCGGCGTCGGAGAAGGAAGAAGGACGCCGCTGAGAGTCTCCGTTCCGAACTAAAACTCGCTTGCTCCTAGCTTTTCAAGCTCCGATATGCTTTTCTACTGCAATTGTGGATCAGAAGGAGGCTCGTTGGCGGCAAGGACGCCGCGGCGAGACAAAAACCATAATGGTGGTAGAGGCAAGAGAGAGTGTCGGGAGAGGCAAAGGGCGTTCTTTTTTTCTTTTTTTTTTTTTTTTAGAGAGAGGTAATTTTGAGATTTCAATATAACATTTTGTCATATTTTCTTCTAAGACCTAAATACAATTTTCTCATAAATAATTTAGCCTCCCCTGTTCTCTCTCCCCTTTTTGTCAACATCCTTGACAAGTCTATACAAAAAGCTCCTATAAATAATCTGTTTTCCATACAAAAAGACAGTTGTAAATGAGAAGGGGGAAACAACTTGTTCATAATAAGTTAGTTATAACAGCAGCAATGCTTGCATTTTCTTCTTCTAATGATAGCTTGCTTATACCTAACATTTCATAACTCGGAGTCAGTGGTAGAAACAACATTATCTTTCTATCCTCATAACACAATATGTGGCTAACCGGACTATTTCATAGTAAGTAGAATCAAATTTAAAAATTTATCAGATAAAAATAAAATATAAAGAGTATTATATTGTGTTTGAATTATTTAATTCAATATCAATGTCAATTATTTACAACTGTTGAATAGTGAAAATGTGCTGAAATAATTCCAATTTATTGCAAAACAAGAAACATCCACATGCTCATAATAATATGCCATTGTTAATTTTTATAACAATAGGTGGGAAAAAAAAAAAGTCATGATGATATGGGTGGGAGCCATTTGGTTTGAAATGAGGGAAAAGATGTGATTGGAAGCAAAATAGGAAGTGATTGACACATAGGTTTGGCCTACTCTGATACTCATAATATAATTTAGCAGTAAAAACTATTTTTTCAACATAATTTACAGTTTATAAGTAATTGTGTGAGGGAATCTTTATCTCGACTTACGTGAATATATTTTTGTAAGACTTTCCCAAACAGTCACAATTTAAGTCACCACAAACTCAACACACCAAAATTAATTGGCCCCTTAATTACATATTCTTTATACACCACTCCTTTATGTTTTGTGCCCTGTCAAGTGTCAACTTCAATTATCCCCATTTGGACAAACTCCATTTCCAAGCAGACTTTTCAAACACAGATCTTTTATTCATAATCTCATATAGGTACTCCTCCATTTCATATCACTCGTTACAGAAAGGATTTTAAAGAAAGTTAGGGGCTTTGTTTATAATGGTTTTGGTAACCTCATGAACCAGTTCGAAAACCTGAAAATTATGTTGGAATTGGTACCTGAGTTTACCGAATTTTTTTCCTAAAATTCATGTGACCCTTTAAAAGTTACGTTTCGGAGCTTGGCTCATTCACAATATTTGGAGTAAAACTTACTTTTTTACAAAAGTGTACCAAAACATAAATTATATCATATTACTTGACTTTTATTTAAAATTCGTTTTGCAAAATATCCTATTTTTATAATTATTAAAATAAATATTATTCTTAATTTAATTCCTTCCATAAATATGAAATTAATAAGAAACAAAATAAAAAAAATTAATCTATTCTTAATATGAAACAGAAGTACTAGTAATTAGTACTTAATGATATTGGCATTTTATCCCCAAAAAAAAAAAAAACAGAAGTAGTAATAAATACTTTTAGGGATGGTGGGTCTCATAACAAGGGTGCATAATATGTGTGTTTGAAATCTGGATGACAAAAATAGCTTTTTTGGTTTGTAAATTTAAGATTGGGTAAAAGTCAAATTATGTAATGTGATTTATGTTTGTATTGACGGTAGTATAAGTGACTTTTTTGAAGATAAAATTTGTTTGAATGATTATTATGAGAAGTAAGTTTAAATAGAAAATGATTGAAAAATACATGAATATTATTAAATAAACTTGTTTGGATGATTATTAGAAAAACAAGTTTAAAGGTAAGAGACTAAAAAAGAAATAAGTTTTATAAAAATAAAAATAGATAATGTATTATTGAGAAAATTTTATAATACTAAACTACTTAAATTTTTTAGGAAAATTGGGGAAAAGTCAATTTGAAAATTTAATTGGTCAGAATGAAACTTAAATCAAAAGATCTTGTCATGATCTTTATATAAAAAAAATATCAATTAATTATCACCAATTAAATTTCTCATGAACTTAAATCAGAGTATTGTCATGATTATTAAATTTTAAGTTAATTTATATTCAGGACAAAAAAATTCATTTATAATAATAATCATAATAGTATTTCAATTAAAAAAGTGGGACCCAACATCTTTATTTTATAAGTTATTTTTGTCTCTTAATAATGAAAAATCAAAAACATATCTTAAAAAGTCAAAATCGCCTTTAATCATGAGTTGGGTTTGGTGGATGAAAATTAAAGATTTGTGGGGAGCTTATCCAATGTGTCAACGTGGGTCCACGTGTCTCCTCTCCCACTATCAGAACTTCTAATTTCCACATCATCGGCTTCGGCTCGGCTCATTTCTCCCTCCCCAGTCCTTTTCCTATTTTGTACTCTCTCTTTTGTTCAACCTATTTTATGCTCATATTAATATTTTCTAATAATTCCATTCAAAAAATAATTACACTTCCCCTTATAATTTTATTTTATTTGTAAATATATCCTTGCATGCCAACATCCCTTTATCTATAAACTACATATTAAAAATATCTTGCAATATACATAATTTTAATTAGTAAGGCAAATTATCAGTTAGGTCCAAGTCTCGCATCCCACCTAATGTCAAGCACATCTCTTAAACCATTGAGGTTTTAAGTTCAAACTCTCTGTTAGAGGTATATTAAGGTCGTTATAGTTGGTTAGGATCTTATAATAATGGTTAAGATGTTGTATTAGTTTATTACTCTTATGTCTATAAATATGAGTCTTAGCAAAGTGGTTTAGTGTTAATGAATATCGATTCCCAATAAATAACGAGAAATGGCAACTTAAGTCTAAAGTAAATATCTTTTTTGATTAAAATAAAAAACACACCCCATTTTAAATCCTCAGTGACTAAAATGAGACTTTTTTATGGGTAAAAAATGCGCTTTTGGAAATTTAAGGGACCAAAATGTTCACCAATCGACCCTTATTCGTCTTTTTAGGACTAAAAAGACATTTTTTATGTGAGGGGACCAAAATGGGGATCGTGTTTTTTTCCGCAAAAAAAGATATTTACTCTAAGTCTATCTCAAAGCTTCGAGTGGAGTCAGTTCATGACCCTTAAACTATTAATGAGATGGGGAACTAAAAATACTTTGATTGGTCATAGAATTCAATTATTTTAACAAAATTAGTTCGAAAATTTGAAAACAATAAACTCCGCTGGTAGATGTATGGCAAATTATCAATATCATGAGTACTGGCTAAATAAAAAATTGATAGGAAGCTGAAAGTACAACACCATGTCTTTAGTAGAATTTTGTACCATGTATTTTTTTAGTTAAATATTTCCTCATACATTTTTTTATTCTCTTAATTTTTCTTCACATTTCAGCAAAGTTTAAATATTAGAAAAGTAGGTATAATGTTTTTCTTAAAAAATGTGAAGTTACCATTCACCCCTAAAAACATCTAGATTTTTGTGAAAATGAAAGGGCAGAGAGACCTTTACTTACATGGGCCCTTTGAAAGAAATAGCATGGCTGCTGGTATTGGGACATGGTGAGAATTGGAAGCACATAAGGTGCTTGTCTCTTATGTTCTTCTTATATATTTGTCCCTCTAATTAGAGGCAATGACATTTTATTTATTTTTTAAATTTTTTTTTTATATATTTTTTATTGATTAAAATTATATGTTCTTTATGAATTTTTTTTTTTTTACATATACCAAATTAATTATTTTTCGATTCGCACACAGAAATATTTGTCCTGTAACACCAGTATCCTGGAAACTAATTAATTTGAGATACTAAGTGCAAAAAAAATTCAGAAAGCAACATATAATTTTAATCTAAAAAAATAAAATAAAATGTGATTGTCCCTCTAATTAGAGGGACAAACACATAAGAAGCACATTAGGACAAACACCTAATGTGAACCCGTCAGAATTGGAAGGTACGGAGACATGGCCGAAATTGGATTTGGAAGGTAAGAAGAAATGGTGAAATTGGCAGAATACCATTCGGTGAAAAACCACTTGTCACAGAAGTGCTCTGGTAGGGAGGTACGGTGAGGTAGGGGACATTGAGGAAATGGGAAGGTGCTGACATATCGAACAAGTACTTATAGGTCTCGAGTCTAGGGTGTGGATCGGGTTCAGTCAGATGGCACCCAAAGTTGGCAGAGACTAGGGGCCCGTGTCTGATCTATGTTAAAGGAATTGGGGTGCATCTCTGCTACTAATTTAAGTTTTTAGCATGATGGTTAATGCTTCATTCCTAAGGTTTGATATCAGAGTCTGCACGGGTTCGAATCTTACTTTCTTCAAAAACATATTCAAGGATGAACGTCCTTTAAGCAGGAGGGAATGATACTTTCGGGTCTGAGTGTGTGGATTGAGTTCGACCAAGTAGCACCCAAAGTCAGGGGAGACTGGGGGATTGTGTCTGATACCAAACATTAAGAATAAAGCGCTCATCCAGCCGAACCAGGTGAAATACAAAAGCACATATTGCTCAAGACGTACTTCAACATCAAGAGTTTGGGGCCTTTCGCTAGTACCAACCACAAGCACGCTTAGCATAACAGTAGCTAACATCTTTGCGTGAGAGAAAGATCATTCAAGAAGTTGATCGGATTGAAAATCAGAGATCATTGAAATCTATATGTATATATAAAAGTAACGATGTGGCTATTGGCCATTGTAACGGCATTCTGCCGATCGTCCTTCTTTGTATTTTACTCGCTTTCTAGGAGAAGGTGGGTATCTTTAGTACTAACTTAATACATCATACTAAAAGAAAACTAACAAAAAAGCAATGGGTCTCTAGAAAACATTTTTAGGCATCCCATTTCGAACAAAACAAGGATCACACATACCATATAGTCGGCAGAGTTGTAGGAGCTTTCCATCATTGATTATAGGATGTTGACCGGATCCAGCGAATACGAGTAAATGATTTCAAAACTTATTGCCCTCATGATAGCATATAGCTACGCTTTCATGAAGAGACTGTGGAATCCCAAATGACCTTGAGAATCCCTCATCACTCCTCCGCATCTTTCACGTTTGCTTTGGGGAAGTCTTTTTCCACATCCCCGCCAAGATTAAAAATTTGGTGCGTTAATTTAGATGTACTTTCCATGAGAAGATAATTACAAGTGTGATCTTTATTTTTGCCTTGAAAGATAAATTTGGTCCAAAGATGCCATAATTAATTTTTTGAAAGCGCCCTTTTCCCGAGTTGTGATTGGTATTCCATTATCAAATCTCATCTATTAGTTAGGCATCAAAAGTTGTTTCCACAAATCTTTTGCTCTTTCACAATCCCTGATAACATGAATCACATTTTCCTCATTATTACAATGGAAGGGACAAAGATTCCCATTTGAGAGGCCTATTCTGGCTCTTAGAGAATTGGTAACAAGCCTTTCATGGCCGACTTGCCACATGAACATTTTAATCTTTTCAGGAAGTTGCCACTTCCACATTAAGGACCAGAAGGTACGAGTATCCGTCAGATCATGACCAGAAGGTGGGTATCTTTAGTACTAACCATAAGCGCACTTAATATAACAGATAAGATCTTTACGTGAGAGAAAGATCATTCAAGAAGTTAGTGGGATTGAAAATCAAAGATCACCGAAATCCATATGATAGATAAAAGTAATGATGTGGCTATAGGGCATTGCAATGGCATCCCGCCAATAGTCATTTTTTTGTATTTTACTCACTTCATAGAAGAAAGTGGATATCTAGAGTCCAGCGTCTTGTGGAGTCTGCATTCCATCATCACATAGTATGTACTCTTTTTTTGGGCTCGTATTACATTCCCCTCAACATTCATTTAGCTATATATTACAAACATCACCTTTTATATATATATCTTGCCAAATACATGATTTAAATTAGGAATCTGGTTTTTTTTTTTAAAAATAGCAAGGCAAATTATCAGTTAAGTCCAATCTTGTAGCCCACTCTTAAGCACATATTAAGGTGATTAATTAGTTAGGATCTTATACTGATTGTTAAGATCATGCATAACTCGAACTTAAAACTAACGAGATGGGACACCAAAAATACTTTGAATGGTCATAGATTCAATTCTTTCAACAAAATTGTTTCTAAAATTTGAAAATAATGAATTCCCGCTATAGATGGATGGCAAATTATCAATATCATGAGTAATAAATATAAAATTGATAGGAAGCTGTGAGTGTCGCATATCTTTTCAAGGATTTTGTACAATGTATTTTTATTTTTATTATTATTATTAAATCTCTCCTCCTATATTCCTTTTGGTTCTATACATATTTTTTATGTCCTCTTAATTTTTCTTCACATTTCAGCAAAGTTTAAATATAAAAATAGGTATAATATTTTTCTTTAAGAAATTGAAATTGTTATTTATCCAGTAAAAATATCTAGATTTTTGTGAAAATGAAAGAGAGAGACCCTTTACTTAAAATAAAACGCATAATGAGACAATTTCAATGTCTATTCTTTCCTTTAAAGTTAAAATACGTGCCCATTAAAAATTTGTCTCTTTCTCAGAAAACATCAATATTGATGGATACAAAAGTATTTTAAAAAAGATAACCTGTCATTTTTAATTTTTTTTTTCTTGTCTTTTATTAATTTTTTATTCTTTTAAATATACACATTTGAATTTCAAAATGTTTTCAAATTTAAAATATTTTCATTTTATTTTTTTATTTTGTATATAAAAATCATTTAAATCTTGGGAATTCAACACAAGTGATAGAACATGGCTTTCAACCTCCTAGGAGATGTTCTTCACTAACTTTTCTCTCCACCTAATGTCTCAACTATTAGATAACATTTTAATGTGTGATATTTAATGCAATATGACAATATTATAATTGTAGATATTTAATATTATAATGTTATTTAATATATAGCATTAAATCTCGTATATTAAAATATGATCTAATAATTGAGATATTAAGTAGGAGAAAGTAGAGAAAAGGGTTAGTGGAGACACCCTCTCCGCTCCCACTTTGGATTCATCACAACTTCACTTACTAAACTTTAATATGTTAGAAAAATAAAATTATTATTATATTATTTAATAAATAATTAAATAAATTTAAACTATTAAATTTTAATTTAAACAGTTCAAAATTATAGCAACAATTATTTTGAACTATCTAAGTCAATTTCCAACCGTTTTAACTTATCTATTTTATTACTTAGATAGATAATTTATTATCACGTTAAATCCAAGAAATTGAAGTTGATATAAGAATGGTGAAGGTGAAGGCAAGAAGAAGAAAGCCAACTGCCAACTTCCAAGTGTGATCAAGCTGAACTTAGAACCTTAAATTGGGAAAAATAAAAAATAGTACTAATTCCTAAATATTATTCTCATTAACTTGTTCTATAAATCAAGGACTTCATCTTCTCTTTTTTTTGGTAAAAAGGACTTCATCTTTTCATGTCACACACCCACAAATTTGGATTTGGGCTTCGGATTTATGAGAATCAAAAGAGAAAATAGAAATACAAATTCAATGGCTCTAAAGAAAGCCAAATTAGCCGGAGTCTAAACAAGGAATTTAGCCGTCAATATTCAATCTTCAATTCTTATCTTCCATTTCTCTCTCTATAAGTACAATCATTCTCACTCCCTTCGCAAACCAAAACGATCCATTAAAAACACAAAAAATAACAAAAAAAAATTGGCTCTATCGCTACGTTTCGTTCCTGGGTTTTACAATATTGTTCCAAAAAATAAATGATGAAAGCTTAACTCCATAATCATGGGTTTTCTTCACAAGATCTGGGACGAAACGCTGGCCGGCCCTGCTCCGGACTCCGGCCTCGGAAAACTTCGCAAGTACAATTCTTTCTCTGCCTCCTCCGCCGCCGCCGCCTCTCCGATTTCGCTGCCACCGCCGCCTTCCATCACTCGCAGTATCACCATTGTTCGCACCACCTCCGATTCCCGGTGCTTCTCCGATTCCGCCTCCTTCCCGGACTCACCCTCCGGCTCCGTCACCCCTCGCACGCCTTCTACACGTAAATTCTTTTCTCACTCTCTATCTTTTTGTTTTAATGCCTGACCGAAAGTTGGTTGTGTTATATGCTTGAAATTATAAAAGAAAACGGGGATGGTTCTCTACGTTATAATGTTCAAATTTTGAATATTGAGATGAGATTTTTAAGTACCTGTTTAGGGGTAGATATTGATGGTAGCAATATAAAAGTATGTGACTTGATTGACCAAGGAAGATATGAGATTCTGATATGAATATCAGATTCTGCAGCCCTGTAAGTTGACTTCTGCCATACGAATCTTTATAAATTTCAAATCAATCCTTCTGTTTTTCTTCTCTTCCTTCCTATTGAGTATGAGATTCTAAAACATAATGGCCTGTGACCCAATCACGACTTAGATCTTATATTTAAAGGATGAGATTCCATTGTAACAATCCGAGAAGATGATATGTAAGTTAGATAAACTATAAAGTTTCTTTCTCTTTATCAGAGAGATTTGTGGAAGTTAATGGGTTTGAGTTTTTTTTTTTGTTGCTTGTAGCGGGGACTCCAGTTGGTGATTTCAAGAAATTTACGAGGAGAAAATTGCCAACTCAACCAGAGCGACCTGAGTCTACAAGTCTGAACATTTCCGATTGGTTCTCTCTCTGTTTTTCATATCCCTGTTTGGTGCAAGAAATAATATTTGCTATTATTGTCTTGGTTTCTTGCCTAGACTCCTAACTATGGTGGCCTCTGTGTTTTTACAGGGTGATTATGAGTGCTTTGGATCGTTGAAGAAAGAGGAAAGCGAAGAACTTTGACTTGAAAATATAATAAAGCAGATAGATGCGTTTTGTACAGAGAAGAGAGATTCCAAGGGAAACATTGTTTTGTGTTTCTGTGTGTATAACAAGTAGTAGATTTACTAGCTTCCTACAATAAGATGATTCCTCAGATCAAGAAGGAGCCAAATCTCAGATCTGGGTTTGACTGGTTCTTCTTTCTGATATCTGTTTTTTTTTCCTCTCTGTTTTTCAATTTCCCTTCTCTCTCCTTATATGTAATAACATGTATATGTGTGTATATATGTATGTATTTTTAAGCCTCGTTTCAGGGGTTATGATTGTGTATATGGATTATCGAGACTGACCTCTCTGAAAGTTGAACTCGATGAAGCTTGAAAAGTTTGTGTATTAATATACTCGTAAGTTAGTATTATACGGGAACATAATCGCCAGATTAGATTCCCTAAATTTCTTTTTTTAAGGAAATATTTGATGGAGGTGATGTGACGACTTTAATATCTTATCTGCTTTTTCGGTCTCATCTCCTTTCTTAACCGAAATGCCTTTTTTAAGTTTAGTTTATTTATTTATTTTAACTCTTACTCAATATGTAGCACGAATTAATCCTCATGTAATTGCATGAATTAACTTAATTATGATTATTTTTAGGGGTTTAAACTTTTCATGTTGCATGAGAAGATTCTTACCCACATGAAATTGTGGGACTACATATATATATATAATGCTAATTGAAAAAAACACTTCTCATGTTGAAGGAGAAGTGTATTCTCATGTCACACACCCATGAAATGGTGGGATCCGCATATACATATAATTAGCATTATATATATATATATGTGGTCTATCATTTCATGTATGTGTAGGAATCTTTTTCTTCTCATGCAATATGAGAAGTTTAAACCTCATGCTAATTTTATATATATATGGGTCTCACCATTTCATGTGTGTGTGACATAAGAATACACTTTTTTTTTCCCTAATCCTATCCGCCAATTAAACTAGTTTTCCTATGCCGTAAATGGAAACTGATAAATTTGTTATATTAGTCACGGTATATATAAATAAAGTATTAGAATTAGAAAGGATGTGAGCTCAGAATTAATCATATTTTTTTTAATAAATGAATTATGATTCTTTATGGTATATTATATTTTACATTGACATTGACATTGACGACAATGATCCTCCAATATGACTGAAAGATAGATAGATATGAAGAAGTCAGATGAATATAGTTAGAGTGAAGAATATGGTTAGAGTGAAGAGTTGGTGTTCAGTTAAGTCTACTAAAGGACTGTTGGAAAATTGGTGAGGGGAAAAAAAATTTGAGCTGGGTTTAAAAAATTTAGAGAAATGTGGTTAAAATATTTTAATTAATTTTTCTTACTCTTGTATCTTACATTTTTCCTTTATTAAAATTGTAAAACCTCATTTTATTCAATTTTTTTAGATTTAACTCATACAAATTTTCCTTCCCCTCCCCTCTCTTCCCAATTCCTCATACCAAAAAGGTACCAATTTAGCAACAAATTATTTCTCTATGAGCACCCAATACAATTAACTATTTTAGAGTGTAAAAGTAAATATAATCAATCTTTTTGGTAACATATATAGCAACCCCGTTAACCTTGTTTAACTTTTGTTACTTTTTGCACTGTGGGTCTCACCCATCTTCTCACTCTCTATTATTTGAATATGTTTTTAAAACTATGTGCCTTTTTATTGGGAAAATATTACTTAAGTCCTATGGAAGCAATTTTCTTTTAACTAACCCCAAAAGATTTTGAAATTTCACTGCATCCTCTTGAGTCAAAATGAATTTAAGTTTTGTCCATAAAAAGATAATAATGCCTTGCTTTATTTTTTTTCCATATGAGAATTTAAAAGACAAATAAGAGTATTCACAAAAAAAAAAAAAGATTTACAAGAATGGAGGGAGTTACAAAAAATTTTGTAAGACAAATATGGGCTTTTACAAAACAAAAGGGGTTAAGTACCATTTTTGCCCCGGAAGTATACGCGGAGGACCAATTTTGCCTTGAAAGTTTTTTCAGGAGCAATGTTGCCCTGGAAGTATAAAATGTAGCAATGTTGCCCCTCCGTTAGGGTTCCGTTAAAAACCCTAACGGTCAACATTAGTTGACTCCGTTATGCTAACGTAGATTGTCTACGTGGCATCTTTGTCACTTTTTTTTTATGGGTTAAATAGCACTTTTGCCCCAGAAGTATATGCCCTGGAAGTTTATTTTTTACTCAATGTTGCCCCGGAAGTCTAAAAACGTAGCAGTGTTGCCCCTTCATTAACAGCCCTAACGGTCAAACATTGGTTACCCCACAATGGATTGTGCCATTAAGAGTGTGTCTATAAATATACTTCCTTTAATTTCCTCCTTTTTTATTTGCAATTTTCCTTGTTCTGCAAGAAATTTTCCATTGAGACTTAAAGGTAGAGAACACCTTAGCTGAGCTCCACATCTGAAATTTTGTGATGAATTCTAATTGATTTAAATAATTAATTGTATTTGACACTTTTTGTAAGTTTTATTCTCTCAGTCATCTCTTTTTACAGTGCACTAGAGGTTCGTTAGTCGTTCGCGTAGATAATTCCGCAGGCGGGTAATTATTGTTTGGAAAAATTCGTTTGAACTGTCTGCGACGTACTCATTTAATCTTCTGTTCGGACAAATTCATTCTTACTTTTTTGTTTGATTTGTTCGAAACATTTTTTTCTAGACAAATTCTGCAGGTGAGTGATTATTCTTTGGTTGGGAAATGTTCGTAATGGAGGATGCTATGGGGAAAAAGGAGTAGGCTATGTTTACTTTTTTAAAAATAAAAAAATAAAAATTAATTATCACCCCTACTCCCTCCTGTCATAATTATAATTATAAGATTGGATTTACTTTTTTTTTGAAGAAATTAAGAAAACTAAATAAGTTACGTAATCATAGTACCTCCAGTCCTAATTATAAGACCAGGTTGACGTTTGACTGTTAGGGCTATCAATAGATGGGCAACATTGCTACGTTTTTAGACTTCCGGAGCAACATTAAGCCAAAATTAAACTTCCATAGCAACATTGCTCTTAAGCATATACTTTTGGGGCAAAATTGCTACTTAACTCATAAAAAAAAAGTAACAAAGATGCCACGTAGACAATCCACGTCAGTATAACGGAGTCAACTAACGTTGGTTAGTTAGGTGATAACCCTAACGAAGGGGCAACATTGCTTCTAAAGAAACTTCCAGGGCAAAATTGGTCCTCGGCGTATACTTCCGGGGCAAAAACGGTACTTAACCCAAACAAAAATATGAATGACCAAATTTTTTAACTCTCTAGATTCTTTTAAATCCGTTTACAAGATAAACATGGTTATTTACAAGACAAATAAGAAAATTTATAAGATAAATATGTGCATTTATAAAACAAAATATAATTATGTCTTTTTTAGACCCAACAAAAAATATTTGTGTTAGGTGCTTATAGTAAAATATTTTATTGCTAAATTTACATATTTGCCCTTCTAAAATATATTAAAATGAGAAAATTGGTGGGACCCACAATACAAAAAGTAACGAAAGTTAACTAAGGTTATCAATGTTGCTATTTATGCTATCAAAAAAAAAATAATGATGCTTATTTTTATATCCAAAATAGTTGATTGTGTTGAGTGCCTCTAAATAAATAGTTTATTAGTAAATTTACATCTTCACTCATCTATTAAAAACAGACACTGTAAATCATGAAAACTTGTGTGCTGGAAGTTATAGAAAAGATGTTTCAACTTTTGTAGAAATCCTAATTAAATGGGGTAACAGAGAAATAACATAAGAACAAAAATTAAGGTAAGATTGATTCTTCAAATGCTTACAGCGAGGCTGCTGCTTTCACTTTCTCCATAAAATTAAAGATAATTTCTTTTAACTATTGATTATTTCAATCAGGGAGGTATAGCAAAGATTTTTTTGATTGAGAGGACATGTAATAAACAATTATTATTTAGAATAAATTATTACGAAGGAACTGTGCATAAAATGAGTTAGTAATGGGTTGAGTTTTTCTTTTGATATTATTCTCATTACTTTTCATCATTTTTAAATCATATTCGTCCAATCAATCACAATATTACATTAATCTCTCTCTTTTCTTTCTAATCAACAGCCCAAATGGACCAATAAAAAAAAAAACAAAAGATTAGGAGAACATCCTCTCTCGTTAGTAGGGGTGGAAATAGTAGAGCACTCTATCAAAAGGCCTACAACCCGACCGACGTTTAGGGTGATCTGCTTGTTTGTTAAAAAAGCCAGGTCAAAGCCTATTTAAAGGCCTAAATGTTTAAATAAAGCTAAAGCTATTTTGTTAAGGCAAGATTCTACTGTAATGCGCGTAGGCTAGTGATTACATATTAAATAAATATAATTATATTTATATCATATAAATAATATAATATTTATTGTTTTTCATTCTTATATTCTACTAAAAGTTTATAGTTATATAGGTTTTGATAGGCTTAAAGTGTAAGAAGCCTATATATAGCCTCTAAAGCCTACAATATGAGCGTTTTAAAATCTTAAAAACTTCGCGCCGATGATGGCGCTTATGAAGACTGACTTAAGTTCAAAAAAAGCTTACATTCGGTTTAGGCATTTTACCCCTATTATAGATTGCACTGTTGTTTAAATTTGTAAAATCTAATCTAACCTAACATATTTCCATCCCTACCCTGTAATTGGGGAGATAATGATTTTCTCTTTTTGTTCGTGTTGTATACAACTTGATAACTTATTGCTTATCTACTTATCAATGCATGACGCATGTCATTGTGGCAAGGTCCGAATACATATTACAAAACTGTCTTTTCACTAAATTTCATGAGTAGTACGATTTATAATTTAAATGATATTGTTTATAAATTTCATATCAATATAGTATTGATTTGTATCAAGTCTTAGAAAGACAAGGACTTTTTTATTGTGTGGTGATAAAAAATTAGTGAATTGTAGAATTTAAGGTACAGTGAGGAATTATAATGAAGAAGTCATATTAATATCCATAGAAAACAAAAAAAATTACACTCCCTCTTATACTAAATATAAGGTTGAGTTGATTTTATTTTTAAAAAGTTAATAAAACTAAATAAGTTATTTAATCATATCATATGTCGTGTATCCTTATATATATATATATATATCAGTTTATAAGTAAAACAAAATAGTTTGGAGAAAAAATGACAAATATAAATATTTTAAAGTAATTTAATTAGATTTATTAATATCACTAAAAAAATTAACTATGTCTTATATTTATGAGTGAAGATGTATTAATATATATATATATATATATTTTGATATATAAGATGGCTAGAAGCCTTTATTAAAAGAAAGAATTACACAGGAGAGGAAATTAATCTCAAACACTCTTGGTTAACCCAAGATCCCAAATAAAAAGGGCATACATCAGAATAGAGGATGTGGATATATCCACTTTAGTCAAGGCATCCGCAATCCTATTACTCTCACGATTAATACTCCTGACATGTACTTGCAAGTAGCTCACGGATTTTTTTTTTTTTTTGGAATTGGGGACCTAATGGTTCCGGGCAAGGTCGAACCCTGATACAAATACTGGATAGGCCAGCGTTATACCACTGCACTACCTAAGTGGTTGGTTAGTAGCTCACGGATTTTAATCATCTGAAGACTCCCTGTACCATGATTTGGATTCAGAATCGGATTCACCACTCCTTAGCATCAGACTCAACAAGAACTTTTTTCAGTCCCATATCCCAATCAAGCTGAAGTCCTTCAAGTAAAGCCCATTCCTCAGCAAAATAAGCCTGACACATCCCAATCTGTTTCGAAAAACCAATTATCCATCTGCCATTCCAATCCCTAATTACACATTTACACCCCACAGCCCCTAATTATCCATCCGAAGATGTATTAATATTTAAACCTACACTCAATAGACTTTTTCTGTTTTTTGAATGAGAAAGCGGTGGGCTAAGTCCGAAAGCTTTCCTTCGGGCCGCATGAAGCCTGGACGAGGTTTCTTTTCTTTTTGTTTTTGTCTAAATTTAAGATTTCTGTTTTTTTAATAGTATCATGATGATCCGTCAACTGGGAATGTAGCTCAAACGGTAGAGCGCTCTGTCACGGTCTCATTGGGACATATATAATATGTGGTGTTAAGAAAATCTTAGAACAAGTGATCTCCTGAGAAGTTCCACACGCTGAGCCGCTTCGTGCGTAACAGCTCACTCTCTATGCTAGAGGTATGGGTTTTGATTCACTTTTGTTTTAGGCCCTGAAATTGAGCTTCGTACAGAATTTTTCCACCAACCAAACCTTTTTTTTTTTTCTCATTTATTTTGCCATCAATGACGCCAAATTTTTATATATTTCCAAATTTTGAAAATTCAAACTTGTCAGCTCGGTCGGAAATTTTAGTTGAATAATTTGGTTGCATGTTTGAATATATTAATAAACCCTCAGTATTGTTTGAGGTGTTTGTATAAGGAAGAAGTGAATCACATGTGCAGATCTTGAATAATGTATGAGCCACAGAAATAAAAAAGAATCAGCATTGTGTTTCCAATTCAGAGTCAACATCTCAGACAAATTAAGTGGATTCTTGTTAGAAATATTGGGTGGGTGATAAGTTTTTTAAATTGAAATTTCTTTGTGAAAAACTGCTTACAGCGGTTGTATATATCCTTTAAACATTTTTTTTTAAGTTTAGAAATCCTTGGAACATACTAACAATGTAATCAACAAAAGAAGCTAACAAGCTAGAAGCAATTCAAAGAAGGTGGGCAAAAAAAACCTTGAAATGGTCGGTTATTCTTTTTTATACTTCAGAGTAGAACAGCCATAATGTTGAATATGAATAATGTCATCAAAAGGTTGGCCATATGCCTCTATCTAAAGGTTTTTAAACTTAGATGGATTGGTTACTGAATCAGTCAGGGTATTGGGTCAAGAGTTAGTGGGTCAAACCGGAGTCAAACCAATACGAAAATGAAGATTTCAGGGTTATTAATATGAAATTATAAAAAAATATTAAAAAAAATCATTATTTTTTTAAATAAACAGGGTTAATACCCAAACCGGACAGGTTCGCTAGTTTCCGGCCTGAACCGGCCAGTCTGATCCGGATTTAATATCACTGCTCAATCCTTTAATGGGTCCCTCAACTCTTAGGATGAAATATAAATCGTTTAAGATTTTCATCTAGATTGTATAGGATTTTTAAAATAAAAGAAGTATGAGGTTAATAAAGTAGTTCGAACAATAAAATATAATCTTTATTTGTTTTTGGTAAATTGAGTCTAGTGATGATCTAAATTCAAAACTAAGTTTGAAAGCTTAGGTTTTGAGATAGAGCTTAAAATTCATTTCTCACCCATCAGGTTGAATTAATGTTTAAATCTTTACGGAAAGAACTATTCACATTTCGAAAAAGATAGTTGTGCCTAGAAAGAAATGATTTATTTCGTATAGGTGGAAGGAGAAGCTGTAATTTCACTTCATTGCAATGAAATTGTCGGTTCGGGATGGAGTATGTGGTTATGGTGGTCTTAATTGTAACGCCATTAATAATATAGTTGACTTCTTTAAACTTCTTTTGACATTTGATATCCAACACTGTCCAACAAATGGAGATGTACTCACGCACTGTAAAAGATGATCAATGGATAATAGTTGTATTTCAATAAATAAATATGATTCACTGTTTTTTTAACATGACAAGATAATCTCAGCCCAACAATCACGACAGAGCGGGCTAGACTATTCAAATTCTTAAACATAAAAGCACCTCTAATTCTGTAAAAATCTATTAAAAAATAAAAGAATATAAATAAGAAAAGAAAAAATATAAAAAAATACACCACAACGTTGAAAAAAATTGTGTTTTGAGGTTTAATTTGTTAATTTATGTGATTGTGAATCTTTGATTCAACCATAAATTTCATGTAATTGACCACCACAACATTGGAAGGCAAAGAGGTTGAGGTTTAGAATGAAAAATCAATTAACTTCATCCACAGTGTAGTGTAAAATGGGTAAAAGCATAGTAAAATATTCAGATTTAAAATAAAAGTATTTTAACAATTCTAATGTATAAGATATCATACCTGTTTCTAGTATGGATGTCATATCAATTACAAAATGAGAAGATATCATGAAATTCCAGAAGATCGTCTGTTATATAATATATCAAAATATTAAAAGTTAACAATGTAATTTATAATACAAAATTAATAAAACACTATACTAAATGAAACAATTAAAAATCACTTAAAGTAATGCTCTTCGCTCTTTTAATGACTTGAAATCATCAATAATTGAATCAGTAGTGAAAGTGTCAGCTATTTCTCTTTCAATATGAATTATCATATTATCTACAGTAAAATCATCTTCCATCTTGTTATTACAGGAAAAAAAAGTTATAAAAAAAAGTTCATTACATTAAAAAAAAAAAAAATCAGATTTTTTTTTCGGGGGGCCATGGCCCCCGCCTGTCCCTTCTATACTCCGCCCCTGCACCTCTAATTCTGTAAAACTTCTAGGCTGTGTTTGGTTTGAAGTTAGGAGAGTTTTCCTTCTTTATGTTAAAAGTTATATATAACCATAAATTTATATTGTTTTCTAAACATTTCACATCATGGCCATATCTGACTTTTCACACCAAGGAAGGAAGCTCTCTTCCCTTCAAACCAAACACAATCCTAAAGAAAAGATGAAACTTGTAAAAAGATATTCATCGATCATAAATATAGGACAAAGTTTATAGTACAAACTCGTCTATAATACATTTATACATACCAAGTCAAATCAAAGTGATTTCAAGAATTGTACTCAGAGCCATTTTTATTTGCATTTTAATACACCATTCTGGCATTTTCTTAACTTTGACGCAAGTTGAAAAAAAACTTGTCCCAGCATTTTTATTTTGCACAGCGTAAAATTATTTCTTAAAAGTTAATCCAAATATCCTTTTAATACACTGTGAGTCAAATATATTCTTTTATAATAATGAAAAGTAAATGATAAAAATAATTGATGCTTTAATGAAGAGTTTAAAATAAAAATATCTGAAAAATGATAAAACTTGAGTCCATGTACTCTTATTCAATAGGTTCAAATTTCTAATCAAATCCTGTCATTTTATCCATGCGATTTTTTTTTTTTGAATAAAACATATATCAACAAAGACATTATATCAACAACAACAAAGACTTCTAATATTCATCAACGCTCGTCTCTTGAATAAAATAAGGAGGTTGATGAAACAAACAAAAATTTTCATCTATAATATGAGAATATCTGACTAATTGATCCGTAATAGTTATTATCTTTCTATGATCGTGACCATAACTTATCAATTTCTATGATAAAACATCATAATATCATACATGCGAATTTCTATTATTAAGAGAAGAAGTTGATGTGGCAAAATTTGATTGAAAATTAAAAACATAAAAGCAGGAAAGCTCCAATAAAATGGAGAAATGAGACTGTAGGGCTGATTTGACATGTTATGATTAAACAAAGGGGTTTAGGGATTAGCCTCAAAATCAGCACGTAGATCTCATTAGGCCAAAATTTCAACCCAACAAATAATCCAAATCAAGTGGTTAATAATAATCACATGGATGACAGAAGCGACAAAACCAGGTTACCTTTTTCTTTACGGGGATGGAGAAATAGCGAATAGAACTCCGCCATGTGGAGGACAAGTGATCATTGAGGCTTCTGACGGGATGGACACGTGGGAGATGTTGATTGGGGGAGGGAAATTGCTGCTAAAGCAAGAGAGAATAGAAGCCATTGCTTCCGATTCCGCCCCCGAGAGCCGCGATCTGACAGTGAAAGCTCGCAACGGTAACCCAGCAAGAATACCATCTGGATGACACGTGTCCTGGCATTGGGAGTTTTGTCGTGATGGGACCCACCTCCACTATGCTTCTTCTCTACCAGCAACACACCTTATAATTATCACGTATTTTTTTCGCTTGCTCCTTCTACTTTTGCGTAGAGGGAGGTGCAAGTGCTGAACTGTACAAGTTTAACAACAAATGCATGCGTGACCTTTTTTTTCTCCCTCTCGACGTTGAAGTCAACAAATGTTGGCCACGTTTTTTTTTTTTTTAAGGGTTATGGGGTAAAAATGCCCATCAACTTTTTTCAAGGGAGGGCATCTAACACCATAAAAACTTTCATTGCAAAAATACTACTTTCCGAACTTCTCCAAATATAGCAAAAATGTCATTACCGTTAAGTAAGCTTAACGTCGTCTGTCACTTTTTTCACCAATTTTTCCACGTCTGTCACATTTAGTCAATCTCTCTCTCCCTCAATCCTTCCCCACTCTCTCTCCTTCCACAACCCCGAGATCCTCAATGCTCTCTCATCGCCGGAAATCTCATCACTCCCTATCACTCACCACCACCTACTCATCCATTGCCATCATAGTGACCACGACGAGGAGGATCAAGAGCCGACCTCACCGTCCTCCTTCTTTGAGCTTTTTCGACAGCTGAGGAGAGGGCACTGTCTTCTTAGAGTGAACTAAAAGAGGCAGCAAAAAATTTTATTCACTGTTCATCGTCCTTGTTGCTTTGAAAAGAGAGTGGTGGGCGTGAGAATCGAGAGGAGAGCTTGTGAACCGAGAGGCGGACTTCAAAGCACTGTTCATCTTCTCCATTGTTAGACCAGAGGTGACAAGCTAGAGAAGAGAAGAGGAAGTCTCCTGTTTCTTCTTTTCTAAAAGAATTCAATGGTGAGAAGGAGACAAAGACCAGGGGTACATCAGAGTGGATGAAGCAAGAAGGAATATCATCCACTTATTTAAATTATATGTTACATATGATTATATTATATATTAATTTATAATAAGTTTGAAAAATAACTTTGGAGAAAAATAATAAACATAAATATTTTAAAGTGAGGGGTAAAAGTGAAAACTTAGTAATAAATTATTTAGCTATGAGCACCCAACTATCTTAATTTATTGGATTAAAAAGTAGATATAAACATTTTTTTAAGGGTTAAAGTACAGATTTGTCAATGAACTATTACCCGAGGAGCATCTGGCACAAACATTAATTGAGGGTACCAAAATTACCAATCAACAATTAAAAAGTGAAAAAAAATATCAAACACTACTACAAAAATTGGATATTACTACCTTAAACGACGTCCTGATCTAAAAGTATGAAGTAAAAAATGAAGGCGGTGACATTCTTGTAATTATTTGTAAGGAAATAGAGCATTGAGCGTCCTGAATTAGAGTTTAGGACATGTAAAATTGATTTTTGTCGTCCTAACATTGTTTAAGGACGCCTAAAATCTAGATATATTGTTTCGCGCCATGGGATATATGAGAATTTTTTGTTTGGCGCCGTTGGAGTATTGTTTTTTTTTTAAAAAAAAAAAAATTGGCGACCTAAAAGTAAATTCAGGTCGCCAATTGTTGAATTTTGGCGACGACGAATATTTTTTTTTTTTAAAAAAAACAATACTCCAACGGCGCCAAACAAAAAATTCTCATATATCCCATGGCGCGAAACAATATATCTAGATTTTAGGCGTCCTTAAACAATGTTAGGACGACAAAAATCAATTTTACATATCCTAAACTCTAATTCGTAACGCTCAATGCTCTATTTCCTTACAAATAATTACAAAATGTCACCGCCTTCATTTTTTACTTTATACTTTTAGATCAGGACGTCGTTTAAGGTAGTAATATCCAATTTTTGTAGTAGTGTTTGATATTTTTTTTTCACTTTTTAATTGTTGATTGGTAATTTTGATACCCTCAATTAATGTTTGTGCCAGATGCTCCTCGAGTAATAGTTCGTTGGCAAATCTACACCTTAATCCTTTTTTTTATTGTAGTATATATGGTAACATCGTTAACTCGGGCAAACTTCCATCACTTTTTGCACTATGTGTCATACCAGTTTTCTCACTCTCTATTATTTTAACATATTTTTAGAATTATGTGTTTTTTAATAGGAAAATATCACTTAGACCTCATTAAAGCAATTTTATTTCAATCAACTTCTAAAAGATTCTAAATTTTACTGTACCTCCTTAGGTGAAAATGAAATTAAGTTTTGTAGGTAAAAAAACAATGATGCCCTTGCTTTATTTTTTCAATTCCTTATTTGTTTTGTAAATAAACAAAACTTGTTAACTCTAGGATTATTTTAAATCCGTTTATTTGTCTTAAAAATACATTTATTTGTTTTGTGAATCGCCAAAATGTTTTTGTTAACTCCTTAGTTTTCTTTGAATCCCTTTATTTGTTTTGTAAATGTCTTTAGTTGTCTTAAAAATGCCCATATTTATCTTGTAAATGTTCTTATAAAAAAAGTGTGGGCATTATTATCTTTTTACTCGCAAAACTTTGTTTCATTTTGACTTAAGGGGGTGCAGTAAAATTTTAAAATCTTTTAGAGATTGATTGAAATAAAATTGCATTCATGGGGCCGGGCCTAAGTGATATTTTCCATTGAAAAAGCATATATTTTTAACAATATATTAAAATAATAGAGAGTGAGAAAACTGATGAGACCCACAATGTAAAAGGTAACAGAAGTTAACTAGGGTTAATTGCGTTGCCATATATGTTACCTTAAAAATATTTATATATCACTCTGATCCTATTTATAAATCCCTTTTAACTAAATCCAGACATACCAAGAAAATGTAGTTTGCTTAATGATTATGAGTAAATTTTCAACTTAGCTATCATTTATGAATTATGATGAGTATTTTTCAGCTCTTTCTTTTCTCTTTATTTTTATTGGTACAATTAATATGGACAAAATTGTCTCAATCTCATTTACTACCCTGAAACTGAACTTAAAAATAGGATCAAATTGTGTTATCAAAAGGAACTTATAAATAAGATCAAAGTGATATATTTTTAGACCTAACACAAGATAATTGTGTTGGTGCTCATAGCAAAATAATTTATTGCTAAATTTACATCTTCACCCTTAAATCAATTTAATTAATCTCCTTAATCACTAAGAAAAATCAACTATTAGATCTTATATTTATGACTGAATGTAGTAAATAAAAAAGAGAAAACTATTGATATCTTATATTTAAAATCAAAATAAATTCATGAATCATATTTTATAATTAGGGCAGGAGTTAAGTTTTACATAATTTATAGTCATGGACTCACCGTTTTAAAATATTCCCTTTATTTTAAAATACATAGTTAGGGCAGGAGTTAAGTTTTAACTTATAAGACATTTTTGGAGTAGTTTCTTGTCTTGTAATATATAAATTTGAGCTTTGAAACTCAACTGACATCAAGCACCTTCCTCAATACCTTATTAATTAAGAGTAAAGGTGTGATTGTGAATTTGAACCACATGAGAAAGATATCGTGTGTGGGTAAATTATGACAAGAAAGAGTTTCATAATATAAGATGTTTTTGGAGAAATATAATGACGCATCAATGATTTTTTTAAACCATAAATCAATCATATTGTTTCAAAGTTACCTTTTATTGAAATTAAATTTAATTGATTTTCACTCTATAAATTAAAAGAGGAGGAGTATATAATTTAGAATTAATAAAGTTGGAAAAATACCAACTTGAATAACGAATGGACAAATGTTCGATAAAATAATGTTACTTCCGGTCTTAAATATAAGATAAAGTTTGTAATACGCTTTACACTACAAATTTTATCTCATATTTAAGATCGAAAAGAATAGTAATTATCAATCAATATGCACCGGAGACACTACTTGCGTAAGAAAAACATTGGAATGTAAAATAAAGAAGGTTCCCATAAAAAAAAAAAAAAAAAAAATAAAGAAGGTTGTGGGTTAAATTTAATAATGATGTCTTTTAAACTCGTTAAGTAACTAGCCAGACAATTAGTTTGATTAGGACTGCGTTAATTTATGGAATTTAATGTTACCAAATGAGAGTGAGGAAATTAATATTAAACAGGATCATGCGTTTGCGTCATTACGTTGTCAAATGCAATTGACTTTTCATGTCTGGTTACGTGACAAACAATGCCAATCCAACCCCTTTGTCAGCAACACCTAGCCAATGCCAATTATGCAACTCATTTTCAAAAATTAAATTAATACTTGTAGCCGAGTAGTAGTAGATCTTGAGTTAATTATTATATTCCGAAAAATACAATATCATATAAAATAAAATTACATACCTTTGAAATAAATATAATTTCTCCTTAAACATCCTTATTGATTATATATATTAAAGAGTTTTTAGTAGTAGGACTAGACTAGTAGTTATGATGAAAGGTGATATTTTAGGAAAACTAACTTATATTTATCATAAATAACTAATATAACTAACTTTTTTAATTTATCTAAATTAATCAACAATATTTTATATTAAAGATCAAAAGTGGTATGTATTAATATTAAGATCAATAAAGCATGAAAATAAATTTAATCAAACTGAATCATGTATAATGAAGTTCAACAACAGAAAAAAAGAAAAGAAAAGCATCCGGGGGCAACCAAAAAATGAAAAGGAACACAACACATTAGTATGCTTATTTAAAATTTACAAATGAATTTAAAAAAAGTTAGAAGGAATAAAAATTCATTCAATTGTAATTTTAGGATAATAGTAGTAATGATTATAGTGGCATTTAGTCAATATTAATAAATATGATTGTTTTTAATATAAGACTTATTTATAGAGTTGATATTTGTCCTAAATATAAAACTTAATTTATCAATTTTTTTTTCCTTCTAATTTACCCTTATTAATGCACCTTCAATAATAATTAAGGAGGATGAGGAGTGAGAGAATTAAAAAAGATGATTATGATGTTTTAGAAAATACACGTTATATTAACTAACTTCCTTAATATAATCAAATTAAGTAAATATGTTTTATATTAAAGATTGAACGAATAATACATCCTCTCCATTAAAATATTAATCCCATTGTGAAATTTTTTCAATATTGAAATATTTGTAAATTATTCATGTAAATAAGAGTGCAATAAAAAATATTAATAAATGCTATATTGAATTTTAAAAACAACATATAAAATGTTTTTTTTTTAAAAAAGACCTATATTCTAAAACAGATGAAGTATTTATTTTGAGAAAAATTACTTTAATTTAGAGCTGACTATGCTTAAATTTAAATCCGTCGGTACAAAATACCAAATTATTATATTCAATTTTTTTTTTTTGATTTTATTCTCACTGTAAAAATGAAAACAAAAAATAGATTGGAAATGAAATTTCCAATAAATTTGCAGTCAAAGCCATCTTTTTTTTTTTGACCTTCAGTCAAATCCATCTGATACAGTATGAAAACTCGTATTGGTGGTAAATCTTCCTCAGTCCTACCTGTATACTATAAACACTATTTGCTCTTGCAAATATGGTCGTGCTAGTAAAATATATTTTGTCTTCACTTTCAAAGCATATATACCTACCGTTCACTCCTTTTCTTTTTTAGTTTTTTTCCCCCTTACCTCCCAACTCAAACCCACACTCTCTCATCTCTCTCTCTCTCTCTACTGTAGTTTTTGAGATTGAGTGTAGAGAGAGAAAGCTAGAAAGAGATTTTAGGGGATGAGTAAAGCGAAGACCATCTTGTCATTGTAGGTTTTCGTAAAACTTCAAAAATATTTAGAGACTAAAAAAGAGCTCCTGCCACACAGAAGAAGCAACGAAAAAGAAGAATATATTAGACAAAAAAAGTGACAAGGGAGCGAAATGCTGGTGCTCTATTGAACTTGAATTCGGAGGATCGGATTGCGCAATTGAAGATCTCGCAGCTTCTACTCTGGAGCCTCGCATTGAATTCCCCGATCTTCCGACACATTTTCAGTTCCGCTTTTGAATGTAAATCGTTAGGGTTTTTTTTTTTTTTTAATTTTCGATGTTAGTACTTGCATTGTTTCTCGAGGTTTTTGTTTATGCAAATGAGTACATGATTACTCTGTTTTGCTTGCGGTTTCCTGGGTTTAGCTCCGTCAGATGTCGAATATTGGGTTATAGGAGCGTAGTCAACAGGGGGTCATTGCGGTCTTACACTTGACTGAGGTTTTTATTGAATCAGATCCATGGCATCTAATTTCTTTACGGCGAATTTGAATTTCTATATTGCCGGAAATGCTCAAATTAAGAAGCAATTTGTTTTTAAAGTGGGTTTTGGGTTGGGATCTATGGTGTTCCTCTGCTATGTCATTCAAACGAGTGGGTTTAACCTTGTAGGCCTTTGGTAAATTCTATATGCCATTATTCGTTTGAAAAGTGCCGATTTGTATAGTTTGCCAGTTCAAATACGACCGGCCGTCATCTCATGAAGAATTCAATAAAATAGTTTCATTGCTCTGAATTTTCATTTTTACAGAATCTACATTCTTAGTCTAGGATTTTTGAAGTGGATTTTGCTGATTTTCATTACCAACAAACGAAAACGATGATGAAAATTGCGTTTGGATATGTGCGTAGGTCAGAGAACTGATAGAGCTCGCTTTAGTAAAGGAAGATGAAGTCTGACACACCTCTTGATTATGCTGTATTCCAGTTGTCTCCAAAGCGTTCAAGGTGTGAATAACAACTTAATCGGCTTTTCAAGCGGTCTTGTGGTTTTCTGTCTATTATACCTTTGATATATTATATATCTTTCTGTTTTTTCTTTTTATGGGCAGATGTGAATTGTTCGTTTCAAGTGAAGGAAATACTGAGAAGCTGGCAACAGGATTTGTAAAACATTTTGTGACCCATTTAAAAGTTGCCGAACAGCAGGTTGCACAAGCAGTCCAATCATTTAAGCTAGAAATCGAGAGACACAAAAATGCAGAGGCATGGTTTACCAAAGGAACACTTGAAAGGTCAAAGCGATGAAAATAAAGAAAATTTCATCACAAAAATAGAGAAGAAGAAATAGAAGTTGCAAGGATGATACTTGTTTAGCTAAACTTCTAGTTTTCTTTCGGACTAATTGGCCTTTGGTGCTTGTAGGTTTGCACGGTTTGTCAGCACGCCAGAGGTTTTGGAAATGGTCAATACCTTTGATGCAGAGATGTCCCAGTTGGAAACAGCGCGGATAATATATTCCAAGGTATGATGTGATGACCAATAGAATGTTGGTTCAAATAATTGGGTAAAACACTCATGTTGTTTTGCTGATCTTGGAAACTCCTTATTTCAGGGGTCTGGAGATCAGCGGACAGATTCTCAAGGTATGTACCACTCTCTTCAAAGATCATTCTGTTTTCGTATTGCACAACTGTTTGCGCATTGCTGTGACAAGGGGTTTTGGAAAAGGAAATAGAGATCACTGGCTAGAGAAGCAAAGGAACCACCCTTGAAAGGAAAATATTGATAGGTTCTTGATTAGACTTAATAGGGTGTTAAGGAGAACATATATGCATTTAAAAGATAATGGGAACAGTAAATTTGGAACTTTGAATTTGAATTTCATCACTAATCTTTCAATTCCAGCATTTCTATTTTTCTGTAGAAAATATCTCTTTGTTGAAACAAGACCATTCCATGTGAGTTGACAGTTTGTTAACGAAAAAACTTGTCATTATATTTTTAGGCTATATCTATAAGCTGTCCACTTAATTTTGATATTTAGGTAGTTTTGGATTGATAACGTTTGTCTGTAATGGTTTATTTTACTAGCACTTAATGTGGTGAGAATCTATACCGTGTATCATCTTGATGGAGACTTGATATCTTCTAGGGAGATAAAAAGAAAGCAAATTAACCATAGCCCAAAGACTGCGGAAAGACAATTTTGAATTTTTATGCATGAATGCCCCCCTGATTGTACCATAAGATACTTGCTGATTCTTTTTTTTTTTTTTTTTTTTTTTGGGTGAGATAATCTAATTTTTCCAACTAATTGAGATTTGAGTCAGGTTGGCCCCAATTTTTTATTTTTTTTTGGGGGGGGGGGGGTAAAATCTCAATTTGATCTTTACCATTTACAAAACTTGAACTCATAACTGTTTTATTTAAATATCAAGAGCACATGAAAAATATTTTCAAGATTCAATAATAACACCTGATATCCTTACAAGATAACGGAATAAATTGAAGAGGATTTGAAATGGCGAAACAAATTAGATGAAATTTAGGTTGACCAAGTTTTATGGAAGAAAAAGAGATGATTTTAGCTTATCTTCTCTTAATGATCAATATAAATGTGATGCAACTACTTTTGTGCATTGTGACCTTTGAATATTGTGGGCACTAGGTGCAGGTGGGCTGGTGGGGTTTGTTGTTGATATATTAGACCTGTTTTTTCATGCCCCTGATGCCTATGCATTGTCTAGGGTTGCAGCTCTTCATGCCGTTGGTGTTTCTTTTGCTTGAGTATTCTTGGGTGATTCATAGTGACACTAATAAATCATTTGGTCAAATTTTCTCCAGGTGGGGATGGAACAGGAACCACAGCAGCGGCAGATGCAACCAAGTATTTTTCCATCCTTACTTCAATTTTTTTTGGGTGCTTTGCAACTTGCATGTTTTGCTATCATTATTTTCTTTTTATGGTTGGGCTCCCTATATTGGCGAGAGAGATTGGAAATTATTGCATCTGCCATCTAAGATGAGAGGCTAATCTTTTCTCATGACTTCAGTGCCTGGGCATATGACTTGCGATGCTGCAAGAATGAAATATTAGAAAGCATATGGCAGTTTCAGTAACTTTTGTTTACTAGTGAGTGCTGGAACTTAATCTAAAAAGAAGGACTGCCATGTTGACTCTGATGAATTATACTATCCATATATGAAGGGGATATTGAAATAGTAAACAATTTGATACTGATAGTTTGATTTTATTGAAAAACTGGTATTTACTTAAAGCAAAAAAGTTAAGATCAATAATTTGTTAAAAAATGCAAGAAATCAGTACTAAAGTTTACATTCAAGGGCAAGGATAAATTATATAAATCGAGTAGTGGTTGGATTGTTCTTGATTTGGGTTGTAATTTTTTCCGATCCAAATGTGAAAATTCATTGCCTAGGTTGAGTAGATGGAGCTTTTAGTAAACTAGTGCCAATGTGAAGTTGATCAAAGCATTTAATGGAAATGAACTCACTGACTGTCAGTCAGCAAGACTTTTGGTGCTGGATAATCATTGTAGTGAGGCATAAAATTATGATAAAATGTTAAAAAAAAGAAAAAGAAATTTATACGGGGAAGGAATCAATTACACGCTTATATTGATACAGTATTCTTACCTTCTATTTTCTTGTTAATTTTTCCCCATCTTGTACAGGAAGGAACTTCTGAGGGCTATTGATGTCCGACTTACTGCAGTTAAGCAGGACTTAATCACAGCTTGCGCTCATGCTTCCGCTGCTGGTTTTAATCCTGATAGTGTGTCTGAACTACAACAGTTTGCAGATCAATTTGGTGCTCATCGGTTGAAGTAAGAAAGTCTAAAATTTATAAAAACCCTGTAGTTTAAACCCTTTTTGGGAGTCCTTTTTTTGGGTGTGCGCGATTGTGCAGTGTCTATGAGTAGAGTTGCCTTCAATTTGGTACATGGAGGAATAAAATTGATAGGTATAACTGGTCTATAGAAGAAAAGGGTGTAGTTTTTCAAGCCCATTGGTTCCCCTTTCTGTAAATTTCTGGTGATGCGATTTGATTGCTGATTAGTTCTTTTCTGAAAGCGACGAAATGTTTGTCAATGGAACATAAAAGTTTTTCCTGGTTTAGATTCTCTAGATTTGTACATAAAAAATTCGTCCGTTTACAGTCTAGTTATTAAAAGAAGTGCCTATACGAGTAGGGTGGTTATGACCCAATGATATAATCTGACTTAAGCTTTGCAATAGAAATATGAGATTTTAAGGTGGGGTTTGTATAAATTTTGGGCTTTATGAGCTAAGTTTTGGGTTATGGCTCCCCCAAAGTTGGGTTAGGAGGGGAAAACTATATCCAGATTTTCTTATCAGTCCAGCAAAATCCAAGTCGTCTTAGTTGTCTTCAATGTTTCCTCCATATTGGTTCCACCTTCCTGCATATGGATCATTATAGTATGTTAGTTTCTGTAGGATTGTTGTTAAGTTCTTTTTGCTGTACAGTACAAAGCTGCAGATAGGTATCATGCAGATTGCAGGATTAGTTCTCGATCATGCATGGACAAGCTGACAGTTAATCTTGTATGTAAAAGATAACTTGTAATAAATAGGAAATCCTGATGATATGGTAGTTAAACCATTAAATGTTTTGATGATTGTTCAACTACCAGTTGTTGCCCTGGGCTCCGTCATCCTACACCTGCTCATTATTTTCAATAGAACAGGGGAAAACTGCACTTGATATATATCACTAATATGTGTCTCTAATTTATTTATTTATTTTCCTTATTTGGTCATATATTATTATGATTTGTATGAAGACTTAGGTACAGGTTCCTAGTAATACAACTAATTGTAAGCTGAGAAGTCCATCCTTGTGGTTTTATGTTACATTATATGGAAGTTATGGATGGAAGATAGAGAGGTCTTTTCTGTTGCATTTCTTTTCAAATAAATTTTTCTCATATGTATTTAATATATATTTAAAATTTACATGAATGGATCATTTTTTTACCAATGGTAATATTTCAAAGGATTTTTTGTTTTTTTTCAACTCAAGTATAGTTGGGCTATATTTTATTGTTTTCAATCTCTTAATCTTAACCTTTATATTATATGTTTTTCAATTTTTTTCCTGGAGCGCAGTGAAGCTTGCACTAAATTTATGACAGTGTACCAAAGGAGACCGGACCTTATCAGCCCGTGGAAGTTAGGGGACAATGACGATCGAGATCTTCGATCATCGGTTGGGTCAGATATGTCCATTGACGACCCCACCGAAGATCAATCTCGGCCCTTCATCAGGACTAATCAGCGGAACGCCACGGAAGCTCAATCATCTGAACAATCAAAGTCCTCCACGTGGCGACAGCCCATGCAATTTGCCACCTTCGCTTCTCGGCGTAGTTCCTTGTCAAACGAGACAGGCGAAGCCGAAGTCGTTGATGAGGAGAAGGGGAAGAAAGAGGAGGAGGTCCGTACTGAATCGTCAACTCCAACGGCTCAGCCGGCACGGCGGCTCAGTGTGCAGGACCGGATCAACCTCTTTGAGAACAAGCAGAAGGAGAATAGCGGTGGCAGCGGCGGAGGCGTAAAACCCATTATTAGCAAATCTGTGGAACTACGGAGGCTATCCTCTGATGTTTCTTCGGGACCCTCTACTGCAGCAGCGGCAGCTGAGAAGTCTGTATTGCGAAGATGGAGTGGCGCTAGTGACATGAGCATTGATGTGAGTGGTGATAAGAAGGACACGGAAAGCCCCTTGTGTACCCCTTCTTCGGTTTCCTCTATTCCACTTACAAAACCCAATGTAGTCTTGGTTGCATCTGAAGATAAGGATCATAGAGGATTTGATAATTCCGACAGTTCATCCAATTCTGTTCTCCAGAGTGCTTCCCGAAGGTCTGGTGATGTTGGGCTGAAAGCTCCAGTCCATCCTCAGACCCGTATTGGGGATTTTTCTGTTGAAGAGGAGGAGGCTGACTCCAATGTGGCAACCAATTGGAAGGATCAAGCAGCTTTTAATGCTCAACTGAGGCCTTCGGCAACAGAACAAGTTTTGCAAAATAATCTGGGCTCTTATCAGGATCCATCGATAACTTCTTCTTTTGGCGAAGAAAAGACTTGTTTCAATCAAAATCAAGTGGGTTCTGAATCACAGCTTAGGGGCCCCTCCAAGCGGAATGAGGTCACCAGAGCAAAATCGCAAGTGGGGTCTGTTGCATCAGACAATAAATTCCCTAGAAGGGAAGATGGTGGAATGAGAAATCAAACCATAGCTCAATCTTTGATTAGGGGTTCTCATAATCGATCTCGATCTCTCTCAGGACAATTTGATGGTGGTATTTCCCTACAACCTAAGGAAGTTTCTGTTCAGGTTGAGAGTGATAAATCTAGGCATCAGCCCCATTTCAATTCTTTTACTGGAGAACTTGAAGATTCAGTGAGAAAGGGCACTCCATTCTCTAACAATCAGCAAATGAAGGTTGAGGATTCTGATGTCCCAGATATGAATTGCCATAAACCTCATCCTGGTGGAAAATCATACAGCAAGAAGGGCAGGGCTCAGATTCCTCTTGAACATATCAAGTTGAACCTTCCTAGTAAAGATGTTTCAGAGGGTCAAGACAGTTTCCATGTATCCTCAATGACACCTTCAGAGCAAGTTCCAAGAATAAGACAATCTAAGGGAAATCAGGGGCTGAATGATGATCTGAAATTGAAGGCAGATGAGCTTGAAAAGCTTTTTGCAGAGCATAAACTGCGGGTTCCAGGAGACCATTCTATTTCTGCACGGAGAATGGAGTCTGCTGATACAGATGTAGAACAGGGTATTCATTCACAATATAGAGAAGCAGTGGAGTCAACTCCTCAACTTCCTTCCAGAAATACAACACTTAAACCGATTAGGAGTTCTAGCCATGTAGCAAACTCTGATGCTAAGATACTTACTAAGATGGTGGATAATAGCAATTATGGTGATGCCCTGAGGCAATGTTTCTCAGACCTCAACTTCAGTGATGATTCTAGAGGAAAATTTTATGAAAAGTACATCCAAAAAAGAGATGCTAAACTGAGGGACGAATGGAGTTCTAAAAGAGCAGAGAAGGAAGCCAGGATGAAGGCCATGCAAGATAGTCTTGAGAGGAGTAGGGCTGAGATGAAGGCCAAGTTTTCAGGCTCTATGGACAGACATGTTTCAATATCCAGTGATCATCGACGTGCTGAGAAATTTAGTTCTTTCAAATTGAACATTAAGGGAGAGCAGGTAGTTATTTTTCATGGTTTTTGTAATCCTTGATAAAATTAAACCATTTAGAATGCAAACTTTGTTTTGATATCTGCAATACTGATATCTGTATTGGTTATAATTTGTTATTTCCTCCATCATTTTGACAGCATCCGATAGTCTCTCTTCAGAATGAAGAAGATGAAAATCTGTCTGATTTTTCAGAAGAAAAAATATATGGACAGGCTAGACAATTTAATGAATCAACTATTGGGGATGATGCTTCAAAACAAAGCAGAAAAAATTTGCCTAACAGAAATTTGTACTCGTCCACTCGCACAACAGCATCATCAACTTCACGATCATCTGCCAAAGTTGGTAACTCTACTTCTGGTAGGAAAAGAGACAATCCTCTTGCTCAATCCGTTCCAAATTTCTCTGATCTAAGAAAAGAAAACACAAAGCCTTCTTCTGGAGTCAGTAAAACAACTCCCCGCTCTCAGCCAAGAAACTATGCCCGGAGTAAGAGCACCAATGAAGAGATGACAGGTATCAAGGAAGAGAAGCCAAAGCGATCTCAGCCTTTGCAGAGAAGTTCTGCTAATCCTTTAGAGTTTAAGGATTTTCCCCCTTATGGCTCAGAAGGTGTTGTATTGGCTCCATTGCAATTTGACGGGGAGCAAACTGATCTAGGCCCTGGTGCTGGATTCAGTTCTGCTTGGACGAAAGCCTCAATGGCATCTGAGGCTCAGAAAAATGGAGGATTGGATGAACTGGCATTTGAGGCAGAAGAAATGTCTAAAGATGAAGAGGATGGAATGGAATCCATGGTTGTTGAAGATCTTGAATATGCAAATGAAGGTGAGGCAAGACAGAGCCAGGAATCTGATAAATCTGGTAATTCTGGGTCTGAAATCGGAGACTCCGCTAGATCTCTCACTCAAGGAGAGCCTGGTTCAGTAGCTGAAATGCCTACTGCTATGCCATCAACTTTCAACCATGTAGGATCTGTGCAAGACTCACCAGTTGAAAGCCCTGTCTCTTGGAACTCACGCTCACGTCACCCATTTTCTTATCCACATGAGTCCTCTGACATTGATGCTTATATGGACTCTCCTCTTGGAAGCCCTGCGTCTTGGAATTCCCATTCGCTCATCCAAGGTGAGACTGATGCAGGTCGAATGAGGAAAAAATGGGGAAGTGCTCAGAAACCTATTCTTGTTTCTAATTCATCCCATAATCAATCACGCAAGGATGTCACAAAAGGTTTTAAACGGTTACTGAAGTTTGGGAGAAAAAATCGTGGGTCAGAGAGTTTGGTACCAGATTGGATATCTGCTACAACTTCTGAAGGAGATGACGATACAGAAGATGGCCGGGATCCTGCCAACCGGTCATCAGAAGACTTGAGAAAATCAAGAATGGGTTTCTCTCATGGTCTTCCTTCAGATGACAACTTGAATGAAAGTGAGCTGTATGGTGAACAGGGTAAACTATACTTTTTCTTGCTACTGAGCAAAGTAGTTGTTTTTTTGGAAAAAGACATTTAAATACCACTTCAACTTCCAAAACCTAGAAAAGACCATTAAAACTTGCAAAAAACAGAGAAGGGATGAGGTGCGAGTATGAGTTTTTCATGTTTTTGCTTAAAAACAAAATACCCCTTTCACATATATTTTTTCAGTATCTAATGATTTTGTCAAAATCATTACTGTTTTAGTCAATCTCATTACTCAATTGGTCAGAGCCCATAAAAATAGTAATGGTTTTGACAAAAATCGTAATGATTTTGAAAAAATCGTTAGGTACTATAAAAATGTGTGAAATGGACATTTTGGTCTTTAAGCTAAAGCATGAAAAGTCCAGATTCCCACCCTATCCCTTCTCTGTCATTTGCAAGTTTTAATGGTTTTTTCTGGGTTTTGGAAATTGAAGTGGTATTTAAATGTCTTTTTTAATTTTTCCTATGAGTTTCAAGTTCATTTGCTTTCAGCTAGTGTTGCTGTACCTATAATTCATGTTTGCACATTAGAAGTATTTACAGTTTTGGGTTGAAGGAATGAGTGTCCGTGAATTCCTTAATTGACTGATTCTTGATCCTTGCAGTCCAATCCTTGCGAAGTTCCATCCCTGCACCTCCCGCTCATTTCAAACTACGGGATGATCATATTTCAGGAAGTTCGTTAAAAGGTGATACCTGGTTAACATAATCTAGTTGAAGTTCAAATCTATTACGCTTGTTTAACAATAATTATGCTGCTAAAGTTAGTTGCATACCTTGTGCATAGGCAAAATATGTCTCATTGTATCTCATAGGCTAAATTGAAGGAAGTTTCTCTTCAATTCCATTTGGGAAGCATTTATTCAATTTCATTTAATAGTTTTCTACTCCCTCCGGTCCTCCTAATTATAGGAACACTAAGTGTTCTTATAATTAAGATCGGAGGTAGTATATTGCATGAATTCTTAAGAAGGAAATCTGTTGGCATTTAATTGTCTATTAGAGTTGACGGTAAAGGGGCAGTAGATGCTTAGTTATCGTTAATGAACGAGGAGTTACCTTTCTATTTGCTTAAACTTTTTGTAGCTTTAACAACATTGTAGTTGTAACTTATACATGAATTTCATTTTATGCAGCTCCCCGATCATTTTTCTCTCTCTCAAATTTTCGAAGCAAGGGAAGTGACGCAAAGCCCAGATGAAATGTCGCTTTGTTTGCCTGTAATGATTTGATTCACTTCTTCAATGATAGGGTGTAAAGGGCATATATATGATACGGAACTCTCAGGTAGGCATGATGGATTACATAAAAGATATATATGATGGGTTTTTGTATATTTTGTTGGATTCATGAAGTTTTCCTAGTGATTTAGGTAGCTTTCTCTGATATTGTATTGAAACATGCTACATACGGTGATATTCTTTTATTTCGCTTTAGTTATGTGAGGTGTATATTAGAGTTGAATGCTTTTTAGGATCAGCAAAGTTCAGAGTTAAGAAGAGTGGTATGCTTGCGGAGTAATAGCTTGTGAAGGATTATTTTCCCCATCCTTTTAAAAAGAAATAATTATTGTTTACTTCTACTATTTTGCCTGTCACTGCCGGCATTCTTTGCTGAAAGACACATAATTGTAATATCAGTTGTATAATCCCAATTGTTATTGTTTATGGAAGTTATTTTGATTTATTGTAATTTATCATACAGTACCGTAGGAACACCTTCAATGCAAGTAACGGTCATTCTTGAAATTGATGCTTCCCCTCAAATAAGGGAAGAAGGCTTCACTGTGTGACATCATATTATACAGCAGTTTATAAATTAGTAAATTAGTTTGAAGAAAAATGATTAATATGATTGATGAAATGGATTGATATTTTAATCATCCAATTAACTCTTATATTAGGGATCAGGGGTAGTATAGAATATCTTTTAAGGCAATACCGTTCAAAGTTTGAACTTTAATAATTTAATTTGATTATGGGAGAAGACAAATAAAATACAAGATCACCTAATAACATTACAAAAGTGTTTGTTTCTCTTTTACCACTATACTCCATGCTACATTCAAATATTCAAGTCTCCCAAATCCTTAACTGTTAAACCAGTCCAGTACTCACTCTCTCACATTACATTACTTTCTCGCATGCACTATCTATTTGTCACAAGCACAAGACACTATTCAAGCTTAGCTTGTTAGGTTAGCTGCTGAAACTTTTTTATGTATCATTTTATCTCGTTATTAATAAAATTGCCTATTATAAAAAAGAAAAAGAAAAAGCATTGGATGATCCAACTTCTAATTATACAGCCAATTGTAAATTGGGGAATAAGTTTCACCTCCCAATGTTTCCCGTTTGGTAAGTTTATATGGGGGAGATGGGTTGACAATAATGAAGCTTAAAACCTTTTGTATTAACGTGAATAAAGAAACTTGATAGCTTCTCATTAATCACATGACCAAACCTCAAAAGTTGTTAGCTTGTGCAGGAGAAAAATCAATACTACCTCCGGTCATAATTATAAGACCTAGTTGACTTTTTTTTGGAGAGATTAAGGGCTTTGTTTAGGGAGTTTCAAAAAAGAAAGTTACTTTTGGTATCCATTCCTTTGATATATACAAGGAAGGAGTACCAAAACCCTCCCTTCCATTTCTTTTCTCTCCAAAATGGACTCCCAAACAAAGCTTAAGCGAAGTTAAATAAATTACTTAATCATTTCATATGTTGTAAACTTTCTTAGATTATATATTAGTTTATTAGTCAAACTATTTAGTTTGAAAAAAAAAAAAAACTACTCTAAGCTAATTTAATTAGCTTCCTTAATCTTTCCAAAAAAGTCAACTATATCTTATAATTAAGAGTGTAGGGAGTAGTATTTGGAGTCTACATTGTAAGGATCACAAGACTTTGGTTACTTGACAAATGGATGCTTCTTTAATTACCTGAGGGCCCGAGTCATGGGCGCAGAGATTGACTTTCAATGAAGTATAATTAACCATCCAAGTCACTTCAGAATGAATGATAACTAATTTAGAAGTGCCAATGAACATTTTAAAATTCCCTTCAAATTACTAAAATTAAATGTGCTTAATTTATAATCCTAGCCTATAACAATTAGTGACCTATGATTTCTTTGCCGGCCTCTTTTGCTTGCACGCCATGCCGTCCAAGATATCAAATTTGAAGGTTTAGCGATCAAGATTATTGGGAATATAATTGAGTTTAATAATTATTTTTTCAGTTCAATTTTAATTAATTATTTGTCATCTATTTTAGTAGTGTTAGAATGAATATTAGTGGTCTATATCAATTAAACCACTTGACTATTGTCAACCATAAATGTTCGTGGTCTATACTTTTAAGTTATATTTCTAGAATTTAATATAATAATTGATCTTATTTTTAATAGATTTGAGATATTTTGTTATCAATGCTAAATTAAAAGATTTTTCTTGAGATTTGATGAGATATCAATTGGATTAATCATTTGTAGGATTTTAAATTAAAATAAGTTTTTAAACTTAGAGAAGAAGCAATAATAATAATAAAAATGGGAAGTTTTCTTAAATAAAAAATATTCAAATTTATCATCATCATCATTATTTCTTTTTCTTTTAATTGATAGGAACATTACTGCTTTGGAAGTTTTAGGAGGAGGCAATATATTCCTATGTATACACGAGGCATAGTGGTGTGTTTTAATTTTTTGATTGGTAACAGTAAGACAAGAACTTATAATTTGATGGAGGAGATTAAAGTTTAGAGATATGGAAGATCTATAACACAGATGAAAATTCGGTATTAAGTTTTTGTCTCTCATTCTTTCTCTCTCTCTCTCTCTCTCTCTCTTTTTTTTTTGGTCTTTTATTTTGCCTTTGGTTAGCTATCATTTTGATCATTAGAATGTTTAGTTTATATGGCTAGACCTTTGTTTTGGATTATTTAGTTTGATCATGTGTTAGTGGATGATGATTTCTTCTTTTAATGGATATAATGTTATGTTTGTTGATTCAATTATGAGCTTAATTGTTCTGAAAGATGAAAAATTTGATTGGAACTTAATTTGGTATTTTAAAGAAGCCTACACGTAGGAAATTTAGAAAAAACCTTCAATTGAATCATGTAAGATTAAGTTTTTAGACTGAATTTGTTTGTAAGATAGACATATATCTACCAACCCTACATAGTCTTAATAGACTTGCACTTAAATTGATCTAATTAACTATAATCGCCTAAGGAATTATGGATTAATATAATTGGAATAACTTTTAGTGGATCGAAAGATACTATTGGATAATTAAGAATCCTAGACTAGAAAATATAACTTTAAATATAATGAAAGAGGAGAAATTAGAATTTAAGAAGTAATCAAGGCTATAATAGCTTAAATCTAGAATCACTTTTATCCTTAGCCTTAGTTAGATTTTCTTTTAGTTAGCCTTTTCCAAATTGTGTTGACTCAATTTAAGCGAAAGTGTAAAATCATTGCTCAAATGCATTGCTGGTACCAAATCCTTGCGGGAATGATACTTTTCTCATCGCTTTAGATATAGCCAGTATACTTGCGAGTTTTAGACTATAATTTTTTACTTATCAATAATATCTTAGATTTATACTTTTAAGATATATATAATATATCAAGGGTGTTGGAGAAATGATCCCTGACACCATGTGAGAATTTGAAGAATTGAAATAAGGGGAAAATAAAAGCTTTTGGATATTATGAATCCTTCTGAGCTAAAGTCTAACCTAGAATATTAACTCTAGAATTTAATCTCTAATAATATCTCAAATCTATACTTATAAGATATATAGAATATATCTAGTGGTGTTGGAGAACTTGACTCTGATACCAGATTCTATAAAAATTGCAGCTACATATGGTGATATATTGTATTGAAACAAACTACACACGGTGATATTCTTTTATTTCGCTTTAGTTATGTGAGATGTATGTTAGATTTGAATGCTTTTTAGGATTAGGTTCAGAGTTGAGAAGAGTGGTATGCATTTGTAGTAACACCTTCAATAGTACAATGATTATTCTTGAAATTGATGCTTCCTCTCAAATATGGGAAGAATACTCCAATGTGCGACATTATATTATACTATATGCTCATTCATTTATTTAATATAAGATATATTTGTTTAATTTAATTAGATTAAGAAAGTTAGTTAAATTAGTTAATATGATATATATATATTTTTTAAAACATCCTAATCATTTTTTTTCATTCTTTCTTTTCCTTGATTATTGCTAAATGAGTATCAATATGGGTAAATTAGGAAAATATTAACAAATATGAAAACTATGTTTTCTATTTAAGACTAAGATCAACTCTTCAAATATATCTTATATTATATTAAGGATTGGAGGGAGTATCACTTTATTAGTTAGGTAAATTAGTTTGGGGGAAATGATAAATATAAGAAATAAAATGGATTGATATTTTACATTCCGGATCAAATTCAATCTCCTAACTAGCTCTTATATTAAAAATCCAAATTACTCACCACCCAAAGTTGAACTTAAATAGTTTAATACTACCTTCGATCATAATTATAAGACCTAGTTGAATTTTTTTGGAGAGATTAAGGAAGTTAAATAAGTCACTTAATCATTTCATATGTTATGTTTTTAGATTATATATTAGTTTATTGGTTAAACTATTTAGTTTGAAGAAAAAAATAAAAATAAAAATACTCTAATTAGCTTCTTTAATCTCTTAAAAAAAATCAACTAAATCTTATAATTAGAATTAAAGAGTACAAGATTACGGAATAGCATTACAGAAGTGTTTGTTTCTCTTTTTCCATCACAATTATGTATTGTACATACAAATATCCCAGTTTTCCAAATTTTCACCTGTTAAACCAATCAATTACTCTCTCACACGCATTATATATTGTCACAAACACAAGACACAATTGGAAATCAATAATGTACTTGAAGTCAACAATGTAATTAAGGATCACAAAACAAGTTGCAAAATTCTGGTTACTTGACAAATGGGACGCTTCTCTAGAGGGTACGAGTCATAGTCACAAACATTGACTTTAAATAAGTATAATTAATCACCCAAGTCACATCGATCAGAATGAATGATACTCCCTCCTTCCCTCCTTACTGTAAGATTCAGTTAATTATTTTAAAAAAGATTAAGAAAGATAAATAAAATACTTAATCATATTATATATTATTTATTAGGTTAAATACCATTTTTACTACTAAGTATTGGTAAGGGATACTTCAAAGATCCTAAGTTTTTTTGGATCATTTTTGTCCCTAAAGTTTATAAAAAGGAACAAATATGCCTGAAAGTTTTTTTTTGGAGAAAAATTTGCCCAAAGTTTTTTTAAGGAAAATTTGCCCGAAAGTTTACAAAGAGAAAGCAACGATCCAACGGTCAAAATCAACCGATCGGCAAGATTACTATGTTTGTAAACTTCCGGCAAAAATGATACTAAAAAAACTTCCTAGGGTCTTGAGTGCCCCTTACCAAGATCTCCATTTCATGGCAAAATTTGTATTTAACCCTTATTTATCATTAGATTATATATTAGTTTATAAGTTAAACAAATTATTTGAAGGAAAAAATAAATAAAAATATTTTAAAATAATTTAATTAACTTCCTTAATCTCTCATAAAAAATCAACTATAGATCTTATATTTAGGAGCGGAGGTAGTAATTAATTTAAAAGCATATATACCCTTTGACATTTTAAAACTGCTCCCTTCAAATTAATAAAATGAAACGTGCTTAATTTTTAATCCAACCTATCACAATTAGTGACTTATGATCTCTCTGCCGGCCGGCCCCTTTTCACTTGAACGCCATGCCGTCCAAGATGTCAAATTTGAAGGTGGGCTTAACTGCGATTGCTGAAATGTTTGGCATAAAATATTCTTTAATTTGGGGATACTTAGAGTTTAATAATTTGTATTCAGTTCAATTTTATCAATTGAATTTGCCACCCTCTTTAAACAAATTCTTTGTCAATCATTTTGACTATTATTAGAATAAATGTTAGTGTTCTCTATCAATCAAATCATGACGTTTGATGCTTGATATAACTAAACAGAACACAAGTGTATCCTAACTAACGGAATAATATAAACCTAAAAGCCTTTTTGTGTCTGGTTCTGCATTACACAGGCACAAAGAGCAGACTTGTGTTGTGGCTCATTGGACCAATGCCTTTTGATATATGTACTCACAAAGTTTAACCTCCTCCTCTTCTTTTGATATTATCATCTAACATCCGGTTCAGGTTCGTGGCTGCTTTATCAACACAGGTGTCTTATTTATGATTCGAATTCGGGACTCAAAAGGATCTAACATAATCTTATATCGCTAGACCAACTCTCTATCTCTATTGATTTTTCTTCTTCTTGTATTCTCAACTATCCAAAAGTCTAGTTTGCCAAGGCTAATTCTTCCATGGATTTTGTGTCGTCCTACTCCTCCATCTCAGCTCCCAATTCACCTCGCTACTACCCATCTCCTGCAAACTCTTGCAATGCCTCTTTCTCCTTCACAGCCTCCACCTCTCACGTCGACGTAAGAGCTCCTCCCACCTCACCGTTTCATTCAGATCTTGAACATTCTTGGGAAGAAGAAATTTCATGGCAGATTGAGCTCAATGAGAGACTCAACTACCCTAAATCCCTCGGATCTGCTCTGAGTCCATTGTGTTGGAGCTCCCCGTCACCTTCAAGTCTCAGCCAGACATTTCGTCGAACACCTAACGACCATCACCTCCCTCGAACGCACGAAAATGGGAAATTCGAGCTTCGGAGCTACGCTACGAGTGAAAGTGAGATGGGTTATAACAGTGAGAGTGATGACGATAAGAAGAAGGTTTCAGGAAGAAGAAGAGTGGGGTTGATGGGGTTGTTTAGGTACTCAACAAAGTGGGATATGGTGGTAGTGATGATGGGGTGTGTTGGGGCGATCATTAATGGCGGATCACTGCCTTGCTATTCGTATCTGTTTGGTGAGTTGGTCACCAAGATTGCTTCTGAAGCATTGGCCGGCGACAAAACCCAGATGCTCAGGGACGTCCAACAGGTGACTCATCATCCCCACTTTTTGGTTTTTATTCTCTTTTCATGAAAGCAACATCACAACTCATTTTAATGATTTTATCTCTCAACTTGTAAAACACTTATCCCCGGGTTTCGAACATGTACGTCCAAGGAACTTCGACAACTTACTACACACTTCTTTGTCCTTTCGGAACCAGTTTGAAGATTTAATTTTTGTTTTTATAAAAAAATATTTTAATAGGTAAAAAATATAAAATAAATATAATATCTCATTTATCAGTTTTTTTCATTTAAAAATTATTAGCTAAAAAATTAAATCTACGAAATGAAATCGGATCCTTAATCAATTACCTGCTTGCTAAGCAGATCTATGTGCTTATAAGTTCATCCCATAAAACGACATCGTGCATCTCTCTTAAACAAAGGGACGTTGTTTCAAGAATGAGCTTATGGGCCTGTTTGGGTTGGCGGTAGGAACGGTGGCTTAAAAGCTATCTAACTTTTATAAAAGTTCGGTAGGAAAAAAAAAGTCAAATAAATATGATTTGTGTTTGATTCGCTTTATTTGACTTTTGTATATTTTTTTAAAAACAAAAGAAAAGAAAAGCTGGAAGTAGTGGGAAGGTCAATCAAAAACACAAGGGGCCCCACGTTCAGACTTTTTTTTCTTTATGTGAACCCCAATTTTGCTCCACAATGGGCCCCACATTCAGAAGATCTTAACACTAACGCAGAAAAAGCTCCAAAAGGGAGCATTTAGATTAATGAGGATTAAGGGGAAAAGTTCATTACAAATAATGCTGATCCAAACACAATTTTTTGGCTTTTTTCTTACTGTGCATTTTTTCCAAAGCTGCGTTAATATTTTTGCCTGAAATGGCGTGGGAAATGGGAATCCAAACAGGCCCTATAAGTTCAATGAGAACTCAATTAGAGTTGGAAATTAGGATCGGCTCATAAAGGGTCAGGACCTAACAAGACCCCAGGTAAGAAAAATATTTGTTTTTTAAAGCCCAGTCCGAGAGTACCAAGGTCAGGGCCGGCCTTACGGGCCCGAAAATTACTATTCTAAATTTTAACTATTTTTTCTCCATTTTTTTTAAAGAAATATAATTAGTAAATTACAACAATTAAAATTATAATTTATCAAATAAATGTTGTCAACATTAATATCCAAACAATACGAATAATCTAACAAATAAACACATTCACTAATTCATAATAAAAAAAAAAACTATTGTCCACAAATAACTCACATAAAACATAAGAAGTATACCATTAAGCAATATTAGTACGATGACTAATATTGTCATCTTCTTCTTCATCATTATCATCAATTTCAAAGACATTTGATTGTGCTTCAAGTCTGTGAGTGAATCTGAGATTTTCGAAGAAAAAAAGGAAAGAGAGACCGGAATTGAAATTTTTAAGGTTCTCACTTTTCAACTCTCAAGTTTAAGTAGTTTAGGTAAAAAAAATTAAAAAATAAATAAATTAAAAGGGCCTAACAGGCCGGCCCAAAGCCATGCAGGGTCGACCCTTTTAAGTCAAAGGCCCTACAAGGTTAATTTTATTTAAATCCTCTAATTTTCAAGTCTGGCTCTTAAAGAGTCAGGCTTAAACGGGCTTGTATGCACTAGACTCAATGTCAAATACTCCTCCTGGTCATCAATTATAAGAAAAATAGTTGACTTTTTTTAGAGATTAAGGAAGCTAACTAAATTAAATTAGGCTTTTAGTATTTTTATTTTTATTTTTTTCTACTGTTTGGATGAGCTTTTAAAAAAATGATTTTTTTTCATTGCTTTTTAAAAAATTGCTTTAATTAAAAATTAAGCTATTTTACGTTTGGATACACAATTTAAAAAGCACTATTAAATAAAAAAATCTATTTGGGTGTTAAAATAGAGAATCACTTTTTTATTAGTAAAATTACTAAAATGGACATATAAGAGCATTTTTTTTACATTCATTTGGATAAAAAATCACTTATGTTAAAATTTAGAAATATTATATTCAATAATTTAATTTAAAATTATAATATAATTGAATATAGAATAATAAATTAACTTTTATAAAATTTAAATAAAAATCTTTAATCTTACTGTATTAATTTTACTTTAAAATTTAATAACTCTTTCAATTTTCTTATTTTTTAGATAAAAAAATTTATTATTATTTAATATAAAAGAATGAATGAAATTTGAGGAGTATATTATTGTATAGTCACATAAAATAAATTTAATCATGTGATTTATATTAAGGACAATATAAAACCTAGTTATTTAATTTGGGAAGATTAAGAAAGGTAAATAAGTTATCTTAAAAATTAATATTTACTATTTTTCTCTAAACTAATTTGTTTGACCTATAAACTTATATATAATTTAATAATATAATATGTATTTCAGAAAAATCATATAACATGTACTATATAATTAAACAATTTATTTAGCTTCTTTAATCTTCTCAAATTAGTTATATTAGTTATTTGGGTCTTATATTAAGGACATCAGATACTACCTCCGGTTCTAATTATACGATAAAGTTGGTAGTGTAAATAATTAAAGGGAAAAGTATTTCTCCCGTCACTGGAGATAAGTTTATCTCCAGTAACCCCTAAAACTACGTCGTTTTGAATTAATGAAGGGTGTGTTTGTAATTTTAGCTGAAATAATGAAGGGTGTTTCGGTAAATTTATATGATAAAAAATTAAACAAAATTACTGAAACATCCTTCATTAATCCAAAACGACGTAATTTTGAGGGTCACTGGAGATAACTTATCTCCAGTGACTGGAGAAATCCTTTACCCATAATTAAAATATGCTTTTATTATTGTGTGTGTGTGAAGCTAAGGCAATTTTTTTTAAAAAAAAACTTAAAAATCACAATATTTAAAAATTATGAATAATATAGTTGTGAATATGAGATTCGATTACATCTAATTATACGCGTCAATATTATCATTGTGATGGTGATGTGAATAATATAAAACATTATTCGTTGAGATAGCACAAATCAATTTCTATAGAACACGCGATGGAAGCAGGGTGTTTGTACGGCGCGCAGGGTGTTTGTAGTCATTTTGTCCACAAAGCAAGATAACCGGTCAAATTTTTTACTTTCTCTCTCATCTACGGCATGGGTTTTTTTTTAAGCTTAAAATTGGAACTTTAAAAAAAAAGAGAAGTTTGGGTTTTTTTTTTGTGACTTTTGCTTTTTTTTTTTGAAGCCCCATCCAAACACATAAAATAACAAAAAAAAAAACACTTTTTTTTTTTAAAAAAAGCGCTAAAGATAGATTTGGTCCTTTATGTTTCATCATTATCATTTTAATCACTTAAGTTTGTAAAGTGACATTTGGTCCTTAATGTTAATACCGCTAATCACTTAACGTAAAATACTGACTCAACAATTTTAAGCGATGTTATTACGATTAAGTCTTTATTGACCGTCTTTATATGTTAATTTTAATAAATTAATATTTTAAATCATATTAATTGAAATAATAATAAAAAGTCCATCCAAATGCAGCCTAAATAGTTTGATTAATAAACTAATATATAATATAAGAAAACACAACATATGAAATGATTAAGAACTTATTTAAATTCCTTAATCTTTCTAAAAAAAGTCAACTAAATTTCTTATAATTGCACTGGAGAAGTAGTATCATTTAAAAATTTTATTTGCCTAGAGGAAAAGGACATGAATTCAAGTATTGTATCTTTATTCTTTCGAGTATAAAATCGATACTTTATATGTAAAAAATATATCGAATCTTTCTGATAAATAAAATTTCCAAATCAAGACTTTTCACTAATTTTCTCTTCAAAGTACGGAGTTGTACTATTTTGATCATGGTGTTGAACTCAATTCAGATCACCCGTCATTAAACCAATTTCTCCATCTATTTGGTATAGAGTTTAGGACGAAGTGACAGAGTTGTATTTAATTTAATTTTTTATTTATTTATTTTTTTACCGTTTGTTAAGTTCAAAACAACATTAGTTTGAGTTAAAAAAATAATACAGTAGCATGTATAAGTGTTTTACTAATTCTGTTTTGTTAAATTATGAGTGGTTTCAAACATAAATATTCTATTTACTTTGTTGATGTCCCGAAAAGCTCATTTCATTAAAACAAATGATGATGCGATAGTTCATGATGTAATTGTTTTAAATTTTTTTGACCGTGGGATATTTAGAAATTAAAAGTAAATGAAATTGAAAAATGTAAAATAAAATTAAGTTATTGAGTTGAATTTAGACGAAATAAAAAAAAAAAAAGGAGATGAAATCATAAACGTGATTAAACGACAAATAGTAAATTGTTGCCATTCGAAAATAGAGACAATAGTAAATGAAAATAATAAATTCTTGCTTGGTGGGAGCATTTCAGCTACTCCATCATGAGTTTGAAACAGTCACGTTGAACCAGAAAACATGAAACAAAATTATTTGTCCTAAAAATAATCACTTTCTCCTTTTGTTTTCATCTTTGTGTATAACTACTGCTAATTATTTTTTCTTTTAATTTTCAATATCTGTCTTCAAATTATAATTTTTCAGGTGTGCATATATATGGTCGGGTTAGCTGCAGTGGTGGTAGTAGGAGCATATCTAGGTAAGGAAATGAGCACAAAATTCATTAAGTAACTCTTTCACTTTAAAGCATACTACTCTACAACTCATTAATTTTTATTTTTATTTTTTTAAAAAAATTCTGTTTGAAAAATGAACTTGAAAAGATCAATTTTTTGAAGCATTTTTTTTAGGGTTAAGGTGCAATTTTACCAAAATTTATTTGGTCCGAAAGCGTCCAACACAATTAACTATTAAGTGGACCAAAAATACCAAAATTTTTTTTACTCAGGAGCGTCCAGCACAATGCCGTTAGACAAAAGTTAACGTCCGTTATCTAAGGTGTAGATTGGCCAACGAACTTTTACCCTGCGAGCCCGACACAAAAGTTTTACTCGGAAAGACCAAAGACAAAATTCTAAATCTTACTAAATTAAATAATTTTTTTCCTCAATTGTCATTATTGAAAACTACTTGTATAGATATCTATGGACAAAAATTATTCATTCTTCAATTTTGTCAAAATTATAATTTGTTAAAATAAACAAAAATTTTAATTAAAAAATTTAATTATATGATTTAAATAAAACTCAAAGTGTTTTATAGTTTAATTTATATGTTAAACAAAATATATATATATATATATGTGTGTGTGTGTGTGTGTGTGATTTATTTTTAATTGATATCAATATTCATACTTAATAATATAAATCCGCAACTTGATGATATATTTGTTGATTAAATGATCTATTGATTATTTGTGACTTGTTGACAAAAAAGAAAAGAAAAGATAACTTAAGAGGCTTGATGAAGGACAATTTAATAATAAGTTAAAGAGAATTTTAATGGATTAAGGAGCAACTTTTCTACGAAAATTTTATTAACATTAAATGAATTTTTTAAATCACATAAATTTCTTCTAAAATAAAAATAAATCATTTTTTTTGTTTAACATATATAATAAACTATAAAACACTTTGAGTTTTATTTAAATCATATAATTATATTTTTAATTAAAAATTTTGTTTATTTTAGAAAATTATAATTTTGAAAAAGTTGAAGAATAAGTAATTTTTGTCCATAGATAATACAAGTAGTTTTGAATAATGACAATTGAAAAAAAAAATTATTTAATTTAGTAAAATTTAGAATTTTGTGCCGGCGCTCCTGAGTAAAAAAGTTCGTTGGCCAAATCTGCACCTTAGATAACGTACGTTAACTTTTGTTTAACGGCGTTGTGTTGACACTCCGAGTAAAACTTTCTTTGGTATTTTTGGTCCACTTAATAGTTAATTGTGTTGGATGCTCCTGGACCAATAGTGCATTGGTAAAATTGCACCTTAACCCTTTTTTTTAGAGGTCTTAAATATTTCACTGATAAGTAAATTTGCAGAGATCACATGTTGGAGGTTGGTGGGGGAAAGATCTGCTCAGAGAATAAGAAGAGAGTATTTGAAAGCTATTCTTAGGCAAAACATTGCCATGTTTGACACAGAGATGAGCACTGGTGATATCATGCATGGAATTGCAAGTGATGTTGCTCAAATTCAAGATGTCATGGCAGAGAAGGTCCCATCCCTTTTTTTCTTTTTAAGTTCATTTTAGCTTTGCCCTTCTTTCAATCATTTCTATCAATTTAATTTCTGGAAATAGCCTCTCCACTTGTGGGGTGAGGCTTCATCCATATCTGATCCTCTCAGACCCCACCTGGTAAGAGCCTGTGTATTGGTCCGGTGGGCCGCCCTTTTCTATTAATTTAATTTAATCATTTCCGATCAATTTCTCACTTAATTTATCTGTAAAGATTAAAAAATCATCTAAGTTTTTTTTTCCCCATTTGGACTGCAGATGGCTCATTTCATTCATCATATATTTACATTCATTTGTGGGTACACAGTTGGGTTTCTAAGGTCATGGAAGGTCTCTCTGGTGGTTTTATCAGTTACCCCTCTCACTCTTTTCTCCGGCATAGCCTACAAAGCTGTTTATGGAGGTCTAACAGCAAAAGAGGAAGTAAGACCAACCAAAGCTCACACACACACACACACTCTTAGGAAAAATTGGGAAAAGATATGAAAAAAATGATATTTCATGCAAAATTAAAAAGGAAAAGTATATGCATGCCATTAGACCTTTAATCTGGTACAATGTGTTAGGTTCTTTTTGTTCATTCTGCTTTCAATGTTATGTTGGGAACACAGGCTTCATATAGGGAAGCAGGAAGCATAGCAGAGCAGGCCATAAGATCAATCAGGACAGTGTTTGCTTTTGTTGCAGAAGGCCAAATGGGTTCAAAATACAGAGAAGTACTGCAAAAATCAGAGGCATTTGGGGCAAAGGTAGGGTTTGCAAAAGGTGGAGGCATGGGATTAATCTATTTAATAACCTACTCAACATGGGCATTGGCTTTCTTTTATGGATCCCTCTTAATTGCCAGAAATGAGATTGATGGAGGTGCAGCTATTTCTTGTTTCTTTGGTGTTAATATTGGAGGAAGGTATTCTCTCTCATCCAAAGTATTAAAATATAGTCCCACATCGACTAATTGAAAAACGGATTAAAGGTATATAGCCTTAAGACAAGTTCTATCGAACTGACTTTAGCTATTTTGATTAAAAAAAACAAGCCTAAAAAATACCTAATTCACTAAATTCTAATCTAATTCTAATTCTAAGCTAGTACATTATGGGTATAGAAACTAGCATTTCTTTTCCCATTGAGTTTATTGGTATGCAAAAAGGGAAATTGTAGTCTTTATTGTATTATTACATATGCCAATAGTTATCCCAGAGTTTCATAACAAAGTGATTATTCGTCTATGTTTGATTATGCTCTAAATGGTACAAGAATGACACTACTTTTTGAAATTGGCAGAGGCTTGGCACTGGCACTTTCATATTATGCACAATTTGCACAAGGCACCGTTGCAGCAAGTCATGTATTTGAAATGATAGAGAGAATTCCTGAGATTGATCCATACAGCTCTGAAGGAAAGAAGCTTGCCAATGTTAATGGAATAATTGAGTTCAAGAATGTCAGCTTTGCATACCCATCTCGTCCTGATGCTCCCATTCTTCGGTCCCTTAACCTAGTCATTTCTTCTGCAACAACCCTAGCCTTGGTTGGCCCCAGTGGAGGAGGCAAGTCTACCTTCTTTGCTCTCATAGAGAGGTTTTATGATCCCATTGAAGGTAAGAATACATCAAATGATACACACACACACATATAGGTAAAGGGTCACTTATTGTGTCCATATAAGTAGATGTATGCCTTTTGTTTATGTATTTGATGGATGAAAGTAATTTAAACAAAAATAGCGAAGTCATCAAATGGTAAATAGGAAAGTGAATTAAAAGAAATTCCTCTTTCTCCCTTCTAATAGCATTCAAATGTCTTTTCAGGGGTAATAACCTTGGATGGTCATGATTTGAGAAGCTTTCAAGTCAAATGGCTAAGGGATCAAATTGGAATGGTAGGTCAGGAGCCAATTCTTTTTGCCACAACCATACTTGAGAATGTCAGGATGGGAAAAGAAAATGCCACCAAGGAAGAGGCAATTAATGCTTGCATTGCTGCTGATGCCCACAGCTTTATCTCCAGCCTACCACTAGGCTATTACACTGAGGTACAGTAACTAAACAGAAAGACAGTTCTTGTGTCTAGGTGTTTGATTTTTAACTAGACTAATGCACACAAAATTAGCCTGAAAATATAAGGTAATGATTGTTAGCTAAAACATGACATTTATGGCAGGTTGGGGATAGGGGAACCCAACTCTCAGGAGGTCAAAAACAGCGAATTGCAGTGGCTCGAGCCATGATTAAAAATCCTAGACTACTACTCTTAGATGAACCTACCAGCGCGCTTGATGCTGAGTCGGAGTCTATAGTCCAAAAAGCTATTGACAAGATTTCTGCTGGCCGGACCACCATTGTTATTGCTCACAGGATTGCAACAGTAAGGAACGCTCACACCATTGTAGTTCTTGAATGTGGTTCTGTGACTGAGATTGGTGATCATCACCTGCTTATGAAAAAAGCTGGCACATATTATAATCTCATCAAGCTTGCTTCTGAAGAATCTGATCCTACTTCAAAACCTAGGCCTGAAGAGTACGTCACACAAAAGGCTAATGACTTTTCTGTCCAAGAGCAATCATTTTCAGATACCTCAAGGGTCACTTCTAAGTACTCAATATCCATGTATGAAGAAGAGCTAGAAGATATGGATCATATAAAAAATAAAAATCCAAGAAAGTTCAAACTCTATGAGATATGGAAATTGCAAAAGCCAGAGCTTGTGATGCTATTGTTGGGGTTCCTTCAGGGTATGTTTGCAGGTGCTTTCTTGTCCCTTTTCCCCTTGATTTTAGGCATGGCGCTTGAAGCATATTTTCATGAAGACACTTCAAAGATGAGAAGAAATGTTGGTCACCTTTGTCTGGCACTTGTTGGTCTTGGTTTTGGATGCATCATCTCCATGACAGGACAACAAGGCTTGTGTGGCTGGGCTGGCGCAAAACTCACATTAAGGGTCAGAGACTTTCTTTTTCAGGCCATATTAAAACAAGAACCAGGATGGTTTGATTTTGAAGAAAACTCCACTGGCGTGTTAGTTTCAAGGTTGTCCATTGATTGTGTTAGCTTTCGTTCAGTTCTTGGTGATAGATTTTCTGTCCTTTTAATGGGGTTAAGTTCAGCTGCCGTAGGGTTTGGTGTATCCTTTTCCCTTCAATGGAGATTGGCCCTTTTGGCTGTTGCTTTGGCCCCATTTACTCTTGGTGCTAGCTACTTAAGTTTGATCATAAACATAGGGCCAAGAGTTGATAACAATTCTTATGCCAGAGCTAGTAGTATTGCTTCTGGTGCAGTTTCAAACATAAGAACAGTCACAACTTTATCTGCCCAAGAACAAATAGTAACGTCCTTTGATCAAGCCTTGTTAGAGCCTAGGACAAAATCTGTAAAGAAGTCACAAATTCTAGGCCTAACACTTGGGATTTTTCAAGGAGCCATGTATGGGGCATACACATTAATTCTTTGGTTTGGCGCCCACCTTGTGAAACAGAACAAAACAGAATTTGGACATGTTTACAAGATCTCCCTCATTCTTGTTTTGAGCACATTTTCTGTGGGACAACTAGCAGGCTTAGCACCAGATACTTCCATGGCAGCTACAGCAATTCCTGCAGTTCTAGGTATCATAGACCGTAGGCCCTTAATAGGCGATGATAGAACAAAGGGTAGGAAGATAGAAAGATCAAGATCAAAGTCGTTGGAGATAGAGTTCAATAAGGTGACATTTTGTTACCCATCTAGGCCTCAGGTGATTGTATTGAAGGATTTCAATTTGAAGGTGAAAGCAGGAAGCACAGTGGCTTTAGTGGGGCCAAGTGGGTCAGGAAAATCAACAGTGATATGGATGATACAGAGATTCTATGATCCAAATGAAGGAAAAGTGATGATTGATGGGTTGGATTTGAGAGAGATTGATATAAAATGGTTGAGGAGACAAATGGCTTTGGTGAGTCAAGAGCCTGCACTTTTTGCTGGGAGCATTAGGGAGAATATTGCCTTTGGGAATGTAAATACTACATTCACAGAAATTGAAGAGGCTGCAAGGAAAGCTCAAGTTCACAATTTCATAAGTGCCCTTCCTCAAGGTTATGAAACCCAGGTAAGTTTCTGGTTCCATCCCACTTGTAATCTCATACTGTTAATGCCTGCCCCTCTAAAAAAAAAAAAACTTTTTTACCAAATCAATTGTTTCCCCCTCTTTTTACTAGGTGGGTGAGAGTGGGGTCCAGTTATCAGGAGGGCAAAAGCAAATGATAGCAGTAGCAAGAGCCATATTGAAGAGATCAAGGGTGTTATTGCTTGATGAAGCAAGCAGTGCCTTGGACTTAGAGTCAGAGAAACTTATTCAAATTGCTCTAAGAAATGTCGCAAAAGAAGCAACCACCATAGTGGTGGCTCATCGTCTAACTACAATAAGAGAAGCTCAAATGATTGCAGTTATGGAAGATGGTACTGTGGTGGAGTCTGGTAGCCATGAAACTCTCATGGCTTCCTATGGTGATGGTTTGTATGGTAGCTTTGTTCGTGCTCAGACTCAGGCCAATGCCTTTTCTGCTTCATAGTGTTGCAATATTCTCAGTTTTTTTAAGCCAAAGATGAGAAGGATTCTATATATTTGGTTATTGTGAGAAGTACATTCACAAACTGTTTAGAGTAAGTTTCACGGTTTCACCCAAACAAAAATATATGGACATAATAATAATTAATTTTTTTAAAAGAAATCTTGCTAGAGTCTAGGCATGGAAATCTCAGGGTATTTGCAAAAGTACTCATAAATCACCTATAAACAAAGTTCTTATATTGACAATAAGATTTTATTTGGCCATCTTTGGTACTCACCAATCTCAATGGTATTAGCAATTTTATCGATTTTGAAAGAAAATTCTTTAGTCATCTTTATTTTCAATCTAGATGTTCAGGATTAAGTTTACTTAGTTACATTTTATTTATGTTTAAAAGTTTACTATTTTTTTTATTTTAAAATCTGGATGTTTTAGATTTCATCTAAAAATAAATTATTCCTACAATAAATCAATAATAATAAAACTCTTTAAGCTGTACGTATGACATATTATTACATGATGACGTGATATATTACCAACCCCAATGCTCATCCTCATGAAAAAAAAGACAAAGGTTAGTACTTTTACTTGGAGGAAAATATGAAATAAGTCCAATTGTTTGGTCAGGCAATTAAGTTGGTGATGTTGCTACTTGACGATGTCAATTTGTCGTCTTAAAAGCCAGTGACAATTCTTCTTGGTTAATTCTTTGTGATAAGAGTTTTGAAGAACAAGCAAAATGATTGTGCTTTTTAAAGCTAAAGTCTGCTAATTTAGTTCATTTCATTTACTATGATGTGGACACTATAATATCCTCAACCTTTCTTTATGGCACATTGCTTCTAACTTATAACGAAACCTGACCAAATTGAAACCCCACAATTAATAAAACACAATATTAGTAATAATCATTAAATTACCAGCGAGGTTTGGCATAGCTTTTTTCTGATAAAAGGCTCTGTTTTTCTTTTTCATTTATGTGTCTTCCACTAAGTGCCTTCCCATTTCTCACGCTTAAGCCATTATTGTCCCTTGGCTTTGAAGCCAAGAGACTTTGATGATTACGTGCTTCGCATGCAAAAGCTTTAGAACATGTTCTTGGATAAGCCGCTCCTGAAGCATTCAGATTCATTATTTTATCTGGAAACTCATTAGCATCTGTCATTTCTGTTCAGAATCTATCACATCCCATTCTCAGGTAACTAAAAATTCTTTTTTTAATCTCTAGATTCTGTATAATACCCTGTTTTCCTAATTCTTTCTATTCTTTACCAGAAGTTTTCTCTGGTCCATTTTCATGTTTCTGCAGAAGTTTTTTTTTTAGATCTATTCCTCTATAATTCCTATCTAACTCTTTAGGGATATGCAGATTTTTGCCATTGGTAATACTTTGAAGGGTATATAATTATACATTAGAAACTTTGAAAGGGGAAGAAGAAGGAAAAAAATGGCATCTCTCACGCCTGGAGTGTTACTGAAGCTTCTTCAAAGTATGAACTCTGATGTGAAAGTTCGAGGCGAATACCGATCGGTTCTTCTTCAGGTGATAAGCATTGTGCCTGCACTAACTGGGTCTGAGCTATGGCCTAACCAAGGTTTCTTCATAAAAGTTTCAGATTCTTCTCATTCAACTTATGTCTCTCTCTCAAAGCAAGACAATGAGCTTATCTTGAACAACAAGTTACAGCTTGGGCAGTACTTTTATGTGGACAAAATGGAGAGTGGGACACCAGTACCTATTCTTGTAGGGGTTAGGCCTATTCCTGGAAGACACCCTTTTGAAGGAACCCCTAAGGATTTGATGCAGATGTTGGAGCAATCAGAGGGTCATGTAAAATCTGAAGGTGAAGGAGTTGTTGTTAACGGTTCTTCGAAATCAATGGGTGTTTTAATGGAAGCTAAAGAGAATCCAAGTCCAAGACAGAGGATTGTTATTAAAGAAGAAAAGGCTGTTGTTGCTTCCAGGTACATGCAGGGTGTTTTAACATCAAATTCTAAGGTTAATGGAGCAGAAAATAGTGGAGGAAGCAGAGGAAATGATTCAGAGAATGGTGGGGGAGCTATTACTAAGAAGGTCGGATCGGAAAAATCAAAGCAAGAGGTTAAATATCCGGTATGAGTATTCCCTTAAATTTGAAGTTTTCGACTTCATTTCAAGCCAATCACCGAGACATTTCAACGAAGGAATGTAATTACTAAAAAGTTCTAATAACAAGTGAATAACATGGACCTGTTATTATTTCCTATACTGGAACTTGTCATTGCATGTTGTTCACTTGTTGTGAGACTTTTTGGTGATTATATTTTTTTCTTTGGGATTTCATAGTAATTTTAGAAAATAATATGAGTTTGATATTGACAAGGATTGGGTTTAGTATCACAGGTAGTCTCAGTGACCCCAACTCATAATAGACTTGAAGCAACTTCTCCAAAGAAAGAGGTGGTGGCTAAACCTAGCATCCTAGAGATTGACATGACTCCTTCTAAGAGCACGTCTTCTACAAAACGCAGTTCTGCCAAACAGGAAAATTTGAACTTTAACCTTTTGTCTCGCAATAAAGATAAAAGCTACACCATAGAGACACTTTCATGGTCCTCTTTGCCTCCCAACCTTTTGAAGCCAGGAAAGGTACTTTAACATTATAGTAGTATTATGGTTAACAAATCCACAATTGATTTTGATATGTTGAACATATCTAAGTATTACAACTTTCTTAAACAACTTGACACCAAACATCTAACAAGTACAAGATATAAGACTCAATTTGAGGAAACTGAGGTCGGTGTCTTGTAAACTGTCACCTTTTTGGCATTTTCTTTCTGCTCTATGCAACCATTTATACACTACATGGTTTGTTTTCCTTAATAATCATATAAACTTATATTTTCCCTTGCTTACCTTATTGGCATTCTACAAGGAAATGCTTAGAAGGAAACACTTAGCCTCTCAGGTTGCAGTGGAGGCTCAAAAAGAAGCATCTTCAGCAGCAAACCTTGTCAAGTGCCTAAGGTAATTAAAATATTTTCTTACCTATTTTCTGAAACATCATGAGAGGGAAAAAAAGTATCAGTAGAAAAACAAGAAAATTCACGATTCCTTTTGTGTTTAATTATTTCCTTTGTCTCTCTTGTTTCAGTATGTTCGCCAATCTCTGCTCTTCTGCAGCATCAGAGAATCCTCATCTTACAATGAACAAGTTCTTTTCTCTGCAACAACTCATGGACCAACCAAACCTCACATCTCCATTAAAAAATAAATCACTTCAGTCATGCAAAAATCCATCCTCTGCAGAACCAGAAAAGCCTGGTAAAAAGATAGGCTTCATGGCTGGCACATCATCAAAGTCTCTGAAACAAGCAGCATGCAAACTAAGTGAGACCGAAAAACTCGAATGGGCCAAAGGGGATGGTCTAAAAGAGGTAAAAGAGATGAGAGAGAACCTCTCAAATGAAACAAGATCATGGTTTTTGAAATTCTTGGAGAAGACATTGGATTCTGGGTTTTCCATGGGCGTTGGTTCCCAAGAGAAAAAAGGAAAGGAGAGTAAGGAAAGTGCAGGGAGACATGTAGAAGAAGCTAATCATATTGCTCTCACATTGTCTCATCTTAAGCATGCAAATGAGTGGTTGGAGAAAGTGAGAAGCAATTTAAGCCCAGAGGGTGAAGGGCTTGTGGAGACTATTGACAGATTGAAGCAGAAAGTTTATTCTTGCTTGCTTGTACATGTTGACTCTGCTGCATCAGCTTTAGAGAACCGAGTTTGATTCTAAAAAATACTACTATCTCCAGTCCTAAATGTATGACCTAGTTTGTAGTTTGTAGTGAGATTTGCATTACAAACTAGATCCTACATTTAGAATAAGAAGAGTATTATTTAAGAACTCTTATTTATTATGTTCCATACTTAAATTATTTAATGTGCTTGAGCCTGAGATTGCTAATGGAAGTTCATCAAGCTCCTCTTGAAAATGCAATGTGATATACTGATGTATGATGCCATTTATGCAGATGAATAACAAGACATTCATACTTTCAAGTTCAAGTTCAATTGCCCTTGTAATACAACAAAAAACAGCCTACACAACTGAGCTTCTATATGATTTTTTGAACTCAACAACCCGCCCGCCCCCAAAAAAAAATTTATTTGAATCTAAACGTAAAAAAGGCTCAATTTAATAGAAAATTGGTTAAATCATCTCATCATCTTATGCTTAATGCTTTATGTCATATGAAGATAAATTATTTTGATCTTTAGTATTTTCTTTTCAAGGTAAATTAACATGATAAGACATTTAATCGACAGTTGCCAAAAATATAACATGTCCAGTACCAACATGGCATTATGTCAACATGTTATGCAAATGTTGTTTTATTGATTTTAAAAAAAAAAAAAAATTAAAAAAACACACATCAATAAGAAAATACCCAAGAAAATTAATTTGTTCCTGAGATTTAAATTTTGGAAAATAAAATTTCATAAAGGAAAGATTAAATGTCATGGGTACTACTTGGGAATTAAGTCCTTTTCTTGGCACTTTATAGTAATCCCCCCTTTTTAAAAGATTCGAGGGGCTTTTTTGCACTATTGTTCACCATCTTTCCGTGCCGGAGATCTTTGCTTGAGCTTGACTAGCAGACTCCCTCCCGGTTTCCTTATATCAACCTGGTCCTATTTGATTGTCGATAGTGACTGATCTAACTGGTGAAGAATTTGGATCATGATTGACATAATTGTTAAAAGTCTTGCAGAGAGGTTATTTGGCACAAGTATGCAAGATATGTAACTTTGTAGTACTTATTATAAGACCGAGTTGACTTTTTTTTTTTTCTAAATTAAGGAAACTAAATAAATTACTTAATCATATCATATTTTGTGTATCCTAGATTATATATTAGTTTATTTGTTAAACTAATTAGTTTGGAGAAAAAAATAAAAATGCATGCTCTAAAGTAATTTAATTAGTTTGTTTAATCTCTCCAAAAAAGTTAACTTGATCTTATAATTAGGAGCGAAGGGAGTATCATGTTTTTAACTTTTCTTAAGGTCCTGGTTTCCATTGATCGAACTGCTAAAAAACTTCATATCGTTGAGATAATTGCAAAAAATTGAATGTATTTAGTGTACTAGTATGTAAGAAATGTTAGTTCATATGATGCATCTAATTTTTTTCCAAGTCCTGGTTTCAACTAAGTTTTGCTGGCCACTGTTTTTGGATTTTTATTACAGGGAATTTTGCTTTAGTTGATAAGTTTTAAATCTATAAAAGGATATCAATAACTGAAAGGATGGTGAGATTGATAATAATCTTGATATCAAAGATGTTGAATTTTACAAATAGCAGGTTAAGGCTCTGTTTAAAACTCTCCCCAGAAGACAGAAATGTCAATCGACACAGCCCTTATATTATCCAGTATCCTTTATTCATATCTATACCTCAATATTTTTATGTTCACGTGTTAGGCTATTATATTATGAAGTGCTTTTAGAGTAGTATGATGGCCGGATTGTTTCAGCAGTAATCTTGAAGACAATGATAAACCATATGAACTGGCAAAATCTTTGTTCTCAGAGAATTTTTGTTCAAATGTTGACAATTTTTCTGTTCTCCATGTTGCTTAATCTTTATGTCCTATCCACAGGCATGTCTTTCTTGGCAGTACTTTTACTAATTTGCAAGTTGCCTACTTCTCCGAATCTGTGTGTCCATGTTATTTTGGTTTTGAAAATGAAAGAAATTTCTTGTCTTTTCTTCTTTTTGTTAAGTCAATACTTTACTTTTTTTTTTTTTAGTTGGTGCTTTTACATATGGTGCGCATATGCAAAATGGGATGCTATTGTGATGCTCCGCAACCTTACTGTCTAAGAAATTTGATTTTAATGGCTTCCTTGAATTCTCATCTTTTTTAATTTATTTCTTTTATTGTGATATTTAGAATTAACATGATTTGGATGAGTTTTCATAGCCTAGACGGACCTTGACAGAACAGTTATGTTGTTGAAGGAGGTGTCTGTTATTTGACAATGTGTGACCATGCTTACCCCAAGAAATGAGTTTGAGCGAGTTAATGGGTCTCAAATTGAAACAGGCTCTGAAACTCAAGCTATTGTCCATCCTAAGAAGCAAAACAAGGTAGCCACACATGATTTGAGATTCTGCTCCAACGAGCTTTAATCCTACGGCCATGGCAGAAGAGTTAAATATGATGACGGTGACAATGCTGGACGAGAAGGAAGGAGATGATGGTGGAGATTGTTAGAATATATAATTGTTGTGTATATAATTGTTTTGTAATAATTAGTTGTATTGTTAGTGCAATTAGGGATTGTATAGTTAGTGCAATTAGGGAGTTCTAAAATACTCTCTCTGGCGTATTATTTGACAGATGGTGTAAACTTCTAAATTCATGAATAAGAATTCCATTTTTCTCTGCCTTGTTGTATATCCTTGATGCAGGATTATCAGGTTGAGTTGTTCAACATGGTATCAGAGCACTAATTCCTCCATGGATTCATCTGTGTCACTGTGATAGAGAGGCTATATATCAAGACACAACCCAAGATTTCACTATCCAGTACTAGATTCATGGATCTACTATGGCAAACGGATGGGCTGGATATCAAGAACTGGCCCAAGATACCAACGTCCACAACCAAGATCCTTGGACCCTCATCACCCGACCCGAGAAACTTCATCTGGCGATAAGAGCATTACCTAAGTGGATTAATCCAAATTTGGAGCCCTAGCTCTCATGATTTTCTTGGCATTCATCCTCCCAAATTTCCCACCGTCACTTCCGCATACTCCACAGTAATCTTTGCCGCAGGCTTCTATGGCTGAGAAGGACGCATCTGCGAAGACCAATCCCGGCTCCATTCCCTTCTAACATCCATTATACCTCCATCCATCCGATACCCAAGGGCTATCCATCATTCCACATATGCTCACTGGTTTTGAGAATTACATTGTATGGAGCCAAGCCCTAAGAATTGCTTTGCTCAGCAAACATAAGCTCGGTCTCGTTGATGGGACCTGTAGGAAAGAAGACCAAGATCCGACGCTACAGCCTCAATGGGAAAGATGTAATGCGGTTGTTCTTTCCTGGCTCTTGAATTCGCTCTCTAAGGAATTGGCAAATGGCATCATTTTCTTCCAGGATGCACATCGCGTCTGGCTAGACCTCAAGGAGCGATTTGATAAGAAGAATTGGGCTAGGATTTTTGGTCTCCATCGTGAAATTTCTATACACTATCAGGGTTCTTCTTCGGTCTCCACTTACTTCTCTAAACTGAAGGAATTGTGGGAGGAACAATCAGCATTAATAACCCTACCGTCATGTACCTGTAACACGTTGAAGGCTTATTCTGAATAGATGCAAGAACAAAAGCTTCTGCAGTTCTTAATGGGACTTAACGAGTCCTACAATCAGGCTTGAGGACCAATCCTCCTTATGACTCCATTCCCTTCTGTTAATGAGGCTTACTCCATGGTCATCCAGGATGAAACTCAAAGGTCTATCTCTGACCGTGGCCACCCAACAGAGGGAATTGCTATGATCACCAAAGGCAAGGGTCGTAGGAAAGATAGAGGCTGTGGGGATTCCACCATTGAGTGCACCTACTACAACAAAAAGGGCCATTTGCGTGAACAATGCTTTTAGTTAGTGGGCTATCCACCTAGCTTCAAAGGAAATAAACCAAAGCAAAAGGAGTCTGGTCAATTAGGGATAGAATCGAGTGGTGATCCAGACCTGCATGTCAACACCACAAGCACGGTGACTACTTCTTTGTCTAAAGAACAATATGAATGTCTTCTTGTCATGTTGCAGAAGGATGAGGAGTCAACTGTGCATGCGTTGATTGGTACAGGTTTTGGCTATATCTCCCTCTATAAATTCTGTACACTCATATTGGATTCTAGACTCAGGCGCAACTACACATTTAGTTAGTGATATATATGTCTATTAGATAAATGTGGTGCATATAATCAACCTGTTAAGTCAATTAAGATTCCAGAGGGACAACGAATACCTGTTACACATGTAGGTTCAATTAAAATAGCCCCTAACATTACATTAAATGGTATATTGTATTCTTCAAAATTGAAATTCAATCTCATATCAGTTTCCAAAGTCACTAAAGCACTTGAATGTATGGCTTGCTTCTTTCTTGATCATTGTGTTTTACTGGACCTTCTACATGGAAGGACGAAGATGACTGGTAGAATGATAGATGGATTATACATCCTTAAAGTTCCCAACATTTCTCATGTTCTAAATGTTGCACAGAATCACACTACATAGAAACATGGTAATAATATGAAATTTGCTGATGTATGTTTGTGGCATAAGAGATTAGGACATGCCCCTCTTTCTATAATAAAACGTTTGAGTTTTGCAATTGATGGCACTGAATTGATAAATCACAAATGTGATATATGTGCTCAATCCAAGCAAACCAAGTTTCCTTTTTCCTCTTCCTGTATTAAAACTGTTAGTTCTCTAAGGGTTTTGATGATCTCCAATAATTGTAAACAAAGCATGAAGTTTTGCTCTCTAATGTGTAAAACTCACTGTAAGAGCAAAACTTGAGGTTTGCACAGAAACCTCAAGGTTTGATCTTGCAGAGAAAAACGGACTGAGCAAAACTCAAGGTTTTCAGAGAAACCTCAAGGTTTCTTCATTCGAGACTTCTCATCAATTTTCGAAAATAAAAAACTCGAGGTTACTTGTTTAAACCTCGAGGTTTTGACTTACGAGAGTCTCCTAAGTTTTGAACTCTTGAAAACCTCCAGTTTTTGTCTAAAACCTCAAGGTTTCGTTTTAACATGAAAATCTCGGGTTTCACAAGTTTTGTGAAACCTCGAGGTTTGTGAATAAACCTCCGGTTTTGACCTACCTAAGAAAACTCATGTTTTGGCCGCTTTTTCAAAACCTCCGCTTTCATGAGAAACCTCCGTGTTTGAGCTAAATGAAGTTTTCTCAAAGTTTTCCAAAATTAAGAGAAAACTCGAGTTTTGGGGACAAACCTCGAGGTTTGTCCAAACAGAAAGTATCTATGTTTTTCCAACTTATAAAACCTTCGCTTTTACCTCCAAACCTCAAGGTTTCGTTCGGCGCAAAAACTCAAATTTTCACATTAAAGAGAAACCTCGAGTTTTGATACAAAACCTCCGGTTTTGGCATCCGAGAGCAAACGACTTTTCAATGATTTTGAAAACCTCCGTGGTTTCTAGAAAACCTCCAGGTTTGCTCTTGGCGCGATTTTGTAAAGTTTCACATTCAAAGTGAAACCTCGAGGTTTCTGATAGAACCTCGAGTTTTTGCCAAACAGAAAGGGTGTCGCTTTTTGCTGTGTTAAAAACCTCCAGTTTTGGTTTGAAACCTCCAAGTTTGATGTTTTGGACTTAAATCTCTTTCACTTGCTACAGTCCAAAACTCGAGGTTTCATAGCGACTTCAGAATTTCAAATCTAACAAATTTGCAATACCTTCTTATTTAATCTTAATACTTCCTATGATTAATCTCTAATGTTCCTAGATATGTTTAACCACTTTTTTTTGTGAGTTTCAGATGAATTAGAGAATGTTTATTGAAGGTTTAAAGCAAAAGCAAAAAGCATGTCAGAACATTAAATGCTAAACCCGAAAGTTGCATACTTTTGGGTAATCCTTCGCACACGCTTACAAAGGATTAATGTCTACCTACCACATCCAGTAGCTGCTATTCCAACGGTTTAATTTGCAGAGAGTCAACACCTAACTTCTGGACAACTGGATTAAGTGAAGAGTAGAGAGAAAAGACTCCAAAAGATGACTCCAACAGCTATATTAATTCACCAACGATCATAATGGAGCTTGCAACGGATCTTTAATGCTCTCTTGGTATAAATAGAGTTGCATTCATTTCTTCTCAACAACCAAGACTATAGAAAACGAAAATCATTCAAGTTTCCAACTACTCTTGAGTTTTCTTGTATAAAGTATCTCGTTGATACATTAAGCTTCGTGTTTATCATTATCTACTCTTAGAGAGAGTTTATTGATTGTAAATCATTTATTGTAAAGGAATCACAAGTCAGGGGACTTGGTGATTGGGTTCATTAATTGAAACTTGTAAGGGGGAATAAATTCTAGTGAGAGAATTACTCTTGAGTACAAAGTGTGTAATCAATTGAGATAGTGAAAATCCCAGAGAGTCTGGGGACTGGACGTAGGTCAAGGGATTGGACCGAACCAAGTATAAATCCTTGTGTCTTGCTCTTCTACCCTCTACTTAGTTCATCTCTGTTTTTAGTGTACAAAAACAGAGTAAGCTGAAAAAGTTTTTTAAAATCCCCAATTCACCCCCTCTTGGTGATTTAGCTCCACTTTCAAAAACTACTCAATGTTTTGAGCTAATACACATCGATATATGGGGTCCATATAGGACACCCACTCATCAAGGATTTACATATTTTCTTACAATAGTGGATGACTATTCTAGAGCTACATGGCTTTTCCTGATGAGACATAAATCTGATTCTTTTACTTATATTCATCATTTTATTGTTTATGCTATGACTCAATTCAATATGAAGATTAAGAAAATTAGGAGTGATAATGGAAGTGAGTTTCTAAGTAATTCCTTTAAAATGATTATTCAAGAAAAAGGTATTGTGCATGAGACTACATGTCCCTATACTCCTCAGCAAAATGGAGTTGTAGAACGTAAGCATAGGACTATTATGCAAGCCACAAGGAGTTTAATGTGTTAGTTCTCAATGTTTTGATGATAACAATTATAATGGAAATTGAATTAAAGATTCAAGGAAAATTCTATGTTTAAATCCATTTTGAAGCATTTGTCAAAGAGTAACTTGCAGTCATGGTGAAAATGCCTTGAGTCATGTGTTTCAAACTCTTTGTGAAAATTGTTTTATGTCTTAAATGCCTCGATTTGGAAACATGTTTAACTCGAGTTAATAATGAGTTAATTGTTTGAAAGTTTTAATTGAAAAATTATTAACTCGAGTAATTTAGTTTTGCAACTCGAGTCAACTATTTCCGAAGTTTTTTAAACTTGAAAGCTTCGCACAAATCTCTATATCCGTTGTTTCAAACCTTACTCGAGTTGATATTACCTTACCTCGAGTGATTCACTTGAAGTTAATTATTATAACCTCGAGTTAGCCTTGCATGAAATGCTTTCTGAAATATTTGGTTATATGACAGACCAGTTTAACTTGAAGTTAAAAATAATTGACTCCAGTCAATAACTCTCTGGACATTTTTCTGAACTCAACATTTTTAACTTGAAGTTAAATCATAAATGACTCAAGGAAAATATTTTTTAACTTGAAGTTAAATGTTGTTTTCTTCCATCTTGCATTTTTAACTCTTGAAGAAAAACATTTAACTTGAAGTTAAATTATAAATGACTCAAGGCAAATACTTTTTAACTTGAAGTTAAATGTTGTCTTCTTACATCTTGCGTTTTTTAACTCTTGAAGAAAAATATTTTAACTTGAAGTCAAATCATAAATGACTCAAGGCAAATACTTTTTAACTTGAAGATAAATGTTGTCTTCTTCCATCTTGCGTTTTTAACTCTTGAAGAAAAACATTTAACTTGAAGTTTAATCATAAATGACTCAAGGCAAATATTTTGTAACTTGAAGTTAAAACTAAATGACTCCGGTCAATGACTCTATGCATCAAGTCATGTGTTGTTTCGAAATGAAAATCTTTAACTCTTGCATATCAAGTCATTGCCTCAAGTCAATGACTCAAGGCATACTTTCCTAACTTCAAGTTAAGTGCCCTTTACTTCTAATTATCTTCTTAACTTTCGAAGGAAGCAATTGCCTCCCGTCATTGTTTCAAGTTAACTTTTTCTGAACCCTAGTTAACTTCTTTCAAAGACATCCTCTTACTTTGATTTCAGGTCTTTTATGAAGAAGATGATTTGGACTCGAGTCAAAATATTTTTTACCTCGAATGAATAACTCAAGTTAACATTATTTTAACTTGAAGTTAAATTTATCAGTTTTGAAAATCACCGTCTTCGTAAACTAAAAATCATTGCTTGTGATTTCATTAATCCTTAGCATCACTCGTTACTATTCCTAACTATCTCTAAACAGTTTGTTAATGAGTTTCAGATGATTATATCAAGGATTAACAACAAATTATCATAAAGCAATTTGTGTGTCAAAGAGCATTTAATGCACTTGCCTTATCGAGACACAATCTTAGTAACCATACCTCTGAGCATTCGAAAGACATTCCTGCTATTCCATTCATTCAATAAATGTTGTTTCATAACGGACAAAACAAAAGGAATGAAAGAATGTCGAGACGACACAATTACTTCTAAAACATTAATGGCGAATGTGACTCTCAATGCTTCATCTGTATAACGGCTACTTTGAAGAGTCACAACGGATAATCTTCAAGTTTCTTCAACGGTCATTAATGGCAACCAATGTAAATACCAGAAGCATTGAATTCATCAACTACCGAAACTCTGTGCATTCAATTCGAACTTATTGCAATCTAATGTTTCATTATTTTCATTTAATATCTTCAGATATTCTTGTACTTCAGTGTTTATTATTTATCTACTCAGTGAGGAGTTTAAACACTTATTTTATTATTTGTTTAGTGATTAATTCTCAAGGTTAAGGAACCTTAAGTGTTGGTGTACGATTACAACTTGTAAAGGAGAGTGAGTCCTAGTGTGAAAGGATTATCTCGAGTACATAGTGTATAATTGTATTTGTGAATTGTGAGTTAATGAAAAATCTCAAAGCGTCTTGGGACCTGACGTAGGTCGAGGAGTTAGACCGAACTGGTATAAACTCTCTGTGTTTATTCTCTCTGTCTCTATCTCCGTCTTAGTGTTCTTCGGGCAAATAGTAAAAAGAATTTTAAAATCCCCTGTTCACCCCCCTTTAGGTGATATTCCACTTTCATAATGTTGCAGTCAAACCTTCCAATTCAATACTGGGTTGAATGTGTAGAGGCTGCAACATATTTAATTAATAGATTGCCTTCTAAAGTTCTTAATTTTCAGATTCCATTTGAAAGGGTCTATGGGGAGAAACCGGACCTCAAACATATGAAGGTATTTGGGTCTCTTGCCTATGCCACAGACCTTAAGATTCATGATAAACTTCAACCTCGTGCTATTCCCTGTGTATTTCTAGGTTACCCAGAAAGTCAGAAAGGTTATTTGCTACTAAATCTAAAATCTAACATGCTATTTGTAAGTCGCTATGTCAGTTTTGCAGAGCAAATATTTCCTTTTAGGGATACACACTCACAGCCACAAGGAATGCATCTGACCCTAAGAGAGATGTTCTGGTTTGAGTCAGAAACTCCTTGCATACAATCTGATTTATCACAAGATAAGTATGATCTTTTACAAATCCAGGATGCACAACAATTCGATCAAGAAATTTCTGATCAGATTGCTGACTGTTCAAATAAGTTAGATCAGTCATGTCCTATAAGGGATAGGCGACCACTGATTTGGTCTAGTGATTATGTCTGCACACTTTTAATTTCTAAAACAAATTCATCACATGTAACAAAATGTTCCTATCCTATAAGTCAGTTTGTTTCTTATGATGCTATTTCTGCTAATCATTTGGCTTTTTTGTCTTGTATTGATACAGTTCCTGAGGCTTCTACCTACAAGCAAGCAGTTACCAACCCTGAATGAGTAAAAGCTATGAAGGCTGAAATGCAGGCTTTGGAAGAAAATCAAACATGGGAGCTGGTGTGGTTACCCAAAGATAAGAGGCCAATTGGTTGTAAGTGGGTATATAAAGTCAAATATAATTCTGATGGTAACATAGATAAATATAAGGCTAGGTTAGTTGCAAAAGGATATAGTCAAAGAGAAGACATTGACTACCATGAAACCTTTTCACCTGTGGTGAAAATGTTTACAGTTAGGCTAGTATTGAAATTGGCAATCATGTATTCATGGAATCTGTATCAAATTGATGTATATAATGCCTTTTTGTAGGGTGATCTCCAAGAAGAGGTATATATGAGATTACCTCAAGGTTTCGAAGGTAAGGGGGAGCATGTGGTTTGTAAACTAAAGAATTCCCTTTATGGACTTAAACAAGTTTCCTGCCAATGGAATCAAAAACTATCTCAAGCCCTTATTAAGGGTGGTTTTGTACAAAGTAAAAGTGATTTTTCTCTGTTTACTATGGATTGGAATAATTGTATGGTGTTTGTCTTAGTATATGTAGATGATTTGTTAATTACTGGTAACTCTGAAGCAGGTATTAGTTATGCCAAGGATCTGCTGCATGATAATTTTAGGATTAAAGGTTTAGGACATATGAAATATTTTCTTGGTGTAGAGATAGTTAAATCTGAAGCAGGTGTGGTTTTATCTCAACGAAAGTTTGTATTGGATTTATTATCTGAAACAAGCATGAGTGGATGTAAACCATTAAGTATTCCAATTAGGGGTGAGCAAATCCAAACCGAAACCAAAAACGAACCGACTAATTCGGTTTTCGGTTTGTTCGGTTCGGTTATTTCGGTTTTTAATTTGGTTTATTTCGGTTTTTTAAAATTTAATTCGGTTTTAACCGAATTATATGTAAAACGACGTTGTATAGGCATAGCATGTATATTTATTTTTTCTTTCCTTTCAATTGAACCCACATTCAGACGTTCTAGGCTTCTAGCAAAAAAAATGCAGACCCATGGCTCATCCTTAATCGGCCCAATTCAGTGATTCACAAGTCACAACCCAATTGCCAAAAAACCCTACCCGTCACTCAACCCGTGTATATTTATCATCATCAGTTCATCACTTTGGATCAAACCTCAAAAGATCATCAGTTCATGACAACCTCACGGCTCATCCCTAATCAGCGAATCCCAGATTCCATTTCCCAGTATCGCTCACCCTCTCACTTACTTTGCCGTCTCAGAATCTCAGCTCTTCTGACTTCCCATCGTATTCCTCTCTCACAGTCACCCTACCTCGTATCCGTCGGCCCTCGCAGAGTCGCAGTCACCCTCTCGATTCGCCTTCTCGCTTCACTTCCGGTCGACTGTCAGAGCGTTGATCAAAGCTTCGCTTCACTTTGCGACTTCGATCTACCTCTTCTCCAATTCTTCGATCAAAGCTCCATCTTGCCAGACTCTGCTTCGCCTTCCTCGGTATGCTCATATTTTCAATGGGTGTTGTATTCTTGGCATGAGTCTTGATTTCTAGCAATTTAGGATCCGATTAAGTTTATTAGATTTTGTTGCTTGGTTTTGCTGGAATCATATGCATTGATTTGTTCAGTTTGTTAGAGACTAAATATTTGTGGTTTAATTTAATTTAATGTCACATCTTTCATTCGCTTCTTATAGAATTCAGTTTTGAGACTTTCTTTTTCTTTCAAGGTTCAAACTTGCTGCCTGTCTTGTGAATTTTTCAGTTCCAGTTTTCTAATATTGCTCTGCGAACTGATTTTGGAGTATATTCTTTCTGCTTCGCTCAAAACCGAAATAAATGCAAAACCGAACCGAACTATTTCGGTTTATTCGGTTTGGTTTATTTCGGTTTGGTGGTGTAAAAGTGTGTATTTCGGTCTTTACCGAAAAACCGAACCGAAGACCGAATGCTCACCCCTAATTCCAATGACATAGAATTTGAAATTAATGCCTTTTCAGGAAGGGAAAAACAATGTACAGGATCTGTGTAAGAATGTAGAACAATATCGTATCGTCGCTTGATTGGTAAATTGATTTACCTAACCATGACTAGACCTGACATTTGTTTTTGTGTGCAGACACTAAGCCAGTTTAAGCAAAAACCGACTAAGTCACACATGGCAGCAGCTAGAAATGTTCTTAGATATCTAAAGGGTACCATTGGACTTGGTATAAAGTTGAGTTCTGATGGAAATTCTAATCTGGAATGTTTATGTGATTCATATTGGGCTTCTTGTGGGATTGCAAGGCGTTCGATCTCTGGATATATATCTACTAAAGTTTGGAGGATCACTTGTGATGTGGAAGACAAAGAAGCAAACCATCGTGTCCAAGTCATCTGCAGAAGCTGAATATAGAGCACTCAGCATGGCCATGCACATCAGAGATAGTTTGGGCACTTGGGCTGCTGCGTGATTTGCGGACTCCACAAACAACACCAGTGCCGATCTACTTTGACAATATTGCAGCAATACACATAGCTGCAAATCTAGTTTTTCATGAACGAACCAAGCACATTGAAGTGGACTGCCACTTCATTCGTGATAAGTGGCGAGAGAAGGTGATAGACCTTGTGCATGTTCGATCACATGAGCAAGAGGCTGATTTGTTGACTAAGTCAGTGTCAGGCGATGTACAACGCAAGTTAAGGTCTATTAACATATTTGTGCCGCCAACTTGAGTAGGAGTGTTAGCATACATAATTGTTTTGTAATAATTAGTTGTACTGTTAGTGCAGTTAGGGATTGTATAGTTAGTGCAGTTAGGGAGTTCTATAAATACTCTCTCTGGCGTATTATTTGACAGATGGTGTAAACTTCTAAATTCATGAATAAGAAGAATTCCATTTTTCTCTGCCTTGTTGTATATCCCTGATGCAGGATTATCAGGTTGAGTTGTTCAATAGAGATGACGGGAGGTGGTGAGTGAAGAGTGGAAACCGACGGTGTGAGAGAACGAAGCAGATGACGGTGGTCGGAAGTCACTGGTGGTTGGGATTTCCAACGAACGGCGGAGACGGGGGATGAATTTGAGGGAAAAAAATTTGGACGATGAGCGTGGGTGAATTCTTTAGATTGAAGTGGCAAATTCAGATTTGGATCATTTTAATGTTACCGCGGGTGCCCCCAACGTTCAAGCATCGCGCACGCTTATTCTATATAAAGGCTAGAGGTAGTCGCAGGGCGGAATAGGGGGCTAGGGGTGGCCCCCCCTACAATTATAGAATTTGACCCAAAATTTTAAGAAATTATGATTTAGCCTCAGAAAATTTAAATATTTTCGCTTTAGTCTTTATCAAAAGTCTCATGGAGGGACTAAAATGAAAATATTGAAATATTTATGAGGCTAAAAAATAATTTCCTAAAATTTGGGGTCAAACTATGTAATTTTCTTCCTCTAATGTCAAATGCTAACTCCAGGGTTCTATACTGTAATTTTCGCCAATTTCAAATCCTGCTCCGCCCCTGGATAGTCGAAGTCTTTCGGATGTGGGACCTGTACACGGAGACAGGCTGGAGAAAGCTCCAGTGCTCCACCACGTCTCCCATCTTCAACTTACACGTTGGATCATCTCTTGCATGGAATAGCGGAAATCGATGTAGGGATCGGCGGCGTCGGCGGAGTACATACTTGGGCACTCCGACGCCTCTGGGAAGTAAAGCTGACGGCGTCGAGTTACTACAGTTGTGGTTGTTGGTGGTGGTGGTGGGACGAGTGTCCGGGGACTCGATGATGGAGTTGGAGAGGCCAGGGGAGGAGGAGGAGAAGCGATGGGAGGAAAAAAGGGAAGAGAAGTCCGGTGGGGGAGTCGCAGGAGTCGGAGTCGGAGGAGAAAAGGAAGGTGGAGGTGGAAGACGGAGATGGGGAAGATGAGGATGAGTGTTTTGGATGGGGTGGGGTGGCGGTGGGGCACTTGAGCTTGAAGAAACAGAGATGAAAGTGCTTGGAGAACACTTTGGACAAATTTGGTTAGAGAGAGACAACAAGTGAAAGTGGGGTGCAATTTGTCACTTCTCTTCCCTCGCATTTGTCTGCCTACGTCTGGATATTAATTAAGTGGAATTTGGTTTAGTTTACTTCGTTTTGGATCATCCATTTTCCACATAATTATATATGCAATTTTCTTAAAACAACATGAGAGTTTTTTTGTAACTAAGCAAATGACATTTGTCATATCACTCAGGCTACAGGAGTAAAGAAACGGTGAACCCAACAATGGCTAGCAGCTCCTATCATGCATACTCAAGCAAGGGCTCATCTCAGAGATCATTGGCCGGCCGTGGTGTGAGCTCTTGCTTCAGCCATGGTTTTTTCTCCATTGTATAACATGAAGCCAAAGAGTAGTGGTGGAAGGTACTACGAATCAAAATGGAGCTTCGGTTTTGTTCTATGGTTCTTGCAGGCCTCATAATTAATCGCCGTCAGAACCAGATCTTCTTCTTCTTCATCATCATCTTCGGCTCTTCCATCTCCAGAACCTTCTTGGGTTCTCATAATTGGAGCCTCTTCCTGGGGACTTGCTGGGCTTTTGGTCATGCTCATCCTTATTCTTAACTGGCAAGCCTCAGTTGAAGAGTTCATCTGGAGATAGATATCAGAATCAGACATGTATTGTATCTAAAGTTGAAGGATCTGAGTGAAAATTTATATCAGAGAGATCAAGGTATGGCTCTGCCTTATTATTTTTTCACTTCTTACGCTAGCTAGTAAATTTTTAGTTGTGGTTTGTTGTAAGTTTTATGAGAAACTGAGAGGTATATATATGTTTAGCAAGTGAAGCTCTCGTTCTAATAATTTGGTGTCAGAAAATGGAAGAACATGACTCAGATGACCTAGTGATTGAGCAAATTGTTCAACCACCATCTACACGGCTTCAAATTTCTGTTCTTTTTATTTTCTTTTGGTTATTGCATATTTTCTGCTGATTGTTCGGATCTTTTGACTGCAACATCCAAATTTTTTAGTTTGTTAAACCCCATAAATTCCTATAGAATATGAAAATTAAGGCCATCCACATGTATGGTATGACTGTAGTTGGGTTTTCCCTATTAACTCTTTTTGAAATAAATCTGACCTTAAGCATAAAAATTGAGCATGTGTTTTGAAGTCAAGATTTAGTCTTTTTGATTTATTGCCAAAATTTATTTTAGATATTGGTGATTGACATGTATTTGTTTGCTTACTTGGGTCTTCTTAATAAAAAAACATTGTTTTCATTGTAAATGGGCGCTTTGATAATCTGTAGCTTTTGGTGGTCATATAGAATTATCACCTTATGGGGATTACCTACGTCCTTGTCTCTAATGTTTAGTTTGAGAGGAGGGGAGGGAAGAGAAATCTCTTTCCTTGTTTTGACCAAATTGCCTATGAGAATTTTTCAATATTCCATAACTACACTCTCAACAAAAAATATTATTCTTCTCATTCATGGCAATTTGGTAAAAGTCCTCCCTCCCTTCTCATCCTCTCCCCTCAAACCAAACACAACCTAGAGTTAAAACAATCTGAAGATTGATACCATGATTTGACTTAGGTTGTATTAAGTTGTTTAGGGGCTCAAGCCAAAAAGAAAAAGCTGGTTAGAGGCTGATAAACAATACTTATCTCAAGGAAATTCCTGTCGTGTCATTTCATTTATCATTTAATCATTTCTATACGGATTCATTAGTTTTATCCTGTATATTTCATTTTTTATATCGATAGAAATAAACATTGCTATCCTTGTAATAGTGTTAATAATTAATATTAAGTTCCTTAATCTGGCATTTGAGTATAATTATGGACACAAGATTGAACTTCGAATCTTACTTGTAGGCTCTGATCCGAAAGTGGGCCCCTGTTGCCATTGTTTTTGGATCTGTCTTCGTACTCTTCTGCCTCAAAACTAGGCTTTTGTGAACCAGCACATGTAGCATAAGCTTCTAGCTTTTGGCCCATGTTTTCCCATACTCGGAATATTGAAAAACCCACCCCTGAATCCACGAATCCACATGTAATGATGTTATAATTAGGTCATACCTCTAATTAAATATTTTTTTAAAAAATTTAATTTTTTTTAGATATTGTATTTATTTAGATTTAAATTATATGATGTTTTTAAATTTTTTTCGCACCCGCATCTCAAATTAAACAATTTTCGATTCGCATTTGTAACACCAGGTATTATAAAAATTAATTAACTTGAGATACTGGGTGCAAAAAAAATCTCAGAAAGTATCATATAATTTAAATCTAAATAAATACAATATATAAAAAAAAATGCTAATACCTCTAATTAGAGGTATTAACACCTAATAAGCACCTAATTATAAGCACATAATGTGGACCCATGAATCCACATTACATGCTTATAAGCATGTAATGTTTAGGTGCTTATACCTCTTATAAGAGGTATAAGCATATTTTTTTTAATTTTTTTATATATTGTATTTATTTAAATTTAATTTATATCTTTTTTCTCGATATTTTTTTTACACTAGCTTTTCAAATTAATTAATTTTCAGTTCTGGATTTATCTGTAACACCAGTATTATGAAAATTAATTAATTTGAGAAACCCAAAAAACATCGAAAGCAAAGATATAATTTTAATTTAAATAAATACAATATATATAAAAAAAATATGCTTATACCTCTTATGTATAAGCACCTAACAATTACATGCTTATAAGCATGTAATGTGAACCCCATATGCCATGTATGATGTTCACTCACTCTATCAGTTACGGTTTGGAAGAAAATGATCCTGATACGAGTACAACTGAGTATGGCTGTAACTCCCCAATTATTTTCTCGTTTGCAAGCCAACATTCAATACTCTCATTTCACTTTATTTCTACGTGAAATCTAGCTGAATTAGATTTTAGTAACTTGTTGGCTCAAATGGAAGTAGAAAAAGAGTGCCATGCAATTTTTCAAGTTTAGTATATAATTAAGTAACCAGTTTTAGACTTAGATTCCATATATTGTTTAGAAAGTTTAAGGAAGCTAAATAAGTTACTTAATCATTTCATATATTGTTTTCTTAGATCATATATTAGTTTATTAGTCAAACTATTTAGTTTGAAGAAAAAAAACAAAAACAAAAATACTCTAAGCTAATTTAATTAGCTTCCTTAATCTCTTAAAAAAAGTCAACTAGGTATTATAATTAGGACCAGAGGGAGTATATGCTATCAATCGGCTATATTTAAGCATTAGAGACCTAATGCATAGTTCCCAATTGCAGATTTAAGAAAAGAAGGAAACATAACATTACAGGGAAACTTCAAGACAGATAACATTATATACAAAGAAAGGTGGGGAAAATTTTTATCAAAAATGAATGATCAGAATAAAGTAATGCAAAGACAAAATCAAGCATTATCCAGAGGGCTTTTCCCCTTTCCTAAATTTTAGCTTACAAGAGGCACTACATTTCAATTCTGCACAATGGGCAATAATCATTCCTCTGCGAGTTCCATTTTGTGGATTGAGTATTCCCTCTCAAACAATAAAAACTCCTGCGTGAGAGGTAGAAATTAAATGTTATTAACTGGTGGTGAAAATTTGTGTAGATTTAACATGCTTTCGCACCATATTGAAGAAGCAAAGAGTAAGATGAATGAATATAAAGTAAACAAGTAAAAGCTCGAACTGAGAATTTATTTGTAGATGAACGAGAAAGGTGTAAAACAAGTGATAAGAGATACTCAGTTTGCACTTGACGACAACCAATTATTAACTTACCTGCAACTGTTGCTGACTGAACAAGTGAAGGAAATCAGTTTCTGAACTGCCAACAAGCTCAACCAACTTATCATGGCAATCTGGCAGCACTCCTGCTCCAGCGACAGAAACACAAACCTGAAAATTCCGGAAAGACAGCAAGCATGCATTAGCAATTTGGAGTTTAGAGGGGTCAATGCCACACTTGGAGTGATCTAAACACAAACCATAGTTGAGGAATAAATACAAGGTCAACGCTACACTTGGACTTACTTGCAAGCAACGAAGAATGACTTCGGGAATACAGCACCTACGACAAAGGCCCTTGACAATGTAAGTTGCTGGGCAATCCAAAGAGCCATCTTTGTCAGAATACCAAGCATCCAATCTAGATATCTCCATCGTAACTCCAGCTTGGAAACGAGGAAGCTCCCCTGCAACAGAAAAATCACTTTATTTATTAGGGTGTTATACAAATTTGCCATCCAGATCTTGCATAGTAACTCCAGCTCAAAAATTAATTTAATCAAAATTCACCATTACTTTGAAGTTTTTTTCAACTATAACACTTAAAAGAGAACACCTCTTGTCTGCCAAATAGTTCAACTATACATCAACCATATACCTTTGAAACCAGCAGCCATAATGGCGCCAAGAATACCACCATCGTTAAGTTCATGAGGCCCAAGTCCATCTCCAGCTACTGCTAAGCAACGAAGAACAACCTCAATGCAATAATTATCCTTTGGTGATATAGAGACGTTCACCTATGAAGCATGTGCAGACAAAGCAGTATACAACAGTGAGATAAACAAGGGAATTAAACAAATCAAAAGATTGGCAAGAGGTATACATCACAAAATTATTATCACTAGCACATACGCTTAGGACCAGCTACAATTTATTTGTGGCTGCAAAAGGTCTCTGCAAAGTTTATAAGAGAGAATGCTTTGGAAAGCCTATTTAATGCGGGGCTTGTTTTAAGGAAATTTAGATGAGAGGGTATATAGCTTGAAGTACAACCATCGTATGACTCATAAATTTTAGTTAAAATCTAAAACCAAAGGCTGACATATATACTTGTGAAATCACAGGTGCTAATTATATTAAAGCTTTAAAACATTAATGGATATATGAGATAAAATATTGTTTATTAGTGAAATAATTATCCAGTTAAGAGTGAACATACCATTAATTGGCGGCTTAAGACAATCTCTTGACCTGCTGAAGAGTAGAGGGCACTCATTAACGTGGTACATACAGTGGCATCTGGACACAAACATTCTCCAGATGGCAGGCAGAGCATTGCAGTGGCATGAAGTTGAAGATAAACAGGTTCAGCTGACTCAGAGATATGATCAGAAATGGATACCAACCAAGGTGTTTCTTTTCCTACATAGAGAGGGTGAATTACTTATGCATCGAGTCATAACCCAACTCAAAAGTGTAGGAAAAGGAATTCATGAATAAATTTAGAATACTCACTTTCAAGCAGTGAGAGAGATGCATTTAATGTTTCCTTAGCTGTTGATATGGTCCTTTCCTTTTCCTCCCGTGAGAGATCAGGTACAGGAACTTCTGCATTCTCCAATTCATTTTTCAGCCAATTGCGATAGGTTGCATCGCAGGAGTAATACACACTCTAGTTAAATTCATAATATACATGTTAGGCAGCTGTCCACCTGGAATAATGTGATTAAACTAAAACAAAAAACTAAGAGTAATTCAATCATACCCAGTCTTGGAACTCTCTAAGATCCTCAGAAACATTGTAATCCTCATCAAGTGTTTCTGAATGCTGTTTCAAGGGTTCAGCAAGAAAACTAAGTACTGTATGGGCACCTATGGGCATTGCTGGAACTCTCCACATAGAAATCAGAGCAAACTCCCTGAAGAGTATATTGCTACAAGGAAAACGAAATTATAGGATAGAAAATTAAAACTCAGAAGTGACAAAGGAATAAATCTGCAATAGCATAAATGCAAAGCCATAATACTGTGTGCAAAAACAGTTCCCAAGAGGACTGGTAAGATCAGGTTGTAAGAACCTAGGAACTACAAATATCATGTTTAAGAAAGACAGACAGAAGAATATGACTGAAAATTATTAATACTGATAAGAAGTGAGAAATATTTATACAAGGCCTCAATTTCATCACTAGCACACTGTTCAAAAGAAAATACTGGAAGATAGGGAAGCAATGCAATGTACCACCTACCTATGTACCAATGCTCGGAGAAGAAGCTTTTCACTAACTTCTTTAACATTAGTGATTGTTGATGGTGGTGTAAAGCAAAGCCACTGGATGACCTTAGCCTTTTGAAGACTCTGCAACCTGTGCTGTTCAGCCACATCTGATAGCTTATCATATTTTCCAACTTTGATCTCTCGGGATCTCAACAAAATCCTGTTTTAAAGAAATTATAATGAAGTTATCAAAAAAAGAAGAAGATGAATATGAATATGAATAGTTTACAAATCATTTTTTTCCAATCAATTCTACATAAAAAATAAGTAAATACCTCTCAATAATATCCTCAAAACTACCCTTAGAATCATCCACGGTAGAAAATGGTAAATACTCCATAGCAGAAAGGAATATCTTATATTTGACATGTACACTGCGGAGGAAAGCACAATAGGTGTTATATATTATCTTAAAATTATCAAGTATTAGTGCTCTAAATATAGTACAAGTATACTGGATGCGTCCTATTTAAGATGTCCTTCCATGAAACAACAGGATTGTTGCACAATACAAACAAGAAAAATAGACGAAAAAGGAGAATTCAGGAGACCTGCTGTTCAGTCTTAGTTCCATCATATGTACAAAAAGGTCAATACATCGGTGACGTGCAAGCTGAGATGCATATATGCCAACCAACTCCTCATGTTGCTTTGAAAACAGAAACATGGCATACCTGAAATTTAATGAGTCAATTATAGTACAGTGAAGAAAATTTTCATTCACCAGAGAATTATTCAGTTTGCATCATAATCAACAAAGTACGAATCATCTCACTAGAGACTAGGAAGTCATACAATAAGACGGAATGCTTAAGCAATCTTCTGAAGAAAGATTGGCAATATTAATTGATCATTAAAAGAAAACAACTTTAGAAGCCAGTATGACATTTTTCATATTTTAGATTATACATAGGCACTGGATCCAGAAAATGTTCAAATATCACAAGTTTGAAAAGCAAGGAACGATTATGATAGAAGACTAAAACAAAAGTCACTTGATCACATTTTGAACAAATTGTTTCACTCCTTTTACCATAAGAAAACATTATATTAATCACATTCACTCTAATCCTATATGCTAAGACAAAGTTAGAAATTGACAAAAAACTACTTACATGTTCAGAATAAGATCACCAACACTTAGAATTTTGTCTCTGAAGGCGTCCTTCATTTCCATTTCCTCAGCAAGTAAATGTCTTAGCACAAGCACTAGATGTGCACTAAATCGAATCATTTGAGGATCAGCATGAGGCCTGTAGGAAAGAATAAAGATGGAAGTTTTAACGTTGCGGCAATCCCAACAATGGAGCATAAATTATTCTGGTGAAGTAAACAAGCTCATTATGAATGTTGAATGATGATGACAACAGACCAAGTTTTACCTCCTTCAGGCCTATACGAAATTCAACAAAATTTAATAATAAATAAAAAATGTGTCTAAGTTTACTGCAAGGTCTATTTTCAAATGGTGCAGTGCACTGTCCTAGTTGAGGGGAAATTCAAATTCATTATAGAAAAAGTATACTGTTTCTAGATCATTAAAAGAATTCTAACCAGTTTCATCTATAGAAATATACAAGTTATAGAGGGAAAGGAATGTATCAAAATTAACCTATATACATTCTGATCATCATCTGAAGGTGCTATCCATGACCACATAATGTCCAACAGACGTGGTATATCCCCTATCATTAAAATCATCTGTCAAGGAAAGTACAGTTTAAAATCAGTAAATAAAATTACAAGAGAGGGAGAGCACAAATATATTATTTCTCTCTTTCATTTCTCTGTATCATTCTTCATTCTCAACATATTGTCTTCTATCCAGGGAAAAAACAAATTATATTCCTGTTTCTCAATACTAAATATTCACACAGGTCATAAAGCAATAAGAATATCTTCAACAAACATTTTTGTACTGCTTTCTAAAAAATAATCAGCATACAGCCTGATATAAAGATATGACCCTTTAGCAAGATCCAGAGGTCCAGACTTGGTCCTCTAACTTCATATAGTAGGCATTATGAGACGCACTTAGATCAAATACAGTCTCCAATCTTTACCAATCACCCAAAACAGATGTACATGTCAGACATTAAGCCAAACAGATAGGAAAGCTAAATGCTAAGAGCATGGCGCTTGGTGTACATGTCAGACAACAAAAGATTCCTACAATCTTAAGGGAGGATTATCTAGAGTCTTAAACTCCATGAAGATACCTCAATTTGCCGTTGTTGCTCCTTGCATTGTCGACTAACAGTTTCATGGACCATTTCCCTAAACAGATGGAGAAATCAATTAAAAATTTAAATATGAAAGATTTTAAAATTGTGATAAGATTTCAGCGGCTACCCTGAATGAAGCTTCTGAAGAAGAGAAGAAATTTGTCGCGGTTGCTGATTTAAAACTTGAAATGGCCAATTTTCAGGTGCATCTGCAGGCTCAAGGGAACTATCAGCTTGTCCAGGACTTCCCTCAATTACATCTACAAAAGTTTTTAGTAGATCTTCTCCCCCCGCCCGTGAACGTGTGACTTCCAAGTCCACCTGCACATCTAGCCAAGACTTTGCCATTGCCCAGCACGCCGACTACAATAAATCAAATAACAATAGTGAAAGTGATTGGAAGAGGCAGGGATCAGTCGCTAATTTAATTGAACTTATGTATGAGCAAAACAAACAGTATGACCAGTAAGTTTCCATCACTACTATGCATTTATGCAAACCCAAAATCCAGGTTAGCCAACCAGAGGGACAAGATCCATAATTCTCTGCTAAAAAGTCACCTCTTTAGCAAATTAGGCGACATCAATAATTAACACCATACAACTTAGATTATTGGACAGAAATGATCAATGACTCTCCTTCCTTTTACTCTGAAAAAACTACAATAACTCCATGAATGTCGATTCAAGAGAATAAAAAGGGAAGAAACAAGCAGTACTCATGTAACTTGCAGAGAAACATCTGTTTGTTATTAGCAAGAGCTTCTAATAATATTATTTAGAATACTATATACATAAGAGTTTCCAAAGATAATTGACGATACTGTTTAAATCACAGACGATTAACAGTTGTAACTTGTATGCAGCATATAGCATTCAAACTGCGATGTTACACATAGCAGCCTAAATTGAGATATCGGCCTGAATAATCCTTACAGAAAGATAAGATGTATAGTGGTTTAACAAAAACATTGCATTACAAAAAATAAGTCCATCACATATATAATGTAGTAAAACTAACAAAAATTGTTCCAACCCTACAATTCTAGCACAGTGCACATGCACTTATTGAGAAACTAGTAGCTAAGTGTCAGCATTAAGTAGAAAAAAGGGGCCACGTACCATGAAAAAGGCATCAAGAATAGTAGGAATTTAGCAGATGTAAGGTGCTCGTAAAATAAGGTTCTCTCTACATGATTGCAGTTGTTCTATTAGTTCAAAACTATGCTCAGAACAATAATGGCCACCGTTGAAAGCTTGGTATATGCCCATCTCCGCAGCTATAGTATTGTAAAAGCCTCAAAAGAAAATTTTACAAGAGATAATGTGTAATTTCTGGGAAATGCTGCCAGAGTCTAAGGTAGACTACTAATATTCATCAAATTGATGAGCAATGATTAGATCATGCTGCTCTCTGCCTCCCATACTGCATACTTTTCCATCTCATTAAAATTGCTAAAGCTACTTGGTTAGGCTTGCCACAAGCTCGTATATCATTTATTATTCTTATAAATTTTAGATGCAGGACTTCTTTCAAGGCTCATCTTCAATTAATATTAATATGAACTAGTATAAACTCCAATTTATTATGATAATATTCGATGTTCAACAGTTCACAACAATTCTATATACAAAAATCCTTTGGTTAGTGTATATGTCCATATGATTTTGTTTAACATATGCAGTTGAATATAAACACAAAGTACTTCAAGTTAGTGTCTTCAAATATGTGTGCATCCAGAAGGGAATGTCAAGAGTTTTGCAGCAACAAAAGAAAAGTTTGTGTAGATGAAGGGAAAAAAAAATTCAGACCTCCCAATCTGTGCAGAGGGGTAGCATCCGCTTTAGATTACTACATGGGACTGCATATACTGCTGCTTCAGACCTCCCACCAAGCTCTGCTATTTTCTGTGAAAAGAAATATGAACTGTAATTGTTTTTTATTCAGAAAAGGCTATGAAAAGCCAATATAAACTGACACAAACTCCTCTGTTTGTCAAAAATCCACAAATCTCAAAAGAGTGGGCATGGAGGGAAGTACTACAGCTTCACAGAAGGAACTTATAGCACAAAAACAATTTAACCAAAAAACCTTGCACAGGAAGAAGCCACTCAAAAAATAAATAAATATAAACCATTCAAAGTAACTTCTGAGTTATAACATATTCAATTTTCTTTTACAAAACATTTTATCAAAAAAACTGGGGAATTTTCCTAGAATATGGTAACAAGACAAACATTGATACACTAACATGAAGAAAATTGAAGGCAAAGCTGAACATACAACCCTACCTCTGATGCACAATATGATGCCCATTTCCAAAGCTGCCACTGATGACCAATTCCACTTTCCAATTCAATGGCTTGCAGAGTTCTATTTTTACCATTCTTCACTAGAGCATCAACGGAAGGAAATTGCTGCAAACCTCCAAAAGGGCATAGACTAGTGGCCCTCCATGGCTGCAAGAATATTAAGACAAACTGATAGTTAGTAGAAAGCATAGAATTCCGTAGTCCACAGACTAATCATCTAGAGAGTTATGTTCACCTGTCCAGCAGAGCGGCAAAGCTCACATGCCTCGTCAAGTCTCCCAGCCCTTAAAAGTGTCCACACATCTTCTAAAAGAGCTTCGTCTTGTTTCTACACAGAAATAAACAATTGTAAAAAAATGTCGAGCATATATAGCCATGTTCATGCGCATCTAACTTGCCTTTTTCAATATCAATCACTGACTATTTTGTTCCCAACTCTTAAAATATAAGGAAAATTCCCAGGAATGATTTTGATAAATATCTCTAAGACTCAAACAAACCCCTCATTCACAGGTCATCTGGGCTTGAAGTGTAGGCAACATATTGAATCACCATACTCTGCATTGAAATTCAATTAAACAAGAATGGAGCAGCAATGATTGAACTCTAGGTTAATTGGTCATCAAGACCAATACGATGTCACTAGCTGTTTCATCCCAAAAGGTTAAACTATTTGGATAAATGGTTTTATTGAATATATATAACGAGGATACATTAAAAAAGTGTAGCAAGTGCGGTGGACTGATCTGGACCAATATGTTGAATGTGCAACTTTACCCACTAAAAAAGAGCCTTTCATATGGCTACGATAGATGCAACCCAAACCTAGTACAGGTTAGCTTTGAGTTATCAACACAACTGATACAAACCAGCTACTAAAGTATATCATGTCCCCAACTAATAACAAAAATGAAGATGCATATTACAATTGTTAGACACTTCAATTTACACAAGGACACTCTAATTTGGTCGTGTAAGAATATTTGCGTTCAAGTTTCATAGCACATCACAAAAAGAGACTAGGAATGAGCCATTCATGAGCAGACCTGCACAACCAAACTTTATAAAGCAACTTTGTGACATTGGAGTGCATTGTTCCCAATCCTGACTATGATTAACAAAACAAAACTTCCAATATTTCAGGGATGAATAAACAAGAAAAAGTAATTTATTACTATAGATCACTGACATAACCAAAAGATGCACTTCAAAGTTAGGCTAAAAATTGCAAATCAATTAACCATAAGTACCTTGTCCTCAATTAAAAGATTTGCATTTTCACGAGTTGGAGCATCAAAATCCAAGTGATGAACAATGTTCATGTCAGATGTTCCTTTCTTAAGGTAACGTTGAGTGTGATGCCAAATTCCAGAATTGGGGAGGTAAGTACCAACATGAGATCCACAAACCTGCAGTTAATGTGGTGTTATACACATTAAGCAAAATGATTAACATTTCCCAGAGCAAATATATGGAAACAGATAAGCTCGGGTAAATAAATGATTGTGTAGCAGGGGAATACACTTCCAGCAAAGCATATACCCACTTTCACTTTTTTTTTATACATTTCCCAATTCTCTTAAAACTGAGTCAGCAATAGGTCCTACCAATGGCACTTCCCCTAACATTGCAATATACAAGCAACAGATCAACATATCAAAATTAAATAAGGTAATCGTGGTTCCTATATTACATAATGTACAAAACACTGATAAGTTTACTTTTGTTCCCCATACATACAAACGCAAACCGAGGCAGACTCATGAAAGTGGGACACTGCCTTTTGCACCTCAGAATGTTGACCTTGAGATTCCTACTAATTTGGAGAAAGGGCTAAGAGACTAGGTGGCTTTAGGCTGCTGTTAGCTGTTATTTTGAAAGTGCTTTGAAGACTGTAATATGCACCTTTTGTAGTATTTAGAAGCTTGCTGCTTCTAGGGCTGGGTATGGCATATTTTGTTTTGTGAGAGTAAAATAGGAGAGGCTGGTCGCTCGAACCACCAGAGGGACTTGAGAAATTTGTAGTTCTGCTGCATTTGTATTTTGAGTGAGGTTTGTCCAGAATCACTGTGAGGTTCTTTTTGTAACACTAATTCTGTTTCATCATCTAATAGCAAACCTCAATATTATTCAGTTTCCACCATTTTACTGTCTTTTTACTCTTATTTCAGAGCAGGGTGCCATCAGTTTCCATATTTTTTCATGGAATATTAGTGTTAATTTTTTTTCAAGCATGATTAACAATTGACTCCATCTTAAAAGTTCAGCATTTATTATGCAATTACCAAGGGAAAAGCGTGTAGAACTGTGGGTTGAGTAGCAAGAAACGCTGAACAGAACCAAACCCACAAACCAAAAACATCCCCAAGATACTCAACATTCAACATCCAAAACCCAGTCTGATCTCAAGAATTTAGTTTGCACAACTGTTAAAACTTGATCATATATTATTCTAGTCTTTAAGGGAATCAATTTTAAGATGTCTACATCCCCTGGCCATTGTCTAACAGAGTCTGTGTTATGAGAACAAGTCTAAAGGGAAAGCCCATTTTAAAAGACTAGATTGTTAGGTGGGAGAGCCCCTTCAACTTATAAACCCACTTCTCTTGTGAGGCTACCCAATGTGGAACTCATAACTTCACTTCACTCGGCCTTTTGCCGGTCAAAACCCTTCGTGGGTAGCCCTCTCCATGACATCAACCTCTCAATGAAAGCGACTTAGTATCCCATACTACTAAGTCTCCATCAGTTTGCTTTTCATGTTTAGCATACTCGTTGTGTAGCAGGTCAATTTTCCATCGTTCCATGCCAAAAAAAAAAAATAGTAGACTACCTTGGCTTCCAAGTCAAGTGCCTTGGAAGCTAAACCTTCAAGCCACTGAACTATCCTGAGGCATAACTGTGCAGTATGGTCCTCTGCAACAAACTCACAAGCCACTAAATGAGAGGTTCCTGGCACCTGGAATAAGTCAATCAATCTGAGTAAGTTCGAATGGAAGCTATGAGGATAGGGTTTCATATTTGATAAATTACAATAGTATCAGACACTCTACCATTATTAGCTCTTTAGGTAGTTCTTCAGTCACTGCAAAAGAACAGTAGCCATCATATCAATGCTTAAGAGACAAAGACAGCACGCATTGCAAACCAAAAGAGTATATGGCAGCTAGAAAGCAGACATTGAAGATAACATAATAACACAACAAAATTTATAGTGCCCGATTTTAATTTGAAGTTCCATAATTCATAGTATTGCATTGCATTTTATGAGTCCTCGGTATATCAGACACAAGCATGGCTCTTCTGTTGAAGTGTCCACATTCCACAAAATGATAGCATGAAGTCTAAGAAATTTGATATCAACAAAAAAGTTTCATCATGATAGATTCTGGGCCATATACATAATTTCTTTTCAGGAGTATAGAGATATAAGGATAGAGATATATTTCCTTTCCCATAGAGATACCACAGAAGAGACCAGGTTGCAGCCTCATCAAGCAGGAGCTGAGCTTTCTGCCTCATCAATTTATCCTCCACAACTCGATGCCTTGTATTCAAACCATACCTACAGAAGGCACAACCATATCACTAACAGAGCAGTTATCTAATGGATAAACAATTCCTCTGCTTCTAATTGTAGTTCAAAAATATATATACATATATAAGGCTACATCTAGTTGCCTTTTCTCTTGAACAACAAAAAGAATTTCTCAAGGGAAAGAAAAGAATTGCCCATAAAAAACACCGCTGCCCAAACTCTTAAAACATTTTTCCTCTAGCAAAACCAAATATACAGCAGAGGCTCCAAATAACCCTGCAAAATCCACTACTCAGGCCATACCCTTCCTCCAACACACAAACGTGTATGCATAGGTATTTAACTTCAATCAACCACATACTTCAAGAAAAGACTTTTGTCTGTCTCTGGACTCTTAAAACAGGACAGAAATTTCAAGAAATGAACCACATGTCAATTATATGATAAATGTGATATTACTTAATACTTATGCATATAAATATGCCCGCATCATAAAAGGTTTGTTGAACACATTCTGAATAGTTGTGGACAAACCTGATAGACTCAGAAACACTTCTACATTTCTTCTCAAATTCTAGTATCAGATCAGGAAAAGACATCAATCCTGTAAAAATATCCACTCTGAGATTAAAGTAAAACATTTTATCTCTTTTGGTGAATGAGAAACAGATGCACACAAGCACATGATCATACACTTGTCAGATTAGAAAAAGACATTAATCCTGTAAAAATATACACATGAAATAGAAGTAAACCCAATCCTCTTTCCTTTGGTAAATGTGAAAGAGATACATACAAGCACATGATCTTACACCAAGAATTCAATAGGTGTAGAACTCCACCGTTATTATGGTATGGACATCGTATATGATCAAGAAACTACAGAAACAGCTATTTTTCTTTCCCCCAATAAAATATTTTACTACCAAAGACAAAGAGAAAGCAATGATTATTTCAATACAACAGAAAGAAGAACAAAAGGACATCAATGATTATATCGGTACAATAAAGGCCCCTGAATTTAAAAATGTAATACTATAAAATCGAAGGATATGAACACAAAAGTGAAACCAAGTAAATCACCCTATCCTAAAGCAAGGACAATAATGTTTCTTTTTCCCAAATGATTCTAACATTATCCTCCAGAAGCTTCAAGAAAGTGTAATATACGCTTATATGATGTCAAATTTCAAGCTTCAAAGAATTTCATTTTAGCAGACCAAACAGAAATAGAAGAAAGACACAGAAGTATTGTATTAGAAGATATACTCACGGCACCTTGAAGAGATGAATCAAGCAGAGATGCAAATAAAGTAAATATTGTTTCTGCACCATCTCCAAATGAGTCACCCTCTTGCTTACAAGCCTTCAGCGAGTGGCGTATAGAGTCAAAACCAGAATCCATGTCAGGGCCTCCATGAGTATCAGCAGGAAAACTCCTTTTGGTGGAAAACTGTGTCTTTGCAGGTGAAACTTCTGGATAACCAGCATCAAGACTCTCAGCCTCTTGTTTAATATTTTCAAGAAGAAGTGCCGCATTAGTGGGACTATGGATGTTTTGACCATCATATAAAAGGCCAGCTTCAATTGATTTCAAAGCTGAGTTTAATGGTGGGGTTGAAGTGCCGGAAGTTGAGTGCCTTTTCCTGCATTAGTTGCATTAGAGAAAAGTTTAGATAAATTTACAAAAATCTAGTAAAGAAAGTAACCATAGTTAATATTATACAAGGTGAACTAATCAAGAATACTACTAATCTATCCCCCAGCACCAAATACTTAGTCGTCTCCCTTCTCTGAATTCAAATAGGTGGAAACCATATTCCACCTCCTTGTAATATACAGTACTCCACCCAGCATCACATTCACAAATAGGTTAAAGACGGACACCACATCACATGTACGGGAATTTATGAACTTCATTTCAAAATAAGTGATTAAATGAATTTTTCATCCCCACATCCCACCGAGTTCTTCCAACACCACTATTGGCAGAATCAACACCAACACGGCAGTGATAATTCAATAAGCATTCCTCGTCACGCCATGAACCATCAATGTACAACGCTCAAGATCCTCCCTTACAAAATTAAAACAAGTAAGCATGGCCGTTATGCAGCCAAGCAATCAAAACATATCGGAGCTCAAATGTCACATATCCACCTAATACGCTACCAATGACTGAGTTACTCAACAATGCGGAATAATCCCTTCGGAAATGGGAGCTTAGAAGAGCAGAAAATAAAGAGAACGAGTAAGGAAACCAAAAACTTGAGCATTGAAATATTGCCTGTATCTGCGAAACTGATCCCTGACGCTGAGGTCTTGAGGGTCGAAGTAGCTCGGCGAAGTTTCCATTTCAAAGTCCATGACGGCGTCGTCGAGAAGCGTATGGGAACCTTGGCCGATAAACCCTAAGGATTTAGCAGCGCGGGAAGTGATGGGTTCCGACTCGGAGGTTAGTCAAAACGGCTCAAACGCCGGTCATACATAGCGCAGCCCCGCGAACAGTGAGAAGTGCCCAGCCTGAGTACAGTGGAAGCAGACCTATGCGCACCTATGCGCCGTTTTGCCTTGTTTTTAATGAAATGATCAAATTTCATTAAAAATATATATATATATATATATATATATATATATATATATTATATATATATACTTACATACTTGGACTAACTAATAATTCTCACAAACCAATAAAAACAGTTAAAATTAATAAAATTATCCTAAAATTTAAGTAATTTTCAATATTAATCATATTAATTGCACTATACTCTAATATCATACTCCCCCATAAATTCCTTTATTATAAAGCATCAATTATTAATTATATATCTAATTCTTTTTATAAGGCATTTGCTTGTTTCCATAACGTATTAATTATTTTTTTCCTTGTATGGTCATAATTAATAAGGGTAGTGGGTGAGAGTAATAATTAATACTCCCTCTGGTCCTAATTATAAGACATAATTAACTTTTTTGAAGAGATTAAGGAAGTTAATTAAATTAGCTTAAAGTATTTTTATTTTTTTCTTCAAACTAAATAGTTTGATTAATAAACTAATATATAATCTAAGAAAACACAACATATGAAATGATTAAGTAACTTATTTAGCTTCCTTAATCTCTCCAAAAAAAGTCAACTAGGTTTTATAATTAGAACCGGAGGTATTATAATATTAAAGTTTAATGCAATTAGTAGAGATAATATTGGAAGTTATTTAAATTATTGGATAACTTTGTTGACTTCAACTGTTTTTATTGGTTTGTAAGAATTGTTAGTTAGTGCATTATGATAAGGACCAGGGGAAGTATTAATTATTACTCTCACCCACTACCCTTATTAATTAGGAGCATATATAAAGAAAAAAAAAATTAATGCTCATTAGGAACAAGCAAATGCCTTAAAAAAAAGGGAAGTGGCTTGGGTCATCTTCCCTTAATATCCTCTTCCATCCTCTTCTCCCAAACTACACCGTTTTGGTGTACAAAAAGTGACACTCATCCCCTTTTTTTTTTTTTCCATTTCAGGATACTGATGCTAAAAAAAAATACTTCAGGTTACTAACTGGTACTGAAAAAATATTTCAAGATGTTTAAAAATTATTTTAGGATCTTGAAAAAATAATTTAGGGTACTTACTAGTACTACAAATATATTTGAGGATACTTTTCAGATCTTGAAAAAATACTTCATGATCTTATAAAATTATTTTAGGATCTTGAAAAAATATTTTAAGTATTGATGATACTAAAAAGATTTTTAAGATCTTATTTGGTACTAATTTTTAATGTTTAAACATCTTGAAATATTTTTTTGATCTGCGAATTAGTAACACGAAGTATTTTTTTTAGCGTCCGTCAAGATATCATGAAATGAAAAAAAAAAAAAAAGAAAATGAGGGTCACTTTTTGTACACCAAAACGTGACTACTTTATAAAGTCTATCTAATGAAATTATAATAAATCAGATTATTTTAATCTTAATTAGTCTATCTAATGACTTATATGAAAATATTCAAATTTTATCTTATTTTTAAGGGAAAAAACATCTTACTTCTTAAAAAATTAGAACAAAATGATCAACCAATAATTTTATTAAAAAATAAAATTTAAATTTTTTTCATATCAGTGATCAACTGACTAAAATCAAAATGATATGAATTATTATGTTCCAGTGTTTAAATGAGAAGGTACTCCTTCTCATAAAAAAGATAGAGAGACAGAGAGTGTGTTAAAATACAAGCAAGATTAATTTTTTGAGGGAATTAAAAACTCCAAGTTTTCTCTTTTAAACGTTATATACAATATTGAAGGGTTAAGGTGGAAATTTATCACAAAATTTTTTTGTTTATGAGTAATTTTATTCCAGAATTTTTTTTTGAATTCAATGTGACATGAAAGTTAAAATGGAGTAATAATTAATGGTTCATATTCAGGTCAAGAAAAAAATTCAGTTAATTCATCATCTCTCTTATTTTAATTTGAATATTTTATCTTCTACATAGTTCAACGCCTTCCTCATTTCAGTTAAACATGTGTGTGGGTAATCGTTAGATTTTGTGGGCAAAAAAACAGTATTTTACTCAAAAATTAAAATAACCACCAAACTACCAAATGCTTAGTAGAGTTCAAGAAAAATATAATTATATCGTAATTTGAAGTATTTCAATAATAAAATTTTAAAATTAATATGAATTATAATAAATTTCTTAGGAATTGTGGGACTTATAAGTAAAAATTTTAGTTTTTGTTAATATAACCTTTTTAGGATTTTTATCCTAATTAATTAAGATGTAATTTTTCCTAACAGAAAATGGCAATAAGCGTTATTCTTTTCAGGGAGGCAAGGGTCATCGCATTGTTATCTACATACGCAACAGCCTGCTAATGCTAATTGATAGTTTGATACTTCAGGCTCAGCCCATAGTGAATAGAATCAATTTCCCAACGTTTGTTCTCGGAACCAGCACATCAATGGCGGTCATGCTCCGTTGTTCCAGCTTCCTTTCTCGTCCTCACTTCCGGCAACTTCCGCTTCTTTACCAATTTTCAGGCGACATGGACCTCGTTCCTGGTCAGTGCTCCTTCCCGAAGATGATTATCTTCCGGCTGCAACGTCTCTGCTTCTGTTTGGTTTCTTAAACTTCAACATGAACTTTATGCATCTGCTTCTCATGTTCAGCGGCAATTCTGTTTTTTAGCCACAGTTTCGAATATGAACTTGAATATATTCCAAAGTTGTTTTTGTTTTCTCTATATTCCCCTTTCGTCGTCCTCCATGATATACTATTTATTAGCTCTTGAATGGCGGTGATTAACTTTTGTCTAAGGAGAGTATGCTGTAAAGGAAAAGGTAGAGACGATTCACAATGTTATTCCTTTTACTTTTTTTTTTTTTTTTTTTGAATAAGACTTTATTTTTTGTTAAAATTGGAATTGTCTTTTGGAGAGTTTGTTGTGAACCTAGAAAGTTATCTTTCTTAGCTGGGTTTCATAGTCTTCCCAACTGAAAAGTGTTTTAGTTTCATAATTGTCAAGAGGATTAAACTGTAGTTGGCTGAGTTTTGGTTTTAGATAATTATTCTTGACTTTTGTTAATGGTCAATTTGGTTATACTGCATCACTAGTTGTATTCAGCTTCCACATTATAAGTGCATGTTCTCTTACATGTTATTTCCAATATGATTCATTATCATCATCCTAGCTCTTTATCCTCAATTCTAACACCTTAACAGATATTTTCACTAAGTTTATCTAAAGAATGAATCTAAAGAAAAATTAAGTGACTATCTTATAGAATTATACTTGTTCCCTTGAATCAGGAAGATTTGCTTGTCTTTCTCTGAAAATGGAAAAGTTTGTGCCATTCATGAAAGTTACGGTTGCCGAGCCTTTTGAAACTCAGCCTATGCTGTCCTGCACAAAGTGTCAGGTAAGATGGTGAGTTAAAGCACATCTTCTGTTTGCCCTATTCTATGGTATCATCAATATTCATATACCTCTTATGCTTACTAGTGTGTTATGCACTTCTTTTAGAAGCTTTTTTTGTTTTTGGGAATTTGATCGGTACCTTGTTTGAACAGCCTTCGTTTCAAGGGGTCGACTTTGGATACTGTATAGTTCTTTTTTCGTTGTGAGAGATAAACTCCTGATCATGTTTATTTACCATAAACCCTAAATGTTTTGTGGAAATTGCTTCATGTCTTCATTGCATACTGATTTACATATCCAAACTCATTGCATTTGCTCTCTATGTTGGAAACTTGGAAATCTAGGAATATGGACACTGTTTAATTAAAGGTTCACGTGCTTGAAATTTGCTTTATTTTCAGCATTTTCCTTTCCTTTTTACTTAGAACCATCTTACTAAATCATCATTTTTGGCATCTTTTGACATCTGATCAATGTTATTTCTTTCATAGGAAGACAAAAACCTATCCTTTTCCAGCAACGGTATTTCTTGCCGACAATATTTTAATGTTCTCCACCCCATGTAAAGCTCTGGCAGAAACATGTGAAGCTAATAACTCGGCTTTCAATATGCCTTTACTGCTATTAGTAGCACTCATTGGGGCCACAGTTGGAGGTAAGATGGTATAAAATTGATTATCACTATTTTAGGCCTGTCCCTGAATGAGAAGGATTTGCTATTTTTATATTTTAGAGAATGGTTGATTAGTTGACCCTTTGGTGATTCAACTTGTTCAATGCTTACAATATCAGTAATTTTCTCCACAATTGCCAATCTTGAGCTCTGGGAAGCCGGCATTAAAGTTCAAGATGTGGCCACACATACCATGATGGTGGGATATGCCTCTTGAAAGCTTATTTTTGTTCATCATGTATCAAATTTGCAGGACATCTGCTGAAGGATTGTCTCTTATGATAGAAATTTGAGTTGGAGGAAATTTTAAAGGAAATTAAATCCAAGTTAAAACCATTCTTGCTTCCTGACAAACGCCAGTAGATATGTTCAATATGTACATTCAAAGATATGTTATATACAGCTCTTTCTCTGAATTTATTGATCTTACCACAGGGCTGCTTGCTAGGCAACGGAAAGAGGAATTGAAGAGGCTGAATGATCAACTACGGCAGATCAATGCAGCTTTGAGGAGGCAAGCAAAAATTGAGTCTTATGCTCCTAGCCTGAGTTATGCCCCCATCGGTGGCAGGATACTTGAAGATGAAGTTATAGTGAATCCAAGAAAGGAGGAGCTGATTTCCAAATTGAAAACTGGCAAGAACTTTCTAAGGAATCAGGAGCCAGATAAAGCATTCCTAGAATTTAAGATGGCCCTTGAGATGTCCCAGAATTTGAAGGATCCTGTGGAGGAGAAAAAGGCTGCTAGAGGTTTAGGTTTGTTATCTTCACTATTTCCTTCTGTGTGTGTACTCTCTGAGATGCTAATTGTCTGTCTGGTGAAACAGGCTTGTGCCTTAAAAGGATGTTATTTAAATACTGAGAATGATGTTTTGTAATATTACTTGGGGCTTAAACCTAAGACATTTGCTTTTTACAGGAGCCTCACTGCAAAGGCAGGGCAAGTATCGAGAAGCAATTAAATACCATTCCATGGTGTTGGACATTTCTGAAAGAGAAGGAGAGGACTCTGGAAACACTGAAGCTTATGGGGCAATTGCTGATTGTTATACTGAGCTTGGAGACCTTGAGCGAGCTGGTCAGTTCTATGACGAGTACATTTCTAGGTTGGAAAAGGACTAACTAATCATTCCGACATGGTTAAGATTGTTTTTTCTTCAATGAAATGATGAGTTGATGACCGTAGAATTGGTGGAAGGAGTTTCTCTCCTTTACATTCCCATCCTTTTACCCTCCTTTACCTCTTCATCACCATTAGATCAAGATCTAATGGTCCAGGTTTAATATTTCATTACACTTTTATATAAAAAATATAGAAATAAAGTTGTAAAAAAAGTGAGGGGGAAATCTATTTTTATGATAATAATCCAAAAATTATTTATATATTTTTAAATTTATTTATGTATTTCTTATACAGAATTATAATAATATTTTTATGAAATATTAAATCTGAGCCCTTAGATCTTAATCCAATGATGACAAAGAGGGAAAGGATCGAAAGCTAAAGGAGAGAAGCTTCTTCCAAAATGGGTATAGTTTATTAGTGTTGGCTTGCCACCAGCATCAGTTTCCTGCGGATTTTTGGATTCTTTTTCTTTGTGCATTTATATTTGCTGAGAGTTCTGCATCATTGTCACTGTAAACTTGGAAAAAAAATGGTCCGTAAAAAATCTTCAAGAACACCGAGGGCTGTCTGCGTTTGATATGATCTTATTAAATATCATCGTAGGAACTAGAGATATCTAATAACGGGTGCATTGTGCTAGTTACTCGTAACGCCATGCGAGTTGCAACCGTTTGGTTTTAGTTGGTGAACAAGATTACGATCACGGGTAGTAAGCGGTTAAATGCTCACAATCGTAACTAAAATGGAAAAGCAAGTGAGCTAATGAATATTTTATTGATAATTCAATAATTTTTTTAGCATTTTGTAAACTAATGTTGCAGTAGCTAAAATCGACTAGAACACCCTAAATGGTTTGCTATCTTCCAAAACCGGAAATGAGCATCACGTTTCAACAAGGCCAGCGAATATCACAAACCTATACACTAGTCTTGGCCGATCCCATTTTTTGTTACTGGCAGAATTGAACCCGTGATCCACCGCTCGAAAGATTTCAAACCACTAGGCTACAAGGTGAATCACGTTTAAGTCAATCCTCTGATGGAAAGATACCAATAGTATTAATTGCACACGGCTCGTTAAAGCATCTAGAATGCAAGCAGCCAGGCACAACCACAACAGGTTAGATGTTTCATACAATTTCTCCCTAAAACAATTCGTCTCATATTATTTATTGACAGCCACCAGATCCACTTTCAAATCATAGTAATAAAGGAGACGTGAGAACAGCCTGCGTGTCAAAGACTTCACTAGATATAAGAGCCTCTTGACAAGGTGATGGCATGAGGATGAAACCATCGCACAATATTACAGACATGATGATGTGTGGGTTAAGACACCAAAGCCCAAAGGGCATAGGGAAGAAATGAAGGGCTCAAACAAATATACCTGAACAGCCATACCCTCTAAAAATCATAACCACTCATCACTACTACATAGAGAAAAACCGCATACATGACAAGCCGTACAAATGTTGAAAATATATCTAATGTGGTGGGGGTAGCTACCCCCAAACAGAGAGACTAGGGGGAAAAGGAAGAAGGAAAAAAGACAGAAGAGCATGCTCCCTAGATAGCATTAAACACGGATCCAAGTGCCAAAAGGCAAGGATATATGGATAGCACATTAAACCATTGTGGAATGAGAAGCCTTTTATTATATTATTACTGGTAATACATCATTTGTTGGGCAGCAGCAACATTCTGAAACCCACCATCATATATTGCCTGGCTTCCTCCAATTGCTGCCTGTTTAAGAGGGTGCTGTCCTTGGGGATGCATAAGGGCGTGTACACCTCCCATCTTGCTCATCGCTAACTGTCTCTCGTATGCCAGAAGATCAGTTGCAGAGAGGCCTGGCAGAGGTGCTGCAGGTGGGGGTAGAGGATTTGAAGCAGTCCCCAGAGGAGTGGGCTTGCTACCCCAGGAGCACTACATTGAAACATAATAAATGACAGTTAGTTCAAAATGAAATGTGTGTGTGTGTGTGTACACAGCTTTGTAATGAGCATCAAAGGAAACAAAAACCGCAAGTGAACATGATGATTTTGACAGAAGGGCCACTATGATTGATTAGAGTTAGAGAACTAAAAGCTACAACACAAACTGGAAATCCTACCTTCATTGGTTTTCCGCAGAGAATAGACTGGGCATTTCCCATCTGAATAGCCAGAGCTGTTTCAGCATGAGTACTATACCTCACAAAACCAAACCCTTTATCCCGCTGGACACGGACCTCCTCTATCACTCCAGCCCCAAGAGCATGGAAGTGGCGATGGAGATCGAGCTGAGTAACCTGCATAAACAGCAAAATAGTGATAATTAGCAACCATAGCAGCTTCTAAAGAATTCAGAAGTGCAGATCACAAGTCATCAAAATCTACTTTCTTAAAAGAAAGTGGAAAAATTCTGCAGTAGATACAGCACACCCTCAAGCTAAATGTGGGAAAAGGAGAGAGTAAAACATAAGAAAAATAAATGCAACTTTTCTCCCTATTTTTTCTGGGAGGGGGGAGTAGGAGTGAATGCAACAAGTGATACAGATAGTTCCTAACCTCTGGAGCAAGATTGCCCACATAGACAGTAGTGTATTGAGGATTGTTCTCTGGAGCATCGCTGTTAGTTGTCTCTTTACCATCTTCTGCACAAGCAAAGTAATTGTTACCCATCCTATGCCACCATAATAATTGAAGATGAATAAAAATGAGTCAAGATTTTTTTTTTAAAAAAAAAAAAGCATTTCCTGTTTCAGAAACATCAAGGTAAAATTTACTCACCAGATGAGCCATTTGTTAGTTCAACCACACTTTTTGGGTCAGAGTTTTGCTTGTCTTCATTAGAACCAGCACCTTTTGTTGCCCAGTTGCAGCGTATTTGTCTACTACCAAGCCACTTACCTAAAAGGATGAAAGCAAAACCACATTACTATTTGAGAAGACAGGGAGCACAGGTAAGAAGAGAGATAATACTGGCCGATCTGATTTCGTTTAATCTCAAATTTAAGAGTGAACAAATGTGTTTTAAATGCTGCATTTAGAAACAAGAAACAAACCAATCCTAGTCTCTTATGGATTCAAGAGTGCAGAAAACATGCAGCAGCTGTAAAGTAACTGAATTACAATTTTTCCATATTAAACTTGCACGCGTCTTTCAAACATTCAAATAAAGATATAAAATACAGAAAGACATCCCAATTTCCAATATTTTGCAAAAGGCATCCATGATGCACCATTTCTTGGAGCTACAATCTTATCATAGCTTACAATTAAACTATCATATATTCACGCTAACACACTCACATTTCATCTTAATGTTAAAGACGTGAAGATTTCCAAAGATGTAGAAGTGCGAGGGTGGTTGAACTTACCAGACAAATCATTTATTGCGCTTTGAGCATCCTTTTGATAGGCAAAAAAGGACAGAAGAAAAGAGTCAAAAATAACAGTTAAGAAATGTTTTTAAACTACAGAGAAACTGAGGGGAAAAAGGTTCTACAACAGAAAATATACATGTTGATTGCGAAATGAAACAAAACCAAACCCTCTGGAGCGCCCAGTCTTCTGATCCCACATTACCCTTGCATCTCTGGAACCATACAAAAGATTACCTTTGGTAAGCCATGCTACGGTATCAACCACATCATTAAGCATGTGTTATTTACTACTCTCTCCAGTCCTAAATATAGGATCATTTTGACAACTTTGCAATGATCCTTTATATAAGAACCCATCAATTTTTTGGATCCCACATTAAATGAATGTTTCACCAAAACACCCGTAGTTAATGCCAAATTTTATTCTAGTAAAAAGCTATTACTAGTTTAGACATCACATTAAAAGTTAGGAAAATTGAGGAAGAGTAGCACCATCTCGCAAATTAGTTGAAGTGATCCTACATTTGGGACCAGAAGGAGTATTGCCTAATCCAGAACAAAACTATAAATGCTACAATTAGAATGGATACTGGTCCTATTTCTTGCACATAAAATAGACAAGTCATTTTACAGAGTGCAAAAGAGAAATGAAGCTTACGAACAACTGGGGTAAACAGAAAAGCAAGCAAACAATGTAGCATCAGTGACCTCAGGGCTGAGATCACCAACAAATATGTTGTAATGACCTGCAAATCAAAAAACAAATATTATAAATAACCAAGTTTAAAATCTCCAGAGGATCAAAGTCCATTATGACATTTGTAAGAATAAGTAAACATGGAACTATGTGTCAACCTGATGTATCCTCTCTCTGGCCGCTAGCATATGCCCAGTTAACTTTGATGGGCTGTCCAAATCTGCAAAGCAATGTTAAAATTTAAGTAGAAACCCAAACCAAACTAACATGAAACTGTGAAAAGTCATACTCACAAGTGCCTTCCATTGAGAGATAATATGGCAAGAGCAGCTGATCGTCGATCAAAGTAATGAATGAATCCATAGGATGACTGCATAAAAGATTCAACACCGTCAAATATAAACTTCAATTCAGTTAGTACTCTAAATGAAACAAACAATACATAACAAAGCAGATATGAAAAACCTACCTTCTCCTTTTTGATAAGTTTACAACCTTCAACTGGGCCAGTACTTGCAAAAACTTCTTGCAGAAGTGGTTCAGTTACCTGTGTATGTATGTTCCCAACATACCTGCATATTCTCAAAGATGAAGAAACTAGAATCTTAGGAAAAAATAAGCGAAGAGACAAGAAAAAAAAAATCAGAACAAAACTAAATAATTTTGGCAGGAGAGCGAGAAATAACAGAGCCACATCTTAGTACAATCTACTACTGTTTTGATAAGAAAACTAACAAATAACAAGTTTATCGACATTAGTAACTCATATACGTCTAATATGAATCATGATATAAAAGTAAATAAAATATAAAAATCTAGTAACAGGTACCTAAGCTTGTTTGCACCTCATTCTAAAGCGATCAGGCAAATTAAAAGAAAAGAAAAAAAGGGGAAAAAAAATGTCAAGACAAACACTCACACACTGCGGCAAGTACTTGGATCAAAACCAGGAGGCAGATTTCCACTTGGAATTGGTTCAATCTGCAAAACGAAAATGTGAAAAAGAAAAGAAAAGGAAAAGGGGAAAGCCTCAAAGTAAAAAGTTTGTCCACTATCTAGAAGTACAGTAGTACAACATCAAATTGGATGAATAGGTAGGGAGAAATCATATAACCTAACAAGAAAATAAATCTTTTTGCTAATTGGCTAACTAAAACAGGAAAACAATATCACTACCCTCAATTCCAACTCTTCTTACATTCCTAGTAAACTTTTGCAGAGATGCAGAGCTTCCTAGATACATATGTAGAAAAGAAAATCGATTTAAAAGCACCATGAAAACGGAGAAAAAGAACTCTCGAGACTTAGGCAGGATGATCGCCACATCAAAAAAACACCAACCAATAACTAAATAATGTCAAAAATGAGTTAAGAAGAATAAAATAGTTGTGCTATATAAGTTCCACACGGATTACTCAAAGTTAAAACAATTCCCCAGGCAGCAGAAAATAACACCACAGATCACTAGTCACAATTGCACATACATTGATTTACTTAAACCTTACAAACAAACTAATTTCACAATTTCACACCTCAACTTTCTTAAAACAACTACTAAGAAAAAGAGACGTAAAGATGTGTTATATTTTTTTCAGCTTTAGTATAGGCAAAATCCACTTTCAAACTAAAAGCTCACGAACTTCCACAAGGCATAAGCCTAAGTTTGAATCTGTAAATCAGTATCACTTTTCAAAATTCCAAGACTAAATAAAGGCGCAGCATAGACCCTGCCATCCGTAGCACGTTAGCTAGCAGCATTCACATAGATGAGTGGGAGATCAAGCAGGACATTGAACAAGAATAGAACAGCTGACTCAATTATAGCTAGAAAGCTGTCAAAAAACACCGGAGGCAAACCAAAAAAAAATGTACGGTATATATCTTTTAAAAAAAAAAAAGCCGTGAAAATGAACTAAAGTCTTCAGACCTTAATTACTCTTATATTTTAGTATGCATGAATAAATACCTAGGCTTCCAAAAACTATGAAAAAAAAAATCAGCGGTGACAGGTTTTCAAAGAAAAAATCCGTGCCATAATCCCAGCTAAGTCGGTGTTTAATTGCGCACAACCTTGGCGGAGACATTCACGTAACACTAAAATGTTACTTCAAAATTGGTCCTTCGACTAGAACTAGGACAAAAACAGCAGAGAGCAGGAACTTATGCGAAATGAAAAACTCGCAGAAAGATGGGGGAAAACAGAAGAAGAAGAAGAAAGAAGTGCCTTATCAAATTCTAATTTCCTAAAAGCAACATTAATTAACATACCCAACTACAGAAGACTATCAGCACAGCAAACCCAAGCAAGCCCATTTAACCCTAGGTGCTAAAACCAATCCCTTACAGGACTAAAAAGCTCGAATAGCAAATTAAGAAAAGAAACAATCCACGTGAAAGCAGCAGAGATCAAAGCAGATAAGGAAATGGAGAAAACAAGAAAGGTAGGAGCTCGAACCTGGGGAGGAGCTAGGAGGCCGGGGTGGTACAGAGACTGTTGCTGAAGAAGAGCTTGCTGCATCAAAGCTTGTTGCTGCTGCTTCAGCCTGTGATTCTGCATTTTTTTCCCCGGGTGATGTTTAGCGGTCGAGGTTGGTTGGGACGATTAGGGTTTGGTCGGTCCCGAGTCTGACCCTCGAGAAAAAAAAAATGAAATGAAAGAAAGATGAGGGTGAGGCCTCCGAAAACCAGAGGAATCACCTACAGGGATGTCCAGGACTACATATAAAAAGAGCTTTCGTTGAGGAGAGTAGTGATATTATCACCGCGATGATCCCACGCGCCTTTCAACAACCAATCACAACTTTCTTTCGGGTTTCTCATTTCATTTTCCTTTTTCATACACATTATAAATATAAATGTATTTCCTTTGGGCAAAAAGGACCAGAAACATGGATTTTTATTGAGTCTAAGGATAATCAAAGTCCACTAAGTTTATGAATTCTGGAGATGGGCAAAATAATCAAAATCCAAAGGCCCAAAGGAAAATGGACTAAAAACCCAGACAGAAGTAGGACAAGGACGAGAACCTTTGTCCAACTAACTACATTTCTATTTTTGTGTACTGGGCCCAAAATACTAAATCTTATTTTTGTTAGGTAGTTAGGCATGGGTATCCTCCCAACATTATTAGTGGAAACATACATGCGCGAGAGAAAAATCAAACATTGGGGAACGTGAGTCCATCGGGCTTAGTGATTGCCGACCAAAGCATGGAGCCTAGCGGAGTTGACCTTCCCTATCAATAGAACCGCTGGACCCAGGTGATGATGTGGCGTTGGGCGGAATCACTGGTAAGTTCTGGGCGGACCCCACGCTGTCGGATCCAGATTGTGAATTAGTGCCCGAAACTGGGCCTGAGGCTATGGAAAATTATATTGGGCCTCATGCCCAATATCTTTGTTAGTTTGGGGCCCCGATTGGGCTTTTTGATATCCATTTTAATGGTTAAAGTCATCTATTGGAATGTCAGAGGAGCATGTGGGCGGTCCATGCTTCGTAATATCTGATTGCTCTGTTCTAAGTATTCTCCCCGCTTTAATTCTTTTCTCGAAACTAAGTGTGAGTCGATAGTCGGCTCCTAGCTCTTAAAAATCCGGGATTTGATCGACTTTCCCGTGTTCCGAGTGTGGGACGGTCTGGTGGGCTGGCTGCGGCCTGGAAGTCTAATTTACTGGACATTGAAATTATTAGGAAGCATCAGCAATTTCTTCATCTTAAGTGCAATGGTGGCGGCCTTCCTCCTTTCTTTCTCACGTCGATTTATGCTCTCCCCGATTTCAGTCAAAAGCGTGTTCTGTGGGATGAGATTAGTAGTTTTGCTTCCTCCCTTTCAGACCCGTGGGTTCTCATGGGTGACTTTAACGATATTGCTTCGGAGTCGGAAAGGACAGGAGGCAATGGTTCAAATGAGGCGAGAATTAATAGTTTTGAGCGCATCCCAGTCTATCTGACTTGGGTGCGATTGGCCCGAAATTCACCTGGAAAGGGCCCAGCCTGAGGGATGGGAGAAGGCTATTTGAGCGCCTAGATCGTGCTTTGGCTAATCTGATGTTCCTCTCGCAATTCTCGATATACTCCTCGGACCCGTTTTTCTGATCACAATCCTATTTGTTTAAAGTTTGTGAATAATGCTTTTCCTAGTACTTGGAACCGCCCTTTTAGATTTGAAGCTATGTGGATCTCTCATGATAACTATTCTGATTTTCTTAATAATACCGAACATCGGCGTGACCTTATCCCTTCCCCGGATAACCTTAAACAATGGCTTGGTTCTTGGAATAAGGATGTTTTCGGGATGGTTGAGAAAAAAAACGGATTATTATCGGTAGACCGGATGGGATTCAAAGGGCCGTCCCTCACTCGATTTTTTGTCTAATATGGAAGTGGAGCTTCATGATGAGCTTGAGAGACTATTGAATCTTGAGGAGATTAAATGGTTTCAAAAATCAAGAAGCGAATGGATTTCAAAGGGGGATAGAAATACAAAATTCTACCATCTTAAGTCTAAAATGCGTACCAGGAGGAATCAGATTGTTTCTCTGAAGAACGAGCATGGGGCATGGGTTGATGAAGAGGAAGAATTGAAGTTGTTAGTGATGAGACATTTCCAATCTTTATATTGTTCAGCATCGTCAGACTTGGTGGAAATTTCCACATCTTCTCAATTTCCTATTGATCCGATCACCTTGGGTTGTCTTTCTAGGACTCCTCTCGATGAGGAGATCAAGTTCTCGTTCTCTATGGGTAGCTTTAAGGCCCCCGGAATTGACGGTTTTCCCCCCATTTTCTATAAGAATAATTGGAATACTGTTGGGCCGTCTCTTTGTAATTTTGTGAAGAAAGCCTTCAATGGAGAGGTTGCTCTTGATGAAGCCAATAAGACGCTAATCTCACTTATCCCTAAAAAGGATTCTATTGAATTGGTGTCTCAATTTCGGCCAATATCCTTATGTACGGTGCACTATAAATGCCTCACTAAACTTATTGCCACTAGGCTGCGTGGGGTGATGAAGGATGTGGTTTCTCCCTTTCAATCTAGCTTTATACAGGGGAGATGTATTCAAGATAATATCATCGTCGGTCAAGAGATTCTTCATACTATGGGGAAAAATAGGAGTAGGAGAGGGCTCATGGCCATATAAAAACGTAAAGCCTATCGAACTCATGGCTTGATGGTGGAAGTGTTTTCCTTTCACTCTCTTGAATGTGAGTTCAAACAAGGCAATTTCACTCAACAATTATCAAAAAAAGTATAAAAACGTAAAAGTTTACGTTTTTATTGGAGTTATAGTTGTTAAAACACAAGTTTTGCATTCCAATTTATAAGAACAGGAGATGAGGACATGAAACTAATGCAAAATGATATGTTTGATTTGAATCAATTGATATAATTTAAGAATTATTAAACTTTATTCTTTTGATGTCTTAAAACCTGGTTGTAGGAGTTATTAAACTCTTTTTATGTTTTTCGACTTATGTTTTATATAGTTATATGACTTGTATCTTTTAGATATGAAGTTGTTCATTGAATTTTGAGTAATGATTTATGTTTTTTTTACATGTGTGTATATTATATATATATATTTGTATCCGATCTTAAGTAATAGAAATTTTACGTTTAAGTATCGTTTACTACGATTTACGTTTCTATCACCTCTTATGTTTCAATGTAGAAACTCAATTTTGACAACATTGCTCCCGGAGTCAATCTTATTGAGACACTGCCAGTGATAAGTAGATATTTTATAATTAAATAGGTATATATTTTATGGTATAATGAGTTGGATTTATTAATATTTTATACATATTTAATTATCTTTTATGTATTTATCTATCTTTTAAATAAATATAGGATAAAATGATATTTTAACATAAAATCTACACATATCCTATTTTATTTTGCGGGAGATATTATTAGAAAAAAGAGATAAAAAGGAATCAAATAATATGAATATAAAAGGCAAACAAATAGAAGGCGTGGACCCCACACGCTAAAGAAAAGGGATATTAGAAGGTGATTTGCAATAGGAGTCCAGCACCTGAATTTGGGATAGCATCTCAGCACAAAGACAAATCACCAGCGTCTGGTCGTGAGGTATCTTATATTCCAGACATTCCAAACACGAAGGGTACTGAACTTGAGACTTCTGCTCGGCTGGCTGTGAGCGAAATTCCTTCTGAAGATAGAGATCAGGCTGTAAAAACGCTGTGGAGATTATGGGAGTTGGGCGACAATACCTCATCTCTTATGTTTGATGTCAGTGCATTGATTGGCAATCTCAAAGGAAAGGCTGCGACACTTCAGAAATGGATTCAACTTCTGGATCCAGCTGATAAAGCCCTTTGCTTTAAATTAGTAAAGCGCTAACGAGCAAAGCGAGAGGAAGAAGGCAAGCATAGGCTTTAGTGGGTGAGCAAGCCTTAGAGTAAGCCAGTTTCATGCCAACGAGTGAGAGTTTCCCATAAGTCCAGCTATAAATGTAGGCACATTTTCTGGTGGCCATTTAGAATATTGGTTTGCCACATTATGAAGAACTAACTCATCCACTAAATCCAATTCTTGTTGGTACACCATACGTAAAAACCATCAAAGACATCTACATAATTTCAAAAAATTGAAAATAAAAATATTTAATTTATTCTTTATTTTTAGAATATGTTTATTTAGGTTTTCAAAACAGAGAATGAAATTTAATTATTATTATTTTTAAAAAAAGAATTGGAGTATTTTGATACTTTCTATGATTTATTTTTTATTTTAAATTAAAAATCAACTTTTCAAAACAGTTAATGAAATTAAAATTTTAAACAAAAAAATTAGGGGTGTTTTGATAATTTCTATGATTTATTTTAAATAAAAAACTAACTATTTTAAAAAATAGAGAAAATTTTTATATAAAAAAATTTATAATATATATGTTTTCTTTCCTCCTTTGTGTTTGGTATTTCGTTGCCACAAATTAATTTTATTAGTTGGAATAATGTTTGAAATACAATCAGAGAAAATCCTAACAAGTTTAATGTGAACAAGAAAATACATTACCGTCAAAAAAACCGACACACTTGTTCTTCAATTTTCGTAATGGAAAATGATGGCCAATTTGGTGGTAGGTCCTTTACTTTTCTACTAAAGACTATATAAAAATTAACAATTAATTGACTAATATTCTAAATTGTGCTTTCCAAGATAAGCACGTGAAACACATTCCTCCGTCCAATTATAAGACTAAGTTAACTTTTTTAGAAAAATTAATGAAACTAATTAAATTATTTTAGAGTATTTTTTTTTCCTCTAAACTAATTAATTTGACTAATAAACTAATATATAATTTAAGGATACACAATATATAATTTGATTAAGTAACTTATTTAGCTTCCTTAATTTCTTTGAAAAAGGTCAACTCGATCTTATAATTAGGAGAATAGTGAAAGTAAAGGGTCAACCATTAATATATTCAAAGTGGCATTTCCATGTCTTCCACTGTCGAAAGCGTGCTTTAGAATTCAGAATGCAAGCTATAAAGGTTGAATTTGACAACAGTTACTGCCCTATTGAAGCTGTGCTATCTAAGTAGAATATATATTTGAAAACAGTTACTGGGAAAAAAATCCCTATTGAAGCTGTGCTTTTAACAACTAAATCATCGCATTAACAACAATATTTTAACAACTAAATCAGTCACATTAACAACAATATCATCCCTGTAGAAAATATATTTCTATATATGCCAACAAAAATTAGTCCAATTAATAAAGATCCGGCCCATATCACGATCGCTATTAATTTATTAACCTTATTGGTGAATAATTTGTAAATATCGTTATAGTCAACCTTTGAATTTTAAAAAATGAGGCATGTAATATGCCATCATAGTTAGGTCTAATAGGAAGGGCTACTCCTTCCCAACTTGATAAACCAAGGCTTGAATCTCTATTGATATTACTGATAAAAAAAAAAATTCTCTATTGATATTGATAGAAATGTTCACATTTAGTACCCAACTGCATATTGATTTTTTTTTTTTTTTGATAGAAAAAAGTTTTGGAGGGTTACATCGCCTCCCACCACTGGCCAGGACATTTTACAAAAGACATGAAGATATCGCTTTGAAAAAGAGTCCCGATTAATCTAATCCTGATCCCTTCCATCTACGCAACTTCGCATTACAAAGATATTGAATATGATTACCTTTAACAGGAAGATACCTATATTTAGGAGAAGAAAAGAGGCCAGCCCAAAAAAAAAAAACTATTTCCTTTCCACTAAATTTTATATAGTCCAAAAAACAAAATATTTCCTTTCTTTTGCCAACGCCAAAAAGAAAATATATTTCCAGCCTTTGGGATAATCTGCAAGTCTTTTTGTAAGTGGATAAATCGTGGATTCGATCCTTTAGGACTTAGTTCCTACTGCTCTAATTCAACCCAAAAAAAACCGAGTTTCTTCCCTGTTAAGTCATTTGGCACAAGGAGAAACAAAAGGAGGCCTCAAGATTCTTATATTACTGTGCATGTCAGAGGATAAACCCAAGATCCCATTCGGTAGTCTATACGCATGCTCTTACTATACAATCGTCAAAGAAAATAAATGAATCGATAACAATCATAAGAAGAAGAAGAAACAGTCAGCCAGCTGCAAAAGCAGATATCATCATGATGGTGAACAGAACATCTGGAAATAATAAATCTCATTGATAGACCTCATTTTTCTGATGCGTTTGGTCCAAATAAATGGACCCAAATTCTAAATAATACAATTAATACATACAGATAGGAATACTGTATTTAATGCACGAAGGCCCAAAAAACATCTGCAGAAAGGCCAAACCACAATGACGACGATGATGAAGATAGCAATGATATAGTTAAAATAGGAGCTTTCTTGATAGTCAGAACTGAGAAGGCCCTGTATAACCTAATTTTGATGAACTGAACTTCTAAAGCAATCTACATGTTAAGGTCAAATGATTTGGCAGACTGGCCTTGATCAGGGTCCCCTCCTGAACTGCTTCCATCCGGCTTTGGACTATTTGGATTGTTCAGCTGGTAAGGTCCTTTAGCAATCACCCTGCAGTTCCAGCAATTACAAATTTTATTTAAGTTTGGGATATACCTCTTAACAAGCATGTAAATTCTTGGAGAAACTCAATCTCTAAAAGATAAACATATAAACAGAGTTGTAATTTGTAAACATATCAGGTATTCTTTATCATGAAACATGAATTTGACATGCTTCCAGAGCAGAGCACTCAAGAGTAGAGTGATTCACGTGTATTTTTTTCTCATCCCTTGAGTTTTGAACTGTTTTGGGTGTACAGTAGAGAATCTTGGTTCAGTAAGTATGTGTTTACAACACCTGTTATGGAAAGTTTAACTTCGCAGGAGGTGAAATTTTTCCAGCCTTAAATTTTCAATCTTTGTTTAGAGATATTCATTTGAAAGATGAAGTATCACATATCTCTCAACAAATAGCAAAAAGACTATACTTAAAATAGGAAATAGATCTAGTACATATTGTTAATCCTAGGCATGTCTCTAAAAGAGGGTGTGCGTGGAATAGCATCATACATTAAACCCATTTCCTAGTTAAACACAGATCCTCATGCCTTTACCATCAGATTCTCTAGTAACATTATAATAAAGATACTAACAGTGATAGAGACTAGATTCCTCTTAAATAAGGTTGATAATTTAAACCTTGCAAAAGGAAAAAATGATGTTAAGAGAATTGGCCCTAATTAGATCCAACAATATGACTCAGTAATATCAGTTATCAGACACTTGTACTAGAAAAAGTAATAACTGATGCACAAAAATTCTTTAAACAACCCAATTATGGGACGTTGAGAAGTGAAAACCATACGTTTAGTCTACATAAATCATGTACCCATCATATTTTAATTACCAAACTATTAGCAAAGGCATCTGGAACACCTTATTTTCCAAATAAAAATCTTATGGTGGAAAAAGCTTTATCTCTCAAAAGGCCAAGCCTTTCATTGCAGGGTGCTGCAATGGAGAGCCCTGCCTCTTGAGAGTTTGAGTTCTTTACCATTAGATTGACTTATAGATTCCCACTTTATCAATGGCTTACAAAGTAACACCCCATGTTTATTCATGTTTAAGTAATTCAGTTTATATTTTCAAATCAAATCAAAGAATCTCTCATAACCACACTCTCACCTTTCTTTTCTCTTCTCAAGGAACTTTAGAAGCGAAGCTCTTCTTGGATATCTCATATCTGTCCAAGAAAAATTTTAACCCATAAATCAGCTCATGAACTTCATAGATCTATCAAAATCTTTCAATCACATATCAATTACATGACAAAAGGAAAACTATGACAACATACCTGATTTAATAGGTGCAGGTCCAGGTTTAGGGACTGCCTGTTCCTGAGCAGTATTGTTTTGAGGAACTTTGGCCACATCCTGGTTTTCTTTAACAGTAGAAGCAGTTGGAAGGTTCTTGTTAATGTCAGAATTAGTACTATCAGAGCTTAATTTGGTGGCTAGCTCCATGATCTCCGTGGCCTTCTCAGGAGCAAAAGCATCAAACACTAACACTTTTCCAGCATAAAATATGGTCATTTGGGGTTCAGGGTCTGACCTACACTTAAGAAGATATAAACATTTCAAGAATGAGAAGTGAAAATTTGAACAGAGGTTCAGAACCACCAGATCTGAGTATCCCTCAAAGAGAAAAGATACCAGAAATTGCCTTTATTCCAATTTTACACAAATGGTAAAAACCATGGATTATCTCAATAACTTCATAGAACTTCAGCCTTTTAGAAGTCATGATGAAAAATCTGAATCATTCCCCAGGAAGAGAAAGTTTTGTTCCCAAATCTGTCTTGCTTACAATAAAGTATGTTTAAAGAGATGAAATTCACACACCTCGAATCAGACTTCTTGATACAGGCGTTTTCCACGAACTGAGGAAGACATTCCATAGCTGAAGAATTTAGTCTCAATGTATCATCAGGATTTTCCAGATTTGTCTTCGAATCCTTCGTAATTGCTGAGTATTCCGAACCGAAAAAACAAACAGGAACTCATTCAGAAAAAAAATAAAAAAATAAAAATCAAGGCAGTTTCAGGGGCTTCCCTTAGTGATTAAGCAAGTCATCCAAACAATTTCCTTTTCTAGCGTCAAATTATCTATTACACACATAAATCGCTGTAAATAAAACAGAACTTCCCGTATCATATCCTTAATTTAGTATAAAAACAGGAACACTTAGCGGGTAAGGCACAAATACAACCTAAATGAAACAAAACCAGAAACACAAAAAACCAAAAGGGGACTAAACAGAGGGAAATCAGTAAAGTACCTCTAGATTCCATTTTCCCAGCCATTCCAAGGCTTAAAGATCCAGAACCTCGCTTCTCCTTCAAGAGCTGGCTCAAGACGTTACAATACTGAGTGAAATTAGACCTCTCCGGCGCCTTGCCGAGCCTCCGGACATCCGGCGCCGGGTCGGGGAATTTCGACATCTTTGTTTTTCAGAAAAACCCGCAAGATTTTCGAGACAAAAAATCGGTGGAAGTTTGACTAACAACTGTTATCTCTGTGATTGCTTGGAACCCTATTCATTTGATGGTGGGTAGAATGAGGAATGAATGAGGAAGAAGCGAGAGTGAGAGAGAGAAGAATATATGGAAGATGGGGAGCCACGCAAATCCGCTGAGCCTGGTCGTTGAATCTAAATTGCTGTGAGGAAGAGGAATCCACATTAGATGCATATAATTAGCCACCCCATGTATTAGGTATTTTTTTAAAAACTTTTTTATATAATGTATTTATTTATATTTAAATTATATAATCTTTGTCTTTCAGATAAGATATATAAAAAAAATTAAAAAATTTAAAAAATATATATTATGTGGTCTTTGTCTTTCAGATATGAAATTAAAAATATATTATTCAGAATTATAATAATGATAACAAAAATAGTATAGTAACTTTATGCTGTCTAATGTACTGTTTGCCCTTTTTTAATGAAATGAGTTTTTATTTCCAGCACGTGTTTCTTGCGCGAGGAAAGCATGGACGGCTTTTTGGACCGGCCTAGAGCGAAAGATAAGCAATAGAGGTTGTCATCTTTAACACGGGATGGTTCAAAATGTCAAATACTTTAAGTTAACTTTTTTAAATATATACACCCGATCTTTATTATAAGGCACTAATTAGTAAGTGTATTTAATTCTTTTTATAAAATATTTGATTGTTCCTAAGGAGCATTAATTATTTTTTTCATATATGCCCCTAATTAATAAGGGTAGTAGGTGAAAATAATAATTAATATAATATTAGAGTTTAATGCAATTAGTAGGGGGTAATATTTGAAGTTACTTAAACTGTAAGATAATTATATTGATTTTAACTATTTTTATTGATTTATGAGAATTGTTAATTGGTGTCTTATAATAAAAGACTAGAGGAAGTACATGATTTATACGTACTTCCACTACATACTCTCTCTTCCGAAAGGGCTAGGTATTTCTTTTATCCACACTGTCAAACGTTGCTAATAGTCATAATGTTCGTTAACTTTATTAGAAATTTCATAACTAGGAGGGTAACATTCGTTACGTTTTGATCTTAGGGGCAACATTGCTACGCCAAAAACATCAACAACAAAAAATTCTTTCTTGGCGCGTCTTCGAAGAAAAAATTGATCTTAACCTTTGTAAGCTTTATTCTCTCGATCATCTCTGCTTACAATGCACGAGAGCTTCGTTAATCGTTCGCGTAGATAATTCCGCAGGCGAGTGATTATTGTTTGGAAAAATTCGTTTGAACTGCCTACGACGTACTCGTTTGATCGTCTGTTCGGACAAATTCATTCTTATTTTTTTGTTTGATTTGTTTTAAACATTTTTTCTGGACAAATTCTGCAGGTGAGTGATTATTGTTTGATTGGGGAATGCCTGCGATGGAAGACGCTATGGGGGAACAAGGAGTAGGCTTTATTTACTTCTTTTTAAATAAATTGTCACCCCTACTCCCTCCAATCATGATTATAATTATAAAGGGTTAAGGAACAATTTGGCCAACGAACTTTTACCTTAGGAGCGCCCAGTACAAATAACTTTGGGAAAATGACGATAAAATACCTTTTGAATTTGCAAAACCCCCAGAAGTCTTCCGAGTTTGTAAAAAGACTGAGAGGTACAAATGACCTATGAAGGATATGCAAATTCGGGTGAAATTACCCTTTTGCCCTTAGTTTTTTTTAAAAAAAAAAAAAAAACCGAAAACCCTCCACCCCCACCACCACCACCACCGCCGGCGGGGGTGGTGGTGGTGGCGACGGTGGTGGTGGTGGGGGTGGAGGGTTTTTGGTTTTTTTTTTTAAAAAAAAACAAAAAACTAAGGGCAAAAGGGTAATTTCTCCCAAATTTGCATATCTCTCATAGGTCCTTTGTACCTCTTATTCTTTTTACAAATTCAGAAGACTTCTGGCGGTTTTGCAAATTCAAAAGGTATTTTATTGTCATTTTTCCAATAACTTTTAAGTGGACCAAAAATACCCAAAAAATTTAAAAATATGTAGTCAGCACAAAAAAAAAATTACTCTAAGAGTGCCCAACACAAAAAAGTTTTACTTCATTTTTGTGCTAACTACACATTTTTAAAAGTTTTTTGGTATTTTTGGTCCACTTAAAAGTTATTTTTATTGGGCGCTCATGAAGTAAAAGTTCGTTGGCCAAATTGCTCCTTAACCCTAATTAAAAAACCGGGTTGACTCTTTTTTGAAGAAAAGGTTAAGTATCAATTTTGCCCTTAAAATACAAACCTGTAATAATGTTGGAAAGTCTCAAAAGCGTATGATGTTGCCCCTCATTAATTAGCTGCCTAAGTTAACATTAACTATAGGAACAACATTGTTACGTTTAAAACTACGAGGGGGAAGATCGCTACTGCTAAAAACTTCGGAACAAAATTGTTCTCTTGACGTCTTCAAAAAGAAAATTAATACTTAACCCAAATAAATATAACCATCGATTTTTAAAATCATGCTTTAACTTTTAGAGAATATTAAAACTTGTAGCATCGATATAAAATTCGATCATGCGAATTAAATCGTATAAATGAGCACCGCGCATTTACTCTTGTGATTTGTGATGAAAAGAGAATCCATGGCCAAAGAGAATTTTTTTCAATTATAGTGTATAGATATAATCCTTGAAGAACTGAAGATTAACATCAAACAATCTAAAGTCTTAATATATTTTAGTTTTGTAATTCTAATCATTTATATTATTAAAGTATTGTTCTTTTTATATTAGATCAAGAGTTTCCTTCTCAAGATTTAGAAGGCAAAAACTTTTAGCTCTATTAACAAGTGTATTTCCTGATATTATTTGCATAAATTTAATTATGGGAGTAGTTTGAAAAATTACGTATGAGAGAAATTTAAGTGCTATACACACACATACACTACTACAACAATCGTGACACATGACTAAGGTTGTTAAACTTGCATATTTAAATAAACTTGTGACAGTGACATAAACTCATAAGAGTTTGCTTTTATTATTAAATACGTATTATTAGCAGGGGCGGAGCAAGGAATTTTAATTAGGGGGTTGAAAATAAAAAATACTATATCAAAAGGTGAGGAAGATAGACCTGATTTCAGTATGGATAAAACATACTTGTCATGCTCAAAGCAAGTGATTCAACAATATTATTATTGAACCTGCTATTTAATTATTGCAATTGATAATCAATTGTAACACAAAAGATATTTACCATGTAAAATTTTTCAATAGAAAAATCACCTTGTTCATCCAATATATTTTACATTTATATTTGGAATGTCAATATCATATTTTATGCAAAATTCTTGAACATGAACTAAGAAAGCATCCCAACCTATCTCTCTTAATTTCTAAAGTAACTATTTTTTAGTTGAAACCAGACGTAAAACATTTAAAATATTTTAAGACTCTTGTTGCAAAACTTAACAAAGGACTTTAGTGTGTAATAACCATAATTTCTTTCATTCAAATGAGTCTTGTAGTAAGCACCAAAGGAAATATATTATTTTAGCTAAAAGGTGGCTGAACAGTAAGTGCATGTTGAGTGTACAGACAGAGAGTTTCATGTAATTATGACCAATACGGTGAGTGAGTCCACATTATATGCATATAGTTTACGTGGTTATTATGTGCTTATACCTCCATTAGAGGTATGTGCATTTTTTTTATATATATATCGTATTTATTTATTTTTTTGCGCAAATATATCGTATTTATTTATATTTAAATTATATGCTGCTTTCTGACATGTTTTTTGCGCCTAGTATCTCAAATTAATTAATTTCCAATTCTGCATTCAGAAATATTTGTCTCATAACACTAATATCATGGAAATTAATTAAATTGAGATACTTTCGGTGCAAAAAAATGTCGAAAAAAGATATAATTTAAATCTAAATAAATACAATATATATATATAAAAAATAAAAAAAAAAAATATACTCATACCTCTAATAGAGGTATGAGCACATAAGAAGTATGTAGTCCATATAATGTGGACTCATGCGTGAGTATTAGCTTGGTCAGTGCTTAGAGATTAGAGGAGAACAGTTCATGACTTCATGTAATTTCTCTTCTTCTTCTTCTTCTTCTTCTTTTTTTTTTTGGGGGGAGGACCCTAGCCCCGCCATTGATTATTAGTGTATAATTAAAATATAAAAATGACAACAATTTGATATAAATATATTTTAAATTAAAATAATTAAAATTAAATCCATTAACATTCATCATTTACCATATTTAACAAGAAATTTCTATTAAATTTATACAGAAAGCTGCTGAGTATAATCAATTCAAAAAAATTAACACGAGTTTAAGAGTAAGTTAATACGGTTTTATAAGCTAAAAATGTAAAAATGGCAAACTCGACGTATAAACTCATGAGTTTAACCGAATTTACAATTAGCAACTGTTTACTAGTGACACGACTCGTTTTTGTAAGCTAAAAACGAAAAAACGGTTAACTTATAAAGTCAACTCGCAAGTTTGATGACAATGCATATGACGGTTATTAATTGTCATACATTACAGTCTATACCGTCATATATGCGGGTGCTATAAAAGGTCGTCGTAGATACAATACGATTCCAAACCATTATTTTCTGAATATATTATAACGGTTATAATATAACGCATGTTATGTATTGAGGTTTGGTAAGGTCGTGATCTACTCATTGTTGTGATAATAATTAATGAGCACATGTAAACAATCAACATAATATATGGTCATGCTTTCATGATATACAATGTTCTCGTTTTACAACCGTTATTTATTCAGTAACATACATAACAGTTTGTATATAAGAACCACGACTTTCAATAAAAATTAATAATGGTCTAACGCAAACAAACGTTATGTATTTAGTACATAAATAACGGTTTAACTGTTACATTTAAGCATTATATATTCTTACGCGACCTTCGACTTAACATACATGAGGTTTGTTAGATGTAACAGTTATGTATTATACGTTATAAATGCCCAAATTTATAGTAGTGTAAGAAAATTAGTTGTTTCATTGATATCGTTTTAAAATTGAGGAAGTTTTCATTTTTTGGTGAATAAAAATGTTTTCATATTTATATTTTAGTAAAATTATTCATTTTTTATAAAGGACAATTTATTAAAAAATAAAACGAGTTACATAAAAGGTCTTATACCTATTGAGTTTTCAGGAGACTAACTCAAGAATTGCAAGATAGATTATAGACCTAGTATACCATACATATATAGCATAAAGTAAAAACCAACAAGGCAACAACCGAAACAAACAATATTTAAAAGGCCTACGAGCAGTGTTGTGAAAACGGCGTCCAGAAACGTAGAAACGGACGTTTCTACGTTTTCCGGCAGGAAAACGAGTCGGCACGGTGGTCTGGACGGATTTGGGGTGGAAACGGCCGGAACGCCGTTTCAAGTCGGTAAAGACAGCGAGTTTACCGATTTCACTCTTTGACCTTTAAAAAAAAATTATTTGAAGCCCCAATTAAAACAAACCTGAACCCTATTTTGGTGTGTGAGTGTGTTGGCCGATTTCACTGAATCACTGCTTCTTCTCCGCGCGACGGAAGAAATCCTTCTTTAATATCCTTCTTCGCATCTTCGACGCATCGCCGCTACAGCAGTGCAAGTGTTGCTGCTTCTTCATTGTCGAGACTCGAGACGTCGCCAGCTTCTGCTTCTTCATTGTCGCTGGAGGCTAGACGAGACGTCGCCCGCTGCTGCTTCTTCACCGTCGCCTGCTGCTGCTTCTTCATCGTCTCGTCTCGGTACCCACTACCCATTTCCTTTCCTTGTTCATTAATTTGTATTTTGCTTGCTTTGTCTTGTCTTTGTGCTCTGGTTTGTATTTTAGTTCCGGCTTTATTTGATTAATTTCACAATGAAAATTCTAATTGCCAGATATTGGAAATTTCTGTTAAGTTTGGGTTCAACTTTTGTGGCTTAGGTTGTCATTTTTGTTCCTAGTACTTAAAATTAAGAGTAAGTGCTGCTCATGCTTAAAAAGTATGTTATGCATACATATTTGTTTAGGGTGTATTGTGTATAGTCGATAGGTAGTTAGGTGCGAACAAGGCGATTAAAAGGAGAACTAATCATGGAAATTCGATATGAGATGGTATATGTAAAATCTGAATATTTGGTTGCTTTGAATCTGAATCTGTTTGCTTGTGTATTTGAATTTTCTGAAATTTGAAAGCCTTAAATAGTTAAATTCGATAATTTGTTTGAATTTTGATTAAATATAGTTTGAAATCACATGGCTTCATCAAGTGCGGTGATAGTAGTAGCACTCAGAAACACGCAAGTGTAAGTAACACTAGTATTACTGGTGGGGCGAAGAGATTGAGTAAAAATGCTCCTGGAAATAGGTCAGATCCTGCATGGAAGCATTGTGTTGAAGTTCCAGGACCAAGAGGAACCAAAAAGCTTAAATGCAATTATTGTCCCAAAATAATGTCTACTGGAGTTTTTGTGTGAAGAACCATTTGGCAGGAACATCTAGAGATGTTGAACCATGTATATCGGTGCCTGAGAAAGTAAAAATAGAGATGGTGAATCTTCTTTTTGAAGCACAACGAAAATCATCTCAAATACAAGAGGAAGCTGTTAGTGGTGCTAGTGATGCTAGTGGTGCTACTGCCTCTGTAACATCCCATTTGAAAACGGCGGAATATTTTTTTTTTAAACGTTTCCAAATATTTCTAGCAGTGTAGTCAGAGTAGAGCATTGGAGCGAGTAAGTAATTTACATTACATTGAAAAATATGGACCATAGTGTAAGAGTATTGGATTACAGTTATCCAGAATTCTTTAAAGAAACTAAAGGAAACGATAAACAACGTAGACACGTCCCCGGCCTACTTCGGTTGCTTGCCTCGATCGCCTAAGATTGGTCCTCCGGACCACGATGCTACAACCGAGATCCATTCCACATATGGATCTCGGGTAGCGATTAACCTCATGCTCAAATAAAACAAATACGTACAACGAGATATTCATTTCAATACAAAGATATCATCACAAAAGCAACGGCGAGATGTATGATCAATAACATGGACAGAACATAAGCACAAAGCGGTATGTAAAGTCTCTCTCGACTAGTTCTGCACATATCCGATGCCACGCCACTAACGTGTCCTCGCGCAAGGAATAACTCAAACGGCATTACCAATACTATAATCCGTGGGTAAAGGCGTAAGTATCTCGACGATTCTCAACGGAACCTCGGTCTATGAACGTATCTATAACGCAAAATTATATGAGCAGCATAGAGTTAGGGTTACTGATGAGCGTCCGTACCTTAGTTGCGAGATATCCGGCTCTTCCGGCTAAAAACGGTACTTTTTGACGGCGTACGTAAAACAAATGAACAAAATAACGATGGAATTTCGACAATGCGTTCGACGTCGAAGTATTCTAATCAGAATAATAACACACTTATGAATATTTGGCAGCATAACAGGCATTTTAGGTGAAAAAAACCATTTTGCCCCTACTACCCCTAATTGGCGGAATTTCGTCAGAACTTCGTTACTTTGACCGTATTCCATTTCAAAATTATCCCCACTATGTTTTTACCTCGTCAGGCATCTTTCAATGCAATGAGGCATAAAAACAAGTATAAGAATATATTCTGAAACTTCCTAGATCAAAACAACAGTTCTACTATAACTACCGAAAGAACTACGGAAACTAAAAGCTAAGGGCAGAAGAACTTACTCTGAGCAAGGCAGAGTTTTTCCAGAGCTTCTCTATCTAGAACCTCTCTCTAGGTTTCGGGTTTTGGGGTGGAAATGAAGAGCAAGAGAGCTTGCTATTTATAGGGAAAAATAGGGACAAGGTGGGAATTTCCAAATTTGTTTCCAGGATCGGATTTCGGTAGTTGGATCGCACTTCGCCACGTGGCACTCCCTTGGCCCTTGGATGTCTAGGTCGACATCTGCCCCCTTGTGACATCATCATTGATGATGTCACCCTAGCCGACTCCCCGATCGTCTCCCCGATCGGTACCGACGGTGTCCGTTTCGCGCGATTTCGCGAAACTCAAAAATCCGGCGTGTAACTTTGAAGATCTTTTCATCCTCTTTCATATTATATATTTTGATCCTATTTTTGATCATATCCAGGTATTCTCCGGTGCGTCGGAAGATATTCGGACAAACGCTTAGATTACGGAAATCGCTCCGATAGAACCAACTTCTGACAACAATTCACCGAGTCGTAAAACGTCCGGTTGTTGCCTAACTTAATCCCTTGTTTGAAAACACGCAATTGTTTCTATAGGTTCTCACTTTGCCTATCGACTCTACTCTATCCGATCAACTTTCCGTCTTATTAGGAATTAGGGTTTTCGGTTGCGGAAACAACGCACAGTAAATTCTTTCTTCGTGTAAAATTTCACTTGTTCTTAATTTGATCGATCTGAAAAGACTTTTACCTCTTTTTTACCTGTAGTATTTATTTCTAAATTTTCCCCTACGGCTGTCATGTCTATATGCTGACTTACCGCATTATATTATTATTTTATTCTAATTATCATTTTAATTATTTAAACAATTCTTTTTAATTAAAAATAACCATAATTTCGGCCCCCTCATTTTAAAATTCAGTTTTAATTATTTTTTCATAATTTTTTCCATTTTTTAAAAATATAATATTTTTTACCAAAATTCTCGTTTTACCCCGCCCGTTAGGGCTTAATTAGACCTAATTTCTTCGTTTAGTGATCTTTTTAGGATCAGGTTTCTTCATATATTTATCTTTACTAATTTACAGTATATTTTTATCTTACAAACTTCTATACTTGATATTGTCATTTTATATCCTATGTAAAATATTAAAAATGTTTACCCCATTAGGTTACTTTATGGTTAAAATGCTTTTTAAACTTTTCTTCATGTTATTTCCTCTGAAATAATTTATTAAATTCTCATAATTAGGGACAACACTTCCATATTTTTCTCATAATTTTTCATGATCTTTCAAATATTTATCATAATATTTTTAGACCGTTTTTATCACCATTATATCACTTTTAGTCATTCCGTTCATCGATTTTCCGTAAATTTTTTGAAAATTTACTCTATAATTATAACAATTTTCTATAATAGTTTTATCTCATGAATTTACTTCATTAAAATATTCATTAATTTTCCTTTATTTCTCTTATCTCAAAAATTCCGTTTTAAAATCCCCTGTATTACAGCCTCTGCCTCCAATATTTTTAAGAAAAGTAGATTATCCACTCCCGTAACCCTCAACACCATATTGAAGAAGAACTTGAGGGAGGAGGCATGTCTTGACATTTGCACTGCTATTTATAACAATGGAATTCCTTTTAATTTTGTGAATAGTGATGATTTCAAAAAGATGTGTGAATCAATTGCTAAGCATGGACCAGGTTTCAAGCCACCATCTTATCATGAGTGTAGAGTAAAATACTTGAAGCAAAAATATGATATGACAATGCAAGTGGTTGAAAAACATAAGGCTTTATGGAAGAAAACTGGATGCACAATAATGACCGATGGGTGGTGATAAAAAAGAAGAAGAACAATAATCAATTTTTGTGTGCATAGCTCTATGGGAATTGTGTTTCTCAAGTCCATTGATGCATCTCACATCACCAAAACAACTGACAATATTTTTAACATGATTGATGAAGTGGTGGTAGAGGTTGGGGAAGAAAACGTTGTCCAAGTTGTGACGGACAATGCTGCAAATTATAAAGCTGATGGGGCTTTTTTGATGGAGAAAAGAAAGAAAATATATTGGACACCTTGTGCTGCTCATTGTATTGATTTGATGTTGGAAGATTTAGAGAAGAAAATACCCCTTCATAAAGACACAATTTTCAAGGGGAAAAAAATTACAACTTATATCTATTCAAGAGCATCTCTCATTCCAATATTGCACAGCTTCACCAATGGCAAAGATTTGATTAGACCCGCCATGACTCGCTTTGCCACATCCTATTTGACTTTGAAATGCCTCCATGACAACAAAAATCCGTGAAAAGAATGTTCTTGTCGACGAATGGAAGAAAACCAAATGTGCAAAGTCAACAGATGGAAAGCTCATTGAAAATGTAGTGATGGATGCACAATTTTGGAAAAATGTTGAGATTTGTTTGATAGGAGCACTTCCTTTGATTGAAGTGCTTAGGTTGGTTGATTCAGATGATGCAGCAACGGGCTCCATTTATGAGGCAATGGATCGTGCCAAGGAGAAAATTGAAAAGGATTTCAAAAACAAACTTATATTGTAAGTTATCATTTAATTTATTTAATTCAGAGTTATAGATTAGACATTTTAACTCAAAATTAATTCAATTGTTTTATCTTTTCTTTTAGTTATCAACCTATTTGGGATGTCATTGATGCAAGATGGGAGAGGCAACTCCATAGGCCTTTGCATGCTTTGCAGGCTATTATCTTAACCCAAAACAACATTATTCTCCTACATTTAAAGTTGATTATGAAGTAAAGGTTGGATTATATGATTGTATAAAAAGGATGGTGGCGAGATAAGGCTCTTGAAAGAATTATTGATGAGCAACTTGAGGAATTCAAGCATCGTAGAGGCCTTTTTGGGACTACCTTTGCTATGGATAGAGTTGAAACCAAGAGTCCAAGGCATGGTGAGAATCTTATGGTGATGGTGTTCCGAACTCCAAAAATTGGCTATCCGTGTGCTTAGCTTGACATGTAGTTCCTCCGGGATTGAGCGGAATTAGAGTGCTTTTGATATGGTATATTTTTAATATGAATTGCATTTCATTTCAAAAATATGATATCAGTCTAGTATTAAATTATTTTCTTGTATTTGTTTAGGTCCACACAAAGAAACGAAATCGTTTGAAGCAAGAGACAATGAATAATGTTGTTTTTGTGATGGCTAACTCAAAATTAGGCAAGACAAAACATAGAGTGTCTCCTCAAATTGATTATAACTTTGATGACATTGAGTCGGATGATGATTGGATTGTGGAACCAACATGTGAAGATTTTTCGAGAAGATGTTGGGGAAGATGTTGGAGTTGGAGAAGATCAAGATCCCCATGGCTTGGATGATCATGATCTGAATGAAGAAGAGGGGAACTTGAATGAATTTCTTAGTGGGGGAGAGAATGAAGAAGATGATATTGAGATTGACTTTGACTCTGATGACTTAAATTAGAGATGTTGATCTCTTCTATAATTTCATTGCCTTGGTGTTTTGATTTTAATATGTATTTGACATAAATTTGTGATGACTTTAATGTATTGGTGTTGTTTGGTTTTATATATGTTGGATTTTATTTTATTTTTAGTCCATAGTAAACTCTTACATTTCATTTACGTTTTCCGATTTTACGTTTTTGCTCACCCTTACCGTTTCAACGTAGACTCTACGTTTTAACAACATTGCCTACGAGTGCTATATTTAAGCTCCATGCCTAATAACATTATCCATTTAAAAGGCATACATAAAGTCTGGAAAAAAAGGGAAAATTACGTGTAGGTCCCAAGAAACAAAAATAATTACAAAAAAGTCCATTGAAATCACCAAATTACACAAAAGTCTCAAGGAACTTTTTTGTAATTATTTGTATGGAAAAAAAATTCAGTTTTTAAATGTTGTTGTAAATATGGTTTTTTCTGTTGTAAATGACAGATTTAAATTTTGTTGTAAATATAGCATTTTCTGTTCTAGATATAGCATTTTGCTGTTGTAAATGACTTTTCTACGTTCAAAATCCATGTGTTTAAATGTTGTTGTAAATATGGCTTTTTTTCATTTGTAAATGACCGGATTTTAAATTTTGTTGTAAATATAGTTCTTTTATGTTGTAAATGACATTTACTATGTTCAAAATCCAGGGTGTTTAAATGTTATTGTAAATATGACTTTTTCTTTGTAAATGACCAGATTTTAAATTTTGTTTTAAATATAGTATTTCTTATTGTAAATTTATGTTTTTTCTGTTGTTAATACAAATAATATCAAAAAACCATTTGAGACTTCTGTGTAATTTGGTGATTTCAACGGATTTTTTTGTGATTATTTCTGTTCCTTGGGACCTGTATATAATTTTCCAAAAAAAAAAAGCATAAATAAAGGAGCTATAAAAATCCACAAGGAGGGTATTTCCAAAAAAAAAAAAAAAAGAATTAATCAATACCATGAAAAAATAAGTAAACTTATCCATGATTAAGATTATAAATTTCTTTCTAAATCAAAGTAAACAAGAAACACAAATAGAGACAATGATTTGCAACAAAATTATATTGCATTTCACGTATGAAACTAGGAAGGAGCATAAAAAAAAAAAAAATAGATGTTGCCTGTTAATGGCTTTGTGATTTAATAGTACTGATATAAAGTTTTCTTATAAATATGAGGTTTATTTCTTTAAATAAAAAATGAATAGAGTGTTTTTTTTTTGGGGGGATTGGGGGATGTAATTATGGGAGTTTAGATGTCCATTTCGGTAAAATGAAGGGAGGGAAGAAGAATGAGAGGTGTGAAGGAGAAACGTGGAGGAAAGGTACCGGAAGAAAAGTAGTACTAGTAATAGGGATAGCGTTGCGTGCCGACAAGAGAAGGCGCGTTGGTGGGGACCACGCTTGTGATGATTAAAGGTCGTAGCACTGTAGCAGCACTGAAAACACGTTTCCTTGATATTCGTCGTAAGTCGTGATGCTGTGGAATTCTCCCACGTGATAAAATTTCTTATCCTCCTTCCTCTATTTCTCTTTCCTTTATTCTTCCTTTCACACGCGCCACTATCACATCACTCTCCGTTGAAAGTTAGGCAGATGGAAAATTATGATTTACCACTCTTCTCATATCACTTTAATTTTATTTATAAGTTCTTTTTTATTAAAAAAAATTGATTCTTTTTATAAATTCAGTGAGATTATGATAATTTTATTTATATTAATTGTACCAATGAAAATAGAGAGAAAAGAAAGAGATGAAAAATACTCATTCATAAATGGAAACAAAGTTAAAAATTTACCTCATAATCATCGAGATAACTACTTCTTATTGGTATATGTAATTTAGTTAAAAAGGACTTATAAATAGAACAAGAGTGATATGTTTATAAGTTTAAATTAATTAATTCTCATGTACTAAAAATAATTGGCTAACTCATTAATTATGAGTTAAATTTTTCATTTTTTTCTGATCGTTAAAAGTCAACATGAATAAATCATTTTTTGTTTATTTCAATTAAAATGGGCAAAAATGTAACAAATATATTTATTACTTGGAACTATACTTATAACAAGGATCCAAGTTTTTAGTTAAAGTAGACTTATAAATAAAACTATTTGATTATATTTTGCATTTTTATGTTTTTTATATATATTATTATACGGTTAGAATTCAAGGCCCAGAGGAATCTAGAGAGATTTTACATTGATAGATAAACTTTATATTAATTATATTTTTATGTTTTTTTTTAAAAAAAAATACTTCTATACAGTAGTAATTTATTAAAAAATAAAAAGATATGTTTGAATGAGTGTTATTTAGGAAAAAACATATCCAAAATGGTAATGTGATTTAAGCAACGGGTGAAAGAATAGTATACTCCCCGGGGCCAAAATATAAAAAGTCTTTTTACGAAGAAATTTTGGTAAAAAACATAAGAGGTTAGCATGACAATGAATGATTGTTTTTTACTTTTATTCTTCATAGGTGAGATTTGACATATAATAAATACATATTTAAAAATTACATTTTTAATAAGAGTATAATAAATAAATTTTATCAATTTAAAAGCTTAACTGACATTCATGGATATTCTTATAAATTAGTTAACAACGTTTTATATTTGGATTTGGAGAGAATTTTATTAGTATGGTTGTGCATTAATGAAAATACTAAATTGTCTGGATCTTCTCTAATTTTGTAGCAAAAATAATAAAATCCTGTTAAATTAGTTAGGTAATGATATTTTTTGTTTTTTTTTTTTCACAAGTTTTTTTTTTCCAAGAGTATTTACATGTTAATTGCATATGATAAAAGTAGAGAAAAAGACGTAAAAGGTAAAAACCATAGCAAGCTTCAAACACAATTTCAGTCGTTGACATCATTAAGAGGTTGAATCCTTGACGATTTAATTATAAAATAGTTGAATCGAAGTTTTAATATATTTTACATAAAATTTTATGGCCACATATTTTAACGATGAAGAAACATATTAGCAATGAAGATAATAATTAAGTCTAGAGTCTTAAGGCGGTTTGGGATAGCGCGTTTTTCTGATGGAAATTTTTTATTGTGATTTATGTTTGGAATAGTTCGGTGGAAGAAGTGGTTTTTTTTTTTTTATAGACACTTGTTTGACATAGCTTTTGAAAAGATAATTGAGATGAAAAATAACTAAAAAGAGTATAGAATATATATGTGTGTTGTATAAAATGTGATAATTTGAGATAAAAAATTAAAAATAAATATAAATTTACTAAATAAAATAATAAAATAACTATTAAAAAGATACAATATAATGAAGTGCTTAAATAAATTTATCCCCTACAAGTTGGTTTTTGATTTTGAAGATAAATAATGAGGATGCTTCATTGCAAGAAGCAACTTCAGAAGTCACTTTGATAAGATCAAAAGCTCCACCTATTAAACAAATAGAAAGCGAACTTTCACAACCAAAAAGCCATCGATGTTGAGTTCGTGTCAAACACACGAAAATAATGTTTTCACTTCCGTTGGATCTTTTTTCAACATCTGATGAACTTTTTTCAGTATCAGATATCTTCCTAAACAGGCCCTAAGTGTCATGAAGCTATGCTATTAAGAGTTTCACATCATTTTCTTATAAAAAGGGTTATGTAAGATGCGAAAATGAATTTTAAGCATTCCATAGTGGAGTAGTTGTGATACAAAACTAAAAGCATGATACACGCGCGAGGGCGTACACGTATGTAGGTGTATGTGTTTTGTTTTTTTGCTCAAGTAGGTGTATGTGTCTACGTGTTATTTCCCTTAAAAAAAATGTGACATAATAATTTATTCTTAAATTGACAACATGTCGTGGACCAAAAACTCCCAACGAAGAAAAGCATATTCCTTTTTTCTCAATTGGGTCGAGGAGAAAAAAATTCCATCCACGTCTTAATCTATCTTCTCGGCATTTACATTAAAGTTATTCAATTATTTTCTTATAATACTCATTAAATCACTCCTAAGTGGTTTATATATATATATATATATATATATATATATATAATAAAGATATACTACTTATCGCCATCAAAATATACTCCCTCTAATCTTGATTATAAGATAAAGTTTATAATGTAAATTACAATATAAATTTTGTCCAACAATTAAAACTGAAGGTAGTGTTGAATATCTGAACCCTATTATCTTTCAACAGGGTAATACCATAAGGCAGAGAAAATGGACACTTCTCATTAATGAATATGGAAGTTTTACACACCCAAATAATATGCTGAGGGAAACTATTTATAGGCAAATGTTCCTAACTGTCCAAGATGTTGGAATATATGCTCTTTGGTCACTTAAGCTTAATTGGGCTTAACTAAGTGCGACCATGGCCAAGAGCCATCTTGCCCATTTAGGGTTTAGGGTTAGGTTGATGTAGTAGTATATAAACCTACTTTCACCCATTGAAAACCTAATTCACAAGGAGGCTCTCATCGTAAATAAAACCCTAGAGGCGGACGTTAATCATCGAACGGTTGCCCACACAACCATCTCATCCCCCTTGAGAGATAGTCCGGAAGATCGATCATAGAGCCTTGGACTTGACCTTCGTGACTTGGACCGTTCGAGAAGAAGCTTTTAGATCGCTCATCTTTCCAGTAATCAAAACGATGAAGGTTCATCTTTTTCTACATCGTCTCGGTTCGATCGCTTAGCGTTTCGGTGAGATTCCTACAATTGGCATCGAGCTTTTCGCGATGAGGAAAAGAACCAGTTTTGATTTAGTTTATGCGATCAAATCTCGGATTTTTCAAAATATTATTTTTTGAAAAATATGGCATCAAATTTAGTTTATGCGATCAAATCTCAGATTTTTCAAAATATTTTTTTTTTGAAAAATATGGCATCTATTTCTATATTTGTTATTGATTTCATGAGTTTTATTCTTTATAATTTAGATTTGATATTAGTTTTAATTTTAATCGCTTTAATCCATGGTTAGATTTTCTCGTGTGTTTCTTGATTTGTAACAAGGAGGCTAATCCCATATGATTAGGTTTCCTCCTTGCTTGTTCTTATGTTTTTTCGGAAATTTCCAAATTTCTATAAAAGTTGAAGATCGAGAAACTGCGAAGAAAAAGAAGAAAAATTGCCCATCGTCTTTGAGATGACTTCGGTACGACGTGCGACGATCTTGACGGCTAGGGTTCCTCTTTTGCACCCTAGGTTTTCTCGCCAAAAGTGGGTCTTTGGGTTTTTTACGGCCCATGAATACCCTAAAGGGGCTTGAGACAGATCCTAAGAGGCTGGACAAAAGAGAAATTCCAAAGTTGTAATTTATATTTTATTTTTTAAAATAGGAAAGCCATGGATTAAAGTTATTTGTTTAATTTTTTAAATGCTTTTATTGAATTGATGAATTAAATGTGCGATTAACATGATTTTAGAAATAACATGTCATATAGAATAGGAAAGATGCCATATTTGATGCATAATCACATGTCATTCTTTGCATAGTAGCTATCATGTCTTGATTCGACTAGTATGATAGTTATTTTGCAAGATTATTTAGGTTATCCACTAAATTAATTATAAATTATTATGATTTTATATTAAAATATAGATTAATAATTGGATTAATTAATTGTGGAATTAAAATCTAGACAAATAATCCAGAAAATTTCCTAAGAGAATTGTATATTTGAGATTGATTTCAAATTAATCTAAATTGAACAATTCTTGGAAATTGAAAATTCTTATTTTAAAAATTATTGAATGGGTGAAGGTTTTAAATTAAGCAATTAATTTTAAAACCTACGGGCCCCAATTGTGGGTTTTATTAGTGAAATGGTTATCGTTTGAAGCCCCATCGGATAAGGATAATCGGATTTCGCTAAATTAAACCCTAATATTTTCAAAATTTTAGTAAAGTTTTGTACGGCCCATCGTCGGCAACACTTAGACACTAAAGATAATTTTGAAAGTAAACAATGGTTAAATACATTCAACTTTGGTAAAATTGTTAACCCTCCCATCGAGGCTCGCAATGGAACGAAGGCCCAAAATAACAATATTAGTTTTACAAGTATCTTGCCCATCGTAAGCCTTGTAAAGATAACTAATGGATTGTTAAACATTAAACGAATAGTAGTTATTAGAATCTACTAGCGCAATATCTTTTGTTGTTAATTATAGTTTGTAATTAGTGTGATTTTTTTCTTCTTTTTATTTTCGAAAAATGTCTTTCAATCCTTTAGCTACCATCTTGAGCCAAAAACCTATGGATGGTACAAACTACAAACAATGGAAAACAAATTTGGATATTGTTCTTCAATATGAAAAGCTCAACTTTGTTCTAACGCCCCTATGCCGGTAGCGGCACTTTCATGACAGATGCGTACGTGGCAATCCGACTAAATTTCAGCAAGAGAAGGAAAAATGGGAGAAGGCGAATGTAGCGGTTATTTGCTATATTTTAGCCGATCTACTTGATCGCCTTCGAAGCAAGTAAGCATGATTGAGAGTGGAGCAACAATGCTCCGGACTCTTGATGGCATGTTTGCTACGTCTAGCGATTACGCTAGGCAAAATGCACTCGAATTGATCACCAAGACAATGATGTGGAGGAAGTGTGCGGGATCATTGTCTAACAATGATAGCAAACTTTAAGAGGGGCGATGACCATGGTGTCAAATTTGAACAAGATTTAAAAGTTGACCTTCTCTTACAATCACTTGCTGAATACTTCAATCAATTCAAGATGAATTATAATATGAATAAGATGCATCTTGACCTCACTCAACCGATGCACGAGCTTGAGAGTCTTTGAACGATCTCTAGTCAAGCGGGCGGTGCATTATTTGCTAGTGAAAGTTCTGAAATCTAAGGGGAAACTCAAGGAAAAGAACAAGAACAAGAAAAAGAAGAAATCGGGCATTCCAGGTTGCCAAAACAGTTGCAATGAAGCGGCCAAAAGGCAAATGCTTCAAGTGCGGAGACAAAAGGGCATTGGAAGAAAAATTGCCCACGGATGAATCAACCGGTATGGGTAATTTACATGTGATTGAGGCTTGTTTAGTGGAGAATTACGATGAAAAATGGATCGTTGATTCGGGAGCCACTAACCATGTTTGTTACTCTATGCGATGGTTCAAACATAGCTTGCTTTTAAGTGAAGGACAAAGAGTTTTGAAGCTTGGAACCCGAAGAGCTTGTGTACGCACTAGCGATGGGACAAGTTATTTTATCTTTTGATAATTGCGAACTTTGGTTTTAGAAGACTTTGTTTATTTATTCCGAATTTAAGAGGAATTTAATTTACATTAGTTGTTTGGAAAAACATGGTTTGACGATTCGGTTTAATTCCTCGGTTTCAATAAGAAGCAAATCTTCTTTTATTTGTTCTGTGTAATCATTAATAGTCTTTATTTCCTTAATCCTGTTCCCTGTGAAATTAATCATGTTGAATTAAGAGATGTTGAGCATAATAATTCATCAAAGAAAAGAAAAGTTTCAAATGAAACTTATCTTTGGCATTTGAGATTATGTCATATTAACTCTAACGGGATACAAGGTTTGGTTAAAAGTGGGATTTTAAAATCCCTGAACTTTGAACCGATACCGTATGTGAATCTTGTTTAGAAGGTAAAATGACAAAGAGATCCTTCAAGGCCAAGGGAAAACGTGCCACACTTCACTGGAATTGGTACATACGATGTATGTGGACCAATAAATGTCCAAGCCGGAGGAGGGTATCGGTATTTCATCACATTTACTTGATGATTACTCTAGATTTGGACATGTGTACTTGATGCGTCACAAGTCCGAAGCTTTTGGAAAATTCCAAGAGTTCAAGGTGAGCGAAAAGCATCTTGGTGTTCAAATCAAGACCCTTCGATCGATCGAGGGGAGAATACCTATCTGGAGAGTTCGGTCTTACGATCAAAGAGGGGATAGTTTCACAATTATCCTCTCCAAGGACACCTCGACGAGAATGGAGTTCTTTGAAAGGAGAAATAGAACCCTTTTAGAAATGACAAGATCTATGTTCGATTATTCATCTCTTTCGATTCATTAAGGGATATGCCTTAGAAACGCTATGTATCTATTTAACTTAGCACCGTCCAAGTCGGTTTCAAAGACACCAATAGAATTGTGGAAAGGGTGTAAGCCCACCATGAAACATATTCGGATTTGGGGTGCTCCGCACATGTCTTGCAACATAAACCAGATAAGATGGACTCGCGTCCTGAAGTATGCATGTTTATAGGCTATCCTAAAGGAACTAGAGGTTGGTTGTTTTATAGTCCAAAAGATAAGAAGGTCATAGTGAGCACACACGTGACTTTCTTAGAGGAGGACTATATGGCAAATCATAAGCCAAGAAGTAAGGTTATTCTTGATGAGCTAGTCTCAGATCAAGTTTCACCGCCACCTCCTCAGACGGTTCCAGCATTTATTCCTGTGGTTGTTCAAAGAGGGGAAAATATGGAAAACATACCTAAACAAACACAGGGAACCGAGAAATAGAACCGGAAGTTCAGCATAATGATGAACGTATGGAAGAACAAAATCACGAATTGGTTAATCCACCTAATGAGGTCCTCATCAAGAAATTGTTAACCCACAAAATATGGACCCACTTTGTAGATGCCCAACATCAAGTGAGACAAAGTCGTAGTGGGAGATTGATTCGTAAACCTACAAGATTTCTCTTGTTGGGTGAGTCAAATCGGGATGTCATCATTGATGAAGATGATGATCCCACAAGCTATGACGAGGCACTAGGAGATGTTGATGCTCAGGAATGGCTTAAGGCTATGAATCATGAAATGGATTCTATGTATTCCAACTCAATTTGGTCTCTTGTAGATGCACCTGAAGGGGTAAGACCCATTGGGTGCAAGTGGATTTACAAGAGAAAGAGAGGATCGGACGGAAAGGTTGAAACCTTCAAAGCTAGATTGGTGGCAAAAGGGTACTCCCAAATAGAACATGTGGATTATGAAGAAACCTTTTCGCCGGTTGCCATGCTTAAATCCATCCGGATTCTCTTAGCTGTTGCAGCAAATCTTGATTATGAGATTTGGCAAATGGATGTCAAAACTGTTTTTCTAAATGGAAATTTGGAAGAGGAGATCTATATGTAGCAACCAAAAGGGTTTATAGCCAAAGGGCAAGAACATATGGTATGCAAGTTGCAAAGGTCCATTTATGGACTTAAGCAAGCGTCCGAGATCATGAAACATCGATTTGATCAAGCCATTAAGTCTTATGGTTTTGAGAAAAGTCGATGAGCCGTGTGTGTATAAAAGGATCCAAGGTGACGCAGTATCCTTTCTGATACTTTATGTGGATGATATACTCCTTATCGGAAATGATACAGAGGTATTGTTAGGCATAAAGACCTGGCTGGGCAAGCATTTTGATATGAAGGACCTGGGGGAAGCCAATTATATTCTTGGTATTAAGCTCTTACGAGACCGGAAGAATAGGGTTTTGGCATTATCCCGGGCTAAATACATCGACAAAATACTTGCCGGTTTAGCATGGAGAATTCCAAAAGGGGAATGATACCCTTCGGGCATGGGATTCATCTCTCTAAGGAGCAATCTCCTAAAACTCCCGAGCGGAGAGAACGCATGAGTAGGATACCTTATGCTTCCGCGATAGGTAGTCTCATGTATGCTATGCTTTGTACCGGACCAGATATCTGTTATGCGGTGGGAGTAGTAAGCCGATACCAATCTAATCCGGAGAGGAACACTGGTAGCATCAAACATATACTCAAGTACCTACGGAGAACGAGAGATTATATGTTGGTATATTCTAGTGGGAGTCTTGAAACCATTGGTTATACGGACTCGATTTCCAAGGAGATATTGACTCAAGTAAATCCACCTCGGGATATGTGTACACCCATAATGGAGGTGCCATTTGTTGGAGAAGTGTAAAACAATCATGTGTGGCTGACTTTGCCACAGAGGCTGAGTAAGTAGCAAAGAAAGATAGCATCAGAAGAGAACCTTGCTGACCCTTTTACTAAGAGTTTGCCTGAACGTGTATTCGAGAGGCATGTTACATTTATGGGTCTTTGGAGGATTCCAGATTTGCTATAAGCTTTAGGAAGTTGAAATTTCATTTTGTTATTTTGTGCTCTTTGAGCAAGACATTATAACATTGCAATTTTTCCTGAAAGGTATAAATGAGGTGTTTTTCATTTAAATTTCGCACACTATTTACAGACTTAAAGGTCCGGATCAATTGTGGAGTATATGATCATATGGATACATTCATAGAGGACATGGTCATAGGTACTCACAATTGATGAATAGCTTCACAGCTATTAAATTAAGTTGGGCACTTTATTTAGGCTGCAATATTTTATGAAATGGTTTTGTCCGAATCATTATAAAATATTGGTGTGGGTTAATACTTACATTGAATGGATCAAGGAGAGATTTGATTAAGGTTGCTCTTTCTGTCATAAGGAATCAAATCTCCGATAACTATAGTCATGTAGTTGCTCTTAATCCTGAGTTTATTTTAAATAGGTAGTCAAATAGTTTTCATTCTTTGATTTACCAACATGTGAGGTTTGATCTATATGACGGCCAATAACTTGGTATTTTGGGATTGAGACTTTTTGGTTATCGGTGTTTATGAGATAAACAACATGGAATTTATAGGAAATGTCCACTTGATATGTTTCGGTACTTGGATATTGAAGACACGGCGGTGCATGTAATCCATTAGAGAAACTATCATAGTCAAGGAATAAATAATTGATTGAGTTACGAAAACTAATCAATCAAATTATAGACATTTTATAAAGGGTAATGCATATTCGTGTTATAATTGTCATTAATCTTGGAATTCACATTCGGGCTTTTAGTGGAGTAGCACCGAACTAGATAATCTTGATTATCATGAGCCTCGATAAATGACAAATGATAGATTCCCGTGCTAGCTCGAAACAAGGGATGGGGTAAATTATCAGATAATGATGGCTTAAGGGCTACATGGTCTTGGGTTTATGAGCTCAAGTTTTGTATCTCAAAGAGCAAGTGGGAGATTGTTGGAATATATGCTCTTTGGTCACTTAAGTCCAATTGGGCTTAAGTGAGACCACGGCAGCCAAGAGCCCTATGCCCTTTAGGGTTTAGGGTTAGGTCTTGGTGTAGTAGTATATAAACCTACTTTCACCCATTGAGAAACTTAATTCACAAGGAGGCTCTCATCAGAAATAAAACCCTAGAGGCAGACGTTCATCATCTGAACGGTTGCCCACACAACCATCTCATCCCCCTCGAGAGATAGTCTGGAAGATCGATCATAGAGCGGACTTGACCGTTCGTGACTTGGACCGTTCGAGAAGAAGCTTTTAGATCGCTCATCTTTCCAGGTAATCAAAACGATGAAGGTTCATCTTTTTCTACATCGTCTCGGTTCGATACGCTTCCGCGTTTCTGGTGAGATTCCTACACAAGACACTACAACTAACTAATGAAGAGCAATTACAATCAGAATATATACAATCAAATAATACAAAATATTTATTTATATATTCCAACAGGTAGAAAGATACAATTCTTAGTATAAATTGCATTACGATTTAGATCTTGTACTTAGCATCAAAGACAATATAATTTAATGATACACTAAGTATTTTAAAAATATCATATAACATAGGTTATAATTAAGTAATTTATTTAAAAATTTGATCTCTCATCTTAACCAAATCTTATACTTGTTATTCTAAATATGAGACATTGTTGATTTTTTTAAAAATATTAAGAAAATTAATTAAATTAATTTAAAATATTTATATTTGTTATTTTTTTCTCCAAACTGTTTTGCCTAACATATAAACTACTCCCTTTAGTTCTTATTATAAGATACTAACTAGGGGTGAGCATTTGGTTTTTCGGTTAAAACCAAAATACATGTGTTTTTATCAACCGAAACCGAAGCGAATAAAAAACCGAATCGAAAAACCGAAATATTTCAGTTTGGTTTTCGATGATTTCGGTTTTTGGAGAGTTCAAAAAAGAAAATATTAATAGAAGCAAAATTATGGAGAGTCCTTTTTTTTTTGCCCTGAAAATAAAATAATACCGAGTGAAGCAGAAGCTGAGCATGAACATAAAAATTCACCAGCGTATGTACAATATCTAAAATTGTTGTCAATTAAAGCAAAGCAAATGAATTCCAAACAGAGATAAGATTGTTTGGCCATACACAGTCAACACTAATAAGAAATTCTACCAATGACATGCTGTGACTTGTGAGTGAGGGATGTTTTTGAAAGGGACTTGAGTTAGGGTTATTGTGTAGGGTCCGAAGGTGAGGTTGTCTGGCTGTGTCCGAGTAAAATTGAAGGAAAAAAAATGCATATACATGATACGACACCGTTTTGGTAAATATTCGGTTATTCTGTTATAACCGAATTAATTTTACATAAACCGCACCGAAAATCAAAAACCAAAATAAGCCTATTTTACAAACCGAAAAAACCCCTAAACCGAATAGGCTTCGGTTCGATTAAGTTTTCGGTTTCGGTCTTGATTTGCTCAGCCCTAATACTAACTAACAATTCTCATAAACCATTAAAAACAGTTAAAGTCAATAAAGTTGTCTTACAATTTAAGTAACTTCTAATATAACCCATAGTAATTGCACTAAGTTCTAATATTATATTAGTTATTACTCTTACCTACTACCCTTATTAATTATGGGCATACAAGGAAAAAATAATTAATGCACTTTGGAAACAAACAAATGCCTTATAAAAATGACTAAATACGATTGTTAGTTGATGACTTATAATAAGGATCAGAGAGAAGTAATATATAATCTAATGATATATCGATATGGTATGATTAAATAACATATTTAGTTTTTTCAATATTTTTTAATTTTTTAATTTTTTTAAACATTTAGGATCAAAGAAATAGATATGATATTTTTTATCAACAATTTCTTAAATCATTCTAGTCCCGCCTAGAAAATGGCATCTTTCGTTACCTATACTTAATATCTGCACGGCAACTTGGCAAGTACCGGAACTGGCATTCTTACCAGGCAAGGGGACGTAGTGATTTTCACGTGATATTTTTCATTTTTGTTTTTGTTTTTGTTTTTTAATACTAAATTATATAGAGGGAAAATTTCATTAAAGGACTACACAACAAAATTAATTTTACTCAAAAATGAAAATATTTTAAACTTTCACTGCATGATTAAAGACCAAAATGAAAATAGGTTTTGTAAGTATAATAACAATAATGTTCCCTTGCTTTATTTTTTTTCAAAAAAAGGTTTGATCCTCAGCCTTTTAGCTGGAGTAGCTCCGTCGTTGAACTATTGAAGCTCTAACCATTGAAAAATTAATGTCTTATTTATAGGAGGATTCAATTTGTTCATGAAGAATTACAAGTTTTTTCGTGAAGAATTGAATCATAAAGAAGTGTGCAATTCTTCACGAATAAGTGAAATCTTTTTATGAGCAACATGTCAATTTTTGGTGGTCGGAACTTCGATAGCTGACTGGAGTGGCCACTGTCGGTTGGCCGTTGAAGATTTGACCACCGGAAATTAAAGTGTTGTTTATAGGAAGATTCCTATTGTTCCTGAATAATAGAATCATGAACAAATGTGCAACTCTTCATGAACAAGTGAAATCCTCTTATGAACAACACATTAATTTCTGGTGGTCAGAGCTCTGGCTAGTCGGCGTCGGAGCTTGGCGGCAGTCGCTCCGACTTGGCAACGGCCGGCGACCGGTTGCCAGAGCTCTGCAACGACGACACCTTTTTTTTTAAAAAAAATAAAGCAATGGAGCATTATTATGTTTTTAGCTATAAAACTTATTTTTATTTCGGTCCTAGGTCCTGCAGTGAACTTTCAAAATGTTATGGTGTTTGACTAAAATTAATTTTATCATGTGGTCCTTTAATGAATTGTCCCTTATACAAAAGTCTTTAATCTCTGAGACAATAGCTTATATGCTCATTAACATTTTAAAGTTAAACTCAACTTCCTCAAAAAAAAAATCATTATTATTAGATAACACCTTACATTCTACATGCCACATTAGCACCCCTAATTGAGTTCACCATTTTTTGCGTTTATAACTTACATGATTATATTAACTTACTAATTTTCTTGATTTGATTATGTTCAACGACTCCATATTTAAATTTCATATATATTTTTTCAATATGATAAATTATGATTGCCAACAGGTCTAATTTCAATTATTTAAATTTTAAATATACTTAAATCAAATTGTTATATTTAAAGTATTTAGTTATATATTTGTATAGTTATTCACCTGATAGAAGTAAACTTTTATAAAATTTACTATACAAGTTTATAATCTAAGTTTTAAGTTTGATTAAATTAAACTAGTAAGTCTAATAGGTCTAAGTTCATTCTTGTCTTGTTATTAAAAAAGACTTTTGTTCTTTGAATTTAACACAAGTACGGGAGATCCTTCTTAATGAGAATAATTGCATGGAAATATTGATTTGTATTAAATATATATATATTGTTTATTTCACACCATATTCTCGTGTGCGTGCTTGCACGCGCGTGTCTAATTACTTGAAAGATGAAAGGAAGGCGAGTGTATGTCAAAGAACCATGTTAATTAAATGCAATAAGAAAGGCCAACAAGATCGTTACCAACCAACTTCACTTATTTTAAGGGTGGATGGATTTTCAAAACCAATTAAAGAGCAATAGGAAAAGTTTGGTCAATCAATATTTATTATTATCTGTCTATGAGAAAATCATTAATTAATGTGTCTCTTTGATCCCTACCCTACAACATGTGCATCCCTAAGGCTCCGTTTGGTTTGAGGTAAGGGGAAGGAGGGGAGCTCTCCTCCCTAGTATGAAATGACATATATAACCCTGATTTTAAATATTTATGCGAAAAATGAGATAAATCAGGGTTATATATGTCATTTCATACTAAGGAGGGGAGCTCCCCTCACTCCCCTCACCTCAAACCAAACAGAGCCTAAATCTACCATTTCACAGTTCTTACTTACTTGTACTTTGGATTTGGCACTTCCAATCCTATTTTATTTGGATCCTTGCAGGAGAGGTACACAAGTTCTTGCATAACTTGATCCAATCTAACAAAACTCAATTTGAAGCTAATCCATTCTTAAAACGAGTTAAGGTGTAATTTAAACAAATTTTTTTTTTTTGGTTATGAGCGTCTGAAACAATTAAATTTTGATGGTTGTAAAAGTAGATATAATCTTTTAAAAATGATACAATTTTAGTAAGTATGTTAAGTTGGCTCAAATATTCGCTATAAAGCTAAAAAGAGAACAAGTGGGTTTCATATAAAAAAAAAAAAAGGATGTTTGAGTCAAATTTAACGGAATTGTTAAAATTACATCTTATTATTATTATTATTATTTGAAAAAGAAAACTCCAACCAAGCTGAAGTAAATCTTTTAGTTGTGTCAGACAAAAGACCAGCAGCTTTAAAATGAATTTTGCTCATATTCTGAAACTGGGGAATATATGGATTAAATAAACTCGTACGATATAATTTTTTATTATTTTAAAAATAAGGGAGAATGGGGGAAAATGTTTAACAGGGACTTTTTCTCAATTTTTATTATTATAAGTAGTGTGCACTGTGCGACAATTTAAGAATGAGAAACATTACGTGGTATATTTTTCTTATCCTTTTTATAAGAGCCTAAAATTTAAATTGTCTTATCTTTCTTTCTTTTTTTATAAAATCCCGATAAGAATTGTCTCAGTATTACGATTTTTTTTAAAAATTTGTACTCCTTATTAATTATATATATATTGCATTAATTAAGGGATCAGTGATAATTATGTTTACTATGTTTCTCTCTCTTTGTTTCTCCTTATAAATAAGGGTATATTTAAAAAAAAAGTTTATTTCTGCATATACTTCTTAATTTTAACCGTTTTTTTAAATCACGTAATTCAATTATCGAGTTTTTATAAATAAAACAGAAACGAGAAGTATATTGGATCAACACCCGGATTCTTTATTCTCATATTTAAACGGGGAAATGATCATGCAATTTTAATACTCTAAAACTTAGAAAAAGTTGGCTAAGAAAATCTATAATTTTTTTTTACCTGTAGCATTTTTCATTAACTTGAAGCCTGAAGGGAAACAAAACTGGAACGTGTCAAAACATAGCCACTGTCGGAAATGCAAGCTGTCCTTGGCCCCCATGCCATATCAACGTCAAATAGTATTTTGTATTTATTTAAGGGTTAAAGTGCAAATTCACCAATAAACTATTAGGCCAGGAGCACCCGACACAAAAAATAATTAAAAGGACCAAAAATACCAAAAAACAATTACAAAGGGCCAATTATCACAATTCCGTTACAAGTAAACTCACAGTGTTAGGAAGCAAAGTGGGTATACACGTGTCAGCATTAAAAAAAAATGAAAGATAAGTGATCTGGGTATTCTCTTGCCTGCGCGCTGTTTTCTCTTGCCTGCGAAGACCTTCGTCGCCATTGTACCTCTGATCACTCACCGGTCTCCAATTCCCATCGCCACCCTTCAATATTCCTAGCGATTTTGTGTCTCCCATGGATCAACAGGACGAAGCAATTTGCAATTCCTCAAATTCGTTTAATTTTCTCAACGGTTTATCTATGAAGCACTCTGCGTGGTTTGAAATTAGACTATTCTATGTTCAAATCTCTCTTGCGTCATCGACAGCGTCCCTGACCACCTTAAGGTCTACCATCCCTAACACGAGGAGCCTGAACAAGTTGTATCGAAACGGAATGGGCGGAAGCAACGGCAATGGTAGCAGCGGATTTCGGATTCGAATTCCCAATGGGGTAAGTATTGCTCAACTTGGGAATTCCAAATTATATGGGAAATTTTCTGATCAGAAGTATAACTATAACAATAACAACCCCGGTTCAAAATCTGGGCATGGCTTTAATAGCCCCAATTATGAAACTAGGGTTTTGAAAGAGAGAAGTGGATTGGGGAAAAGGGAGAGAGAGAGGAGAGAGATCCTGTGAGTGAGATGGTGTGTGCAATTAAGGTTCTGGGCGATGGGTTTGTAAAGATGGAGCAGATGAAGATGGAGATGGCGAGGAGATTGAGAGTATGCGAATGGAGATAGAGATTAAGCCAATTGAGATGATTCGGAGTCGCAGCTCGCGATGAGGATTGTAACGCCGTGAGTTTACTTGTAACGGAATTGTGATAATTGGCCCTTTGTAATTGTTTTTTTGGTATTTTTGGTCATTTTAATTGTTTTTTGTGTTGGGTGTTAAAGCGCAATAGTTTATTGGTGAATTTGCACCTTAACCCTTTATTTAAATATATTTTAACTTGCCCGTGGTGGACCGTACTTGGATAATGCCACTTTATCTTAAATTCTTAATTATAAATGTCTATGAGAAAATTAATTAGTGTTGGATTTTTATAGTTTTGATTGTAACTCAAACTCAATTCCTAAATGATGACTTGCATTAAAGCTTAGTTTCTGAATTTTAATTATTTAAAGCATTGTTCCTTGAAGTTTAAAAAATAACTTCATCTTTTATAGTTCTATATTTTGAAATTTAGGGACAATGATTTTGAAATTCAAATAGTTAAAATTATAAAAATTTATCTACGTAATTAAAATTTAGAAAATTATTTTTAAATAATAAAAATTATAAATTTTATGCCAGAAAATAATAAAAATGATAAAGACTAAATACCCTGAAATAATATTTAAAAACTAATTTTAACCGTGTTAAGAAAGTATACGTAGCATGATGTATACAAGTCAACCATCTAAACACCATAAAATTAAAGAAGGGCCTTTCTGATTTGAAAATTCTATGCATACGCCGCCCAATGAATCTTCACACACACCCTCCAACTAAAAGCACAATTCCATATAAGAAACGTGCCATAATTTAAGAAGAAAAATGGTCCACAGTTTGATTAATAAATCATAATTTAAATAACTTTTAATTAATCAATTATTATAAATTAATTTTATTGCCAATATTTATAATGACGAATTTTAGCATCAGTAATTTTGTAACTTCTTGTCTTTAATATAAGAGCCAATTGACTCTTTTTTAAAAGATTTATGAAGCTAAATAAGTTCCTCAATCACAACATATGTTGTGTGTCATTAGATTATATACCAGCTTATAACTAAAATAAATTAATTTGGATAAAAATGATAAATATAAACATTTTATTGTAACTTATTTAGCTTCTTAATTTCTCATTAAAAAAAAAAACTGACTTTTATAGTGAAAATTAAAGGGAGTAAAAAATAACACTGTAATTTGCAAATGTATTGGAATTGAAATTTTTCATTATGTGAAACTTTCTCTAATTAACAAATAAAATAGCAGCCCAATACATAGTGCTCCTACAAAGTGAGGTGTAGAAGGGATAAATATATGTAGTTTTACTTCCTTCAAACGGACAGGCTTTTTTTGAGCAAAAAAAAAAAAAAACGGAGAGGCTTTAAGATTTGACATGTGACCTTTCCTCCTAGTGGTATGGTAACAACTTTTATCTTTGTTTTGAGGCTCTCCTGAAACTTAAAATAAAAAAATAATAGGGTTGAGGTGCATCCAATTTTTGAAGTATTTTCTCAGTATCTTAATGTAATTTGTATTGTGTTTAGCATCCTAAAGTATTTTGTGGTTCATCTAGCATCTTAAAATATTTTTTAGGTGCTTCTAATAGCCTAAAGTTATCACAGAAAAATAATTTAAGATGATTTTTTTTTTTGGGGTCAAAAATTTAAGATGATGAATGCACCTTTATTTAAAGAATTTTTTTGGGGGTTCATGGCCAAGTTTAAAATGTTCTTAAAAAATTACTTTGTGCGCAAAATTTCTCGGTTAGAAAATAATTTAGGGTGCTAGATGCACCTAATAATACTTCAAGGTGCTGGACCCACCATAAATTATTTTAGGATACGGGATGAATTTGTAGAAATACTTTAGAGTATGAAGGCATGCGAAGGTTTCCTCGGACCAAACGGAGATTGGCCCCTAAGTGGAAAGCATAAGGGAGCTTGATTGGGAGATCCACCTATCGAGCAGGGACGGAAGTTGGCCTAAGTGATCCAACGGTACCGAGTGGAAGGGCCGTCACTTAATGAATAAAAGTTACTCTAGGGATAACAGGTTGATCTTCCCCAAGAGATTACATCGACGGACAACGAAAAGGTTTGGCACCTCGATGTCGGCTCTTCGTCACCTGGGGCTGTAGCATGTTGGATGCACTTTAGGCATAAAAAATAATATAAAATTTTAATTTTATATAATGTAAAATCAAAGGAGTGAGCGGATCCATGTAAATGATGTTTTTTGATAAAGAAAAAGGGAAAATCTCTAATAAACAACTTTAAAAATGTTAAAAGACAAAAAAGTGTTTCAAATATTCATAATCCCAAAGAGATATCAAGCCTAATTTGTCTTTTTTGAAATTTAAAGCAAAAATCCACTTTGTTTGCACAACCGTCGGAGCTCCCCACCCTGCCAACCGTCGGAGCTCCGATGGGAATTGGGGAATAAACATTCCACTTTGTTTGCACAAAATATTGGTGACCATTTGGCCACCAATGCCATTCAATATAAGATATGCAAACAAAAATATGTATATTAACCTTTGATTTTTAATTCAAGCTTATTAACAAGATCATATAAGGAATTGACAAGTTTATATAAGGAATTACAACTTTTGTTTTTTAAGTAAAAAATTCACTTACTCTCTCATACCATTTACATGTTTAGATGAGAAATTCATAACTTTCATTTAAGTAAAATCTCACTTACTCTCTCGGACTATTTACTAGTTTAGATACGGAATTCACAAGTTTAGATAAGGAATTTACAAGTTTAGATAAGGAATTTGCAGCTTTCGTTTTTAAAGTGAAAAATCCATTTACTCTCTCTCAAGAAGCCATTCATAGATTTAGATAAAAAATTCACAGGGATAAGGAAATCTCAACTTTTTTTTTTTTTTTTTTTGGTATTTTGGTATTGATTTTACCCTCTAACTGTGTGACTCTGTTCATTTTCAAAATATATACGAGTATTATGGTATTGATTTTACCCTCTTGCTTTTGTATCTAGACATAAGGTTATTTGCTAGTCAAAAAATAGACATGATTTTATTTTAATTAGTCTTATAAATTAAAGGCTAAAGTTTACTTTTCATCCTTTAAGTTTACATGAGGTATATTTTTTATCTCTTAACTTTAAAAAAGTTTATTTTTGGTCATATAATTCTAACACCGTTAATGGAAAACACTAATACAACAAACTCAAGTAATACCAATATAAATTTAAGTGATAATTACGTAATAAAATGACACTAATTATAAATGTATACTATGTGTAAATTAAGAAATATTTAAAAACCAATGAAGCAATCAATATCAAAACATCAATTGTATCACAAAACTATTTTAATAATCTAAATATATTAGCTTAATGATCTAAATATCACAACTTCAATTTCAATTGCTACGGTTTGTCAGTTTATTTTAGTTTAATAATCTAAATATATTATATTAAAAAGTTAAAACTTAAATATACTTTATTAGTCATACAATCATAACTTGAGTTTACCGTGTCAACATTTTCCTTTAGAAACATTAATAGTGTTATAAATATAGGACCAAAAGTATACTTTATAAAGTTAAATAACAAAAAATTATTTCTCATATAAAACTTAAAGGACTAAAAGTATATATTAACTAAATTATGGAGAAATAGTGATAGCTTGAAGGAGTTTCCCCATGAATAATTGCTCCTTTTGGTCTAAAATATAAGACGCTGACTTTTTTGTAGTTATTAATAAAGATAATTAAATTACTTTAAAATATTTATATTTATAGCTTGTTCTTCAAACTATTTTGTCTAACTTATAAGCTGATATATAATATAATGATACACAACATATGATAGAATTAAGTAACTTATTTAATTTTTTTAATTCTTCCGAAAAAGTCAACTCCATCTTATATTTAAGAACGGAGGGAGTAGATTTTTAACAATAAAATCGATAATAAAGTTAAAGTTTTTGACTCATTATACTAATCCTATTTCAAGCTGTAAGAAATAGAAGGGATACAAAAACTATTGTAGAAGTCAATGGAAAGTTTTTTTTTTTTTTTGCTCAAAAAAATGGAAATATTGAGTGAATAAAGTTTTTTTTTTCCCCAAAAAATAGGTTGATTACGTTGATTGGCTTTTTCATAATAAAACTGAACTACTACCTCCAACCCTAAATGTAGGTCTTACATTTAGGATTGAGAGAGTATTACTTCATCCTGTTCAAAATATAAGATAAAATTAATTTTTTTAGAAGATATTAAAGAAACTAATTAAATTACTTTAAAATATTTATATTTATTATTTTTTCTTCAAACTATTTTACCTAACATATAAACTAATATATAATTTGATGATATAGAACATATGATATGATTAAATAATTTATTTAGCTTATTTATTCTCTAAAAAAATTAACTATATATTATATCTAAGATCGAAGGGAGTATTTATCATCTTAGTATAAACTTCGGAGAGTAGACACATGGAAAAGGTGGAGCACGGGAGGTTGATTGTTGGGTTTTCATGCTTTTAGAAACAAACAGATGAGAAAGGAAAAATCCCACATTCATAATCATTGTCCGTACCAACTTCTTCTTTTTAAAAAAAAAAATAAAAATATTATCATCTTATATCTGATTTATCTGAGGTTCATGACCGTCCCTTCTAACACAAATATTTTCTCAAACAAAAAAAATTAAACTCGATACCCAAGCTATCTAACTTTGTGGGTATTTAATGGGTGCGTGAGTTTTTGTTTACTTTTTTACGGTGGAGCACCAAGTTAGGAGTAAAATTTTAGGGTGGTCCGGGGAAAAAAGAGTGTATGCCACTTTTATTCTCTACCTAAAAGGGAAAACTGTCAAAACATATGGGCACCAAATCATTAATACTCCCTTTTATCTTTTTATAAGAGTTTAAAATTTCAACCCTCTTCATCATTTTTATAAGAGATCAATAAGAGTTTGCTGAACATTTAATAAATTCTTTTTCCTATTTTTATCACTCACTAATTATATGTATTGTATTAATTAAAAGATTAATGATACTTATATTTACTTTATTTTTCTCTCTTACTTGCCCCTTATAAATAAGTGCATACTTAAAAAAAAAGTTTATTTCAAATATACTTATTATTTTTAACTAGCTTTAACCGATTTCTTAAACTGCCTAATTTGATTATCGCTTACGTTTTGTTGGAAGACTTTTAGGTTTTTAGTAATTTTTTTTCTTCTAAACATATCGGGCGCTAAATGTGAAGCATCTCTACCAATAAGAATTCAAAATTTGATTTGTCACGTTATGAAAAACTAACTCCTTTCACTAAATGTAACCCGGTTAGTAATTCTCTCAATTCTCTTGGTCCACTTTTGGGATAGATGGTTGAAAACTTGAAATCGATTTCTTTACCGTTGTTTGCCTATTTTTTTTATAAAAAAATTTTAGGAAAGGGGTTGGGCTCACACACAATCCAAGGGCGGGCGGCGCTTGAGATCGATCACGCATACTTGCGAGAGACAGTACACGCTCCACCTCTACCAGGCGTTTCCATTGTTTCCTGACCCCTGGATGCCTCCCCCGCCTTGACCAACACGGATCAAACCCCTCCCTTTAGGTGAGAAAGTCCGACCCTTTGCTGGGTTGAACCCAAGAACGAGGGGTTGTTGTTTGCCCCTTTTTTTTTTTGATAAGAAAAGGTTTTGGAGGAGTTCGACATCAATTCCCCACTGAAAGGCTAGACGCGGCCGCAGGCCATGAGCACTTACTGGGGGACTTACGAGATCGCCTACCAAAGCGAGTCCGCGACGCGGAGGGATCGAACCGCGGCCGAAGCGCCTAATCCTTGGATCACTTCTACCATTTACGCTTACTCACATTGTTGTTTGCCTATTTGGGATCACAAGTCATAGCCCATCTCTCTGGGCTTTTATTTGATGCTGGACTTGTTGGCCCAATTTTTTGCTTCAATAATTGGGCTTTTATAGGCCCACACGAGTAGGCAAGAATATGATTTATACCCAAAAAGTACATGTTGGGATCTTGTTGTTAATGTGATTGATCTCAACCTTCACAAGTCCTCTGGACCAAGCCTGTCTTAACTTTGAGCAAAAAAAAAAAAAAAAAAAAAAAAAGCCTGTCTTAACTTATTTCTTAACAAATAAAGGAAATTGCTATATCCTTATTGCAATGAGACATTTTGTTTTCCACTACGCTGCCTCTGATTTTTTTCATAAAGCACTTAAAAAGAAAGAGTACCTATTATAAAAGAACGAGAGGAAGTTTTCCTTTTTTGTGTGCATATTTTTAAATATGAGTAAAGCTGTAAACTCATTTTGTTTTCAGACAAAATTAATGAATTAATAGTTCCTTTATAGAGAAAAAAAAAACAAGAGGGAAAAAAAGGAAAAAACAAAATAAAACAACATAACTATGTAAACCTAGGGCAGGGAGAGGACATAGCCAATATTCAATAAAGAAACAGTAACAAAACAATGACCCTATTATCCCATCCCATTAAGGGCGTGTTTGGTTTGAGTAGAGGAGAGGGAAGGGGATAAGACCTAGGGAGGATATTTATTAAATTGTCATTAATGAGAAAAAAATTATTTTTTTGTTGAGAGTGTATTTTTAAATTATTGAAAAAAATTTATGGGCTATTTAGTAAAAATAAGAGAAAAATTTATCTCTCCTCCCTATTAAACCAATACACACCTTAAGATAAGTGACACACTTCAACCAGTTGCTTATCACCCACAATGACATCATTAGGAGTGCCAAGTCACTTTCAAGTTCTGTGTATTAGCTGTCACAAACTCACGCTTATTCAACTGTGTATAACATATCTTTAAATATATGCAAATGTCTTTCATTTTAAGGATAATTTGCACAAAGTTGAAGAAAAATTGTATTTGTTGAAGATACTTTTAGGTGATAAATTTCGTAATGTAGGGGTTTTCAGTAATTTCCATAAAAATATCGTATTAAAGGCTACTCCTATATTGGAATTAAGTAGCATAAAAATAATAATCAGGAACTTTTGTTTTTTGGGGGCCCTCCTGTTTACCCCAAATTTTGTTAGAAGTATTTCATCTGATCATAAATATATGACATATTTTATAGTATAATTTGTACTATAAATTATATCATATATATATTTAAGATAGGAGGAGTAAATAATTAAACAGCATTATATATAGAATAATAATAATGGAGCACAATTCAAATGTTACAATTCATGTGTTGTTGCTTTTGTCCTATTCGTTTTGAGTATTTTATGATGAAAATAACATCATTATTGTAGGAATCTCACCAGAAACGCGGAAGCGTATCGAACCGAGACGATGTAGAAAAAGATGAACCTTTATCGTTTTGATTACCTTAAAGATGAGCGATCTAAAAGCTTCTTCGAACGGTCAAGTCACAAACGAATCCAAGTCACGAACGTCAAGTCCGCTTATGATCGATCTTCCGGACTATCTCTCGAGGGGATGAGATGGTTGTGTGGGCAACCGTTCGATGATGAACGTCTCGCCTCTAGGGTTTTATTTACGATGAGAGCCTCCTTGTGAATTAGGTTTCCAATGGGTGAAAGTAGGTTTATATACTACTACACCAAGACCTAACCCTAAACCCTAAAGGGCATGGGCTCTTGGGCGTGGGTCTCACTTAAGCCCACCGGGCTTAAGTGACCAAAGAAAGCATATATTCCAACAATCTCCCACTTGCTCTTTGAGATACAAAACTTGAGCTCGTAAACCCAAGACCATGTAGCCCTTAAGCCATCATTATCGATAATTTACCCCATCCCTTGTTTCGAGCTAGCACGGGAATCTATCATTTGTCATTTATCGAGGCTCATGATAATCAAAGATTATCTAGTTCGGTGCTACTCCACTAAAAGCCCGAATGTGAACTCCAAGATTAATGACAATTATAACACGAATATGCATTACCCCTTTATAAAATGTCTATAATTTGATTGATTAGTTTTCTGTAACTCAATCAATTATTTATTCCCTTGACTATGATAGTTTCTCTAATGGATTACATGCACTGGCCAGTGTCTTCAATATCCAAGTACCGAAACATATCAAGTGGACATTTTCTATAAATTCCATGTTGTTTATCTCATAAACACCGATAACCAAAAAGTCTCAATCCCAAAATACCAAGTTATTGGCCGTCATATAGATCAAACCTCACCTGTTGGTAAATCAAAGAATGAAAACTATTTGACTACCTATTTAAAATAAACTCGGGATTAAGAGCAACTACATGACTATAGTTATCCGGAGATTTGATTCCTTATGACGAAAGAGCAACCTTAATCAAATCTCTCCTTGATCCATTCAATGTAAGTATTAACTCACACCAATATTTTATAATGATTCTGGACAAAACCATTTCATAAAATATTGCACCTAAATAAAGTGCCCAACTTAATTTAATAGTCATGAAGCTATTCATCAATTGTGAGTACCTATGATCATGTCCTCTATGAACGTATCCATATGATCATATACTCCACAATTGATCCGGACCTTTAAGTCTGTAAATAGTGTGCGAAATTTAAATGAAAAACACCTCATTTATACCATTCGTTAAAAAATGCAATGTCATAATGTCTTGCTCATAAAGCACAAAATAACAAAATGAAATAACAACTATCTAAAGCTATAGCAAATCTAGAATCCTCTTAAGACCCATAGATGTAACATGCCTCTCGAACACACGTTCAGACAAACTCTTAGTAAAAGTGTCAGCAAGGTTCTCTTCTGATGCTATCTTTGCTACAAAAGTATCTCCTCTTTCAACTATTTCTCGGATCAAGTGATACTTTCTTTGTATGTGTTTTTGTCTCTTGTGAAACCTTGGTTCCTTGGACTGTGCATACGCCCCACTGTTGTCACAGTAAAGTGTGATAGGACAGTCAACACCTGGAATCACCTGAAGGTCCGTTAGGAACTTCTTTAACCATGCAGCTTCCTTTGCAGCCTCTGAAGCAGCTACATACTCAGCCTCTGTGGCAGAGTCAGCCACACATGATTGTTTTACACTTCTCCAACAAACAGCACCGCCATTAAGGGTGTACACATATCCCGAGGTGGATTTACTTGAGTCAATATCTCCTTGGAAATCTGAGTCCGTATAACCAATGGTTTCAAGACTCCCACTAGAATAGACCAACATATAATCTCTCGTTCTCCGTAGGCACTTGAGTATATGTTTGACCGCTACCCAGTGTTCCTCTCCGGGATTAGATTGGTACCGGCTTACTACTCCCACCGCATAACGTATATCCGGTCCGGTACAAAGCATAGCATACATGAGACTACCTACTCGGAAGCATAAGGTATCCTACTCATGCGTTCTCTCTCGCTCGGAGTTTTAGGAGATTGCTCCTTAGAGAGATGAATCCCATGCCCGAAGGGTATCATTCCCTCTTGGAATTCTCCATGCTAAACCCGGCAAGTATTTTGTCGATGTATTTAGCCTGGGATAATGCCAAAACCCTATTCTTCCTGGTCTCGTAAGAGTTTAATACCAAGAATATAATTGGCTTCCCCCAGGTCCTTCATATCAAAATGCTTGCTCAGCCAGGTCTTTATGCCTAACAATACCTCTGTATCATTTCCGATAAGGAGTATATCATCCACATAAAGTACCAGAAAGGATACTGCGTCACCTTGGATCCTTTTATACACACACGGCTCATCAGGACTTTTCTCAAAACCATAAGACTTAATGGCTTGATCAAATCGATGTTCCATGATCGGGACGCTTGCTTAAGTCCATAAATGGACCTTTGCAACTTGCATACCATATGTTCTTGCCCTTTGGCTATAAACCCTTTTGGTTGCTGCATATAGATCTCCTCTTCCAAATTTCCATTTAAAAAGCATTTTTGACATCCATTTGCCAAATCTCATAATCAAGATTTGCTGCAACAGCTAAAAGAATCCGGATGGATTTAAGCATGGCAACCGGCGAAAAGGTTTCTTCATAATCCACATGTTCTATTTGGGAGTACCCTTTTGCCACCAATCTAGCTTTGAAGGTTTCAACCTTCCCGTCCGATCCTCTCTTTCTCTTGTAAATCCACTTGCACCCAATGGGTCTTACCCTTCAGTGCATCTACAAGAGACCAAACTGAGTTGGAATACATAGAATCCATTTCATGATTCATAGCCTCAAGCCATTCCCGAGCATCAACATCTCCTAGTGCCTCGTCATAGCTTGTGGGATCATCATCTTCATCAATGATGACATCCCGATTTGACTCACCCAACAAGAGAAATCTTGTAGGTTTACGAATCAATCTCCCACTACGACTTTGTCTCACTTGATGTTGGGCATCTACAGTGGGTCCATATTTTGTGGGTTAACAATTTCTTGATGAGGACCCTCATTAGGTGGATTAACCAATTCGTGATTTTGTTCTTCCATACGTTCATCATTATGCTGAACTTCGGTTCTATTTCTGGTTCCCGTGTTTGTTCGGTATGTTTTCCATATTTTCCCCTCTTTGAACAACCACAGGAATAAATGCTTTGGAACCGCTCGAGGAGGTGGCGGTGAAACTTGATCGAGACTAGCTCATCAAGAATAACCTTACTTCTTGGCTTATGATTTTCCGTATAGTCCTCCTCTAAGAAAGTCGCGTGTGTGCTCACTATGACCTTCTTATCTTTTGGACTATAAAACAACCAACCTCTGGTTCCTTTAGGATAGCCTATAAACATGCATACTTCAGTACGCGAGTCCATCTTATCTGGTTTATGTTGCAAGACATGTGCCGGAGCACCCCAAATCCGAATATGTTTCATGGTGGGCTTACACCCTTTCCACAATTCTATTGGTGTCTTTGAAACCGACTTGGATGGTGCTAAGTTAAATAGATACATAGTAGTTTCTAAGGCATATCCCCAGAATGAATCGAAAGAGATGAATAATCGAGCATAGATCTTGTCATTTCTAAAAGGGTTCTATTTCTCCTTTCAAAGAACTCCATTCTCGTTTGGGGTGTCCTTGGAGAGGATAATTGTGAAACTATCCCCTCTTTGATCGTAAGACCTGAACTCTCCAGATAGGTATTCTCCCCCTCGATCAGATCGAAGGGTGTTAATTTGAACACCAAGATGCTTTTCTGCCTTAGCCTTGAACTCTTGGAATTTTCCAAAAGCTTCAGACTTGTGACGCATCAAGTACACATGTCCAAATCTAGAGTAATCATCAGTAAATGTGATGAAATACGATACCCTCATCCGGCTTGGACATTTATTGGTCCACATACATCGGTATGTACCAATTCCAAATGAAGTGTGGCACGTTTTCCCTTGGTCTTGAAGGATCTCTTTGTCATTTTACCTTCTAAACAAGATTCACATACCGGTATCGGTTCAAAGTTCGGGATTTTAAAATCCCACTTTTAACCAAACCTTGTATCCTGTTAGAGTTAATATGACATAATCTCAAATGCCAAAGATAAGTTTCATTGGAAACTTTTCTTTTCTTTGATGAATTATTATGCTCAACATCTCTTAATTCAACATGATTAATTTCACAGGGAACATGATTAAGGAAATAAAGACTATTAATGATTACACGAGAACAAATAAAAGAAGATTTGCTTCTTATTGAAACCGAGGAATTAAACTGAACTCAAAAACCATGTTTTTCCAAACAACTAACGAAATTAAATTCCTCTTAAATTCGGAATAAATAAACAAATTCTTCTAAAACCAAAGTTCTGCAATTATCAAAAGATAAAATAACTTATCCCACTTGCTAGTGCGGACACAAGCTCTTCGGTTCCAAGCTTCAAAACTCTTTGTCCTTCACTTAAAAGCAAGCTATGTTTGAACCATCGCATAGAGTAACAAACATGGTTAGTGGCTCTGAATCAACGATCCATTTTTCATCGTAATTCTCCACTAAACAAGCCTCAATCACATGTAAATTACCCATACCTGGTTGATTCATCCGTGGGCAATTTTTCTTCCAATGCCCTTTTGTCCGCACTTGAAGCACTTGCCTTTTGGCCGCTTCATTGCAACTGTTTTGGCAATTTGAATGCCTCGATTTCTTCTTTTTCTTGTTCTTGTTCTTTCCTTGGGTTTCCCCTTAGGTTTCACAACTTTCACTAGCAAATAATGCACCGCCCGCTTGACTAGAGATCGTTCAGCACTCTCAAGCTCGTGCATCGGTTGAGTATGGTCAAGATGCATCTTATTCATATTATAATTCATCTTGAATTGATTGAAGTATTCAGCGGTGATTGTAAGAGAATGTCAACTTTTAAATCTTGTTCAAATTTGACACCATGGTCATCAGCCCTCTTAAAGTTTGCTATCATTGTTAGACAATGATCCCGCATACTTCCTCCTGACATCACTGTCTTGGTGACTGAATTCAGCGCATTTTTCCTAGCAGAGCTGCTAGACGTAGCAAACATGCCATCAAGAGTCTGGAGCATTGTTGCTCCACTCTCAATCATGCTTACTTGCTCCCGAAGCCGATCAAGCGAGATCGGCTAAAATATAGCAAATGAACCGCTACATTCGCCTTCTCCCATTTTTCCTTCTCTTGCTGAAATTTAGTCCGGATTGCCACCCGTACGCATCTCGCAGCAGCCGCTTACTTTAGCATAGAGGCGCTTAGAACAAAGTTGAGCTTTTCATATTGAAGAACAATATCCAAATTTGTTTTCCATTGTTTGTAGTTTGTACCATCCATAGGTTTTTGGCTCAAGATGGTAGCTAAAGGATTGAAAGACATTTTTCTGAAAATAAAGAAAAAAAAAATCACACTAATTACAAACTATAATTAACAACAAACATATATTGCGCTAGTAGATTCTAATAACTACTATTCGTTTATTGTTTGACAATCCATTAGTTATCTTTACAAGGCTTACGATGTGCAAGATACTTGTAAAACTAATATTGTTATTTTGGGCCTTCGGTTCCATTGCGAGCCTCGATGGGAGGGTTAACAATTTTACCAAAGTTGAATGTATTTAACCATTGTTTACTTTCAAAATTATCTTTAGTGTCTAAGTGTTGCCGACGATGGGCCGTACAAAACTTTACTAAAATTTTGAAAATATTAGGGTTTAATCTAGCGAAATCCGATTATCCTTATCCGACGGGGCTTCGGCGATAACCATTTCACTAATAAAACCCACAATTGGGGCCCGTAGGTTTTAAAATTAATTGCTTAATTTAAAACCTTCACCCATTCAATAATTTTTAAAATAAGAATTTTCAATTTCCAAGAATTGTTCAATTTAGAGTAATTTGAAATCAATCTCAAATATACAATTCTCTTAGAAAATTTTCTGGATTATTTGTCTAGATTTTAATTCCACAATTAATTAATCCAATTATTAATCTAGATTTTAATATAAAATCATAATAATTTATAATTAATTTAGTGGATAACCTAAATAATCTTGCAAAATAACTATCATACTAGTCGAATCAAGACATAATAGCTACTATGCAGTAATGACATGTGATTATGCATCAAATATGGCATCTTTCCTATTCTATATGACATGTTATTTCTAAAATCATGTTAATCGCACATTTTATTCATCAATTCAATAAAAGCATTTAAAAATTAAACAAATAACTTTAATCCATGGCTTTCCTATTTTAAAAATAAAATATAAAATTACAACTTTGGAATTTCTCTTTTGTCCAAATTTCTTAGGATCTGTCTCAAGCCCCTTTAGGGTATTCATGGGCCGTAAAAAAAAACCCAAAGACCCACTTTTGGCGGGAAAACCTAGAATGCAAAAGAGGAACCCTAGCTGTCAAGACTACCGCGCACTGTCGGTAGAAGTCATCTCAAAGACGATGGGCAATTTTTTTTTTTTTTTTCTTCGCAGCTTCTCGATCTTCAACTTTTACGTAAATTTGGAAATTTACATAGAAATTGCGAAAAAACATAAGAACAAGCAAGGAGGAAACCTAATCATATGGGATTAGCCTCCTTGTTACAAATCAAGAAATACACGAGAAAATCTAACTATGGATTAAAGCGATTAAAATTAAAACTAATATCAAATCTAAATTATAAAGAATAAAACTCATGAAATCAATAACAAATATAGAAATAGATGTCATATTTTTCAAAAAAATAATATTTTGAAAAATCTGAGATTTGATCGCATAAACTAAATCTGATGCCATATTTTTCAAAAAATAATATTTTGAAAAATCTGAGATTTGATCGCATAAACTAAATCAAAACTGGTTCTTTTCCTCATCGCGAACCTGGCTCTGATGCCAATTGTAGGAATCTCACCAAAAACACGGAAGCGTATCGAACCGAGACGATGTAGAAAAAGATGAACCTTCATCGTTTTGATTACCCGGAAAGATGAGCGATCTAAAAGCTTCTTCTCGAATCGGTCCCAAGTCACGAATGTCCAAGTCCGCTCTATGATCGATCTTCCGGACTATCTCTCGAGGGGGATGAGATGGTTGTGTGGGCAACCGCTCGGATGATGAACGTCTGCCTCTAGGGTTTTATTTTTGATGAGAGCCTCCTTGTGAATTAGGTTTCTCGATGGGTGAAAGTCGGTTTATATACTACTACACCAAGACCTAACCCTAAACCCTAAAGGGCGTAGATACCTTTGGGTTGTGGTCTCACTTAAGCCCAATTGGGCTTAAGTGACCAAAAAACATATATTCCAACAATTATGTGTTAGATTATTGAGCAAAGGACATGACCATTTCTTTTAAAAGGACAAGATTGGATTAATTTAATAATAAATAGAGTGAAAAGTCAACCATATGCTGTTGTTCATATTTCACACAGCATAATACAGCTGGACATTAATTAATATATAAATAGTAATTAAATATCATGATTCTTAATTCAGAGGCTCAAACTCATAGGTCTCTATAATGGCGTACAAACAAAAAAGAATAGTGAAATTAATAGTATCACACACACACACACACAGCTTGACACAACGAGGAAATCTTAATTCTCTGTACCTCAAATCTCTCTGCTCCATTTCCTAACTTCCATTATTAGCACCTTAACCCAACTTTAATGAATATTAAACCAGGACGATGATGATCTGGCACATGCTGATCTGGTATTATTTTAATTTTAATTTGTTTTTCTCGAGATCTGCATATTGTGCTTATCTCCTCATAAACGAACCTAAAAGATATGCATTTTTCTGTCCTCATTACCATAAATTATCTTTTGTTATTACTATCATTACTGCCTAGCCAGCATATTTACTTAGAATTTTTTGGGCAATTTCATCAAAACTACGCTAAAAATGTTTTCTGAAAATATATGTTTTTTTAAAAAAATATTTAACCCTTTTGTTATTTTTCCCGATTTTTCATATTTATCTCTAATAAGTAATAACTAAACTCTATTATCAATAACCCTAATATAAACAACTCCAACCATTTTATTAGAAATAAAAAATGATAGTCAATTCATTTAAATTCGTCTTAAATTGAATTTTTTTCAGCTTTAATTATATTAAGAGGCTCTAAAGGAGAGGGAGAAATACAAAAAGTCGCATATAATCATTAATTATATGAAAAAAAAACAAAAACATTAATTACTCTCTAAATAATTTATATTATAGGACTAAAAAACTCTTCTAACAATAACTTATATTGTAAATTAGAGAGAATAAGTTAAAAAGATCTTTAGTGAAGGAAACTGGTCTCATAATATAGGGAATCAAGATTCAACTTCTTTTTGAGAGAAGTGCTAATATTTAGTATTTGACGATGTTTTGAATAAAAGGATACTTGATCTATCAAAATGTGTTTTTTTTTTTTGGGATCAAAATGAAGGTAATTTACAAAAAGTAAGTAATGAATGTGCTCTTCTAGAAGTTTCATATAAGTTAATGTAACCCAGAATTTAGTGGCAGTATATATATCTAGAAATGATCTGATTGCTTGCATTGCACATTGCACTGCTCGTGCAACTCCATTCTTAAACTATATATTAATCTGTGTTTTTGTTGGTTTAAGAATAGTATGATAAGAATACCACCATGACAGTTGAGACCCACGTTAGACAAGATTCTCCAAAATTAAATTGGAAACAAAAGCTTTATATACAATCAATACACACACATTATTTTGTTTATTTAATTATGTGACGTTTTGAATTATCTCTTTGTCTCCTCCTATATGCCATGTTAATGAGTATTTAAATGTAAGAATATTCTGTTTATGCGAGCTGCATATGGAGGTGCATGCACGCACGCACGTCAATGTCGATTATTAATTACTCTATAGTTACTGGAATATATGCTATTTAATTACTCAGTAATAAATTAATGGTTTTTAGGGCTAGAAGATATAAATACAACTATATGGATATATGAAAATAACACAACATCAGAATAAAGAAAGAATCTTAATCGCACTCTCGATATCCCTCCAATCAATTTCGATGCAGATGTAGAAGAAGTAACAGCAAAGTGATATTAAGGGATGAGGATGGATATCCCATGACAAAGCATACACATCTCACGATTATAATAGTACGATCAAGTAATGTACTAGTCTTATTAAGTTGGCGTTAGAAAAATACATTCACGTAACTTCAGATAAAACTTATCTCACATAATTTCCTCGTAAATAGTAAATCGTGTTGAAAAAACAGTTTTTACCGCTAACTCAAATGAGCACTAAGATTTTGAGAATCGAACAAGTGCCTCGTACTCCCTCTTGTAAGAGCCAAAAATTTAAATTACCTTGGTCCTTTTTATAAGTGCCCCAAAAGAGTTGTCTAAATATTTAATGAGGTTTATATATTTTCACCCATTATTAATTATATGTATTGCATTAATTAAAAGGTTGGTGATACTTATATTTACTTTATTTCTGGCTCTCTTATTTGCCCCTCATAAATAAGGGCATCGTAAACAAAAGTTTATTTTAGACATACTTATTATTTTTAACCGCTTTCTTAAATCATATAATTTGATTATCAGGTTCTTATAAATAGGACTTGAAGGAATAACTCATAAGATATGTGAGTTCAAGTCACGTGTGTAATGACTTTATTAGAGAATGATGTATAAGTATCTTTCTAAACGCTTTTTAACTTTGAAGGCATGTCCTAACCTTGAAATTCAACCTACTAAACTTTAATTTGTATATCAAAAACAGATTTTGAGACTTGCCGATAACTTTTAGCACCGTTTGAACCACAACCCACTTTAGTGTGAGAGTTTAATTTGTGGGTCAAGCCTTAAATCAGTATTTGGTGAGTGTTTGTCTCCTTTCCTAAGGGAGAATAGCTAAATTAGGAGTAAGCTTATTTTCTTTAAAAAAAAAAAACCGAAATTGGATTTTTTTTTTTTTTTTTTTTTTAAAAGGTAGTTTTCAAATTAAACACCGACTACTTTTTATAATGTTTGTTTGATCTGTGGGTGTCCTCATGCATGTTTTATACTCCCTCCAATCTTAATTATAGAAACATATTTTAGAGTTGGTTTTGGTCATAATTATAAGATCAAGTTTTAACTTTTGTCAATTTTTTCCTAAAATACCTCTATTGATACTTTCTCAATAATAATTAAAGACAATAATAATTTAATAATACAGCTATATATTCTATAAAGTAAATAATGTTTGCAACTCATTAATGTCATATACACTTAATTATACTATTTTTTTAATAAAATAATTAATTTTGAGCAATTTTTGTCATATTTTTCTCATATCACCCCTATTAATACTTCATCCACAATAATTAATTTAAAGAACACGTTTATATTCTATCAAGTGAGAGATTCTACTTTATTTTTTATTTTTAAATAAAATAATTTTAATATTCCTTTAAATTAGCTCCTTTGCAAAAGAAATTAAGGTGGAATCCACAGGGCTGAGATCTATTGAAATTGAACCCCACCTCTCTTGTTTCTAGTTAGCTTGCCAACTCTCTCTCACCGCACCATTAGATTTTATTTTTTCACTCCAAAAATTGAAGTTAGTCGATCAGCTTCAAGTACACGAAGAAAAAAAAAACCATCTACCATCAAAACTTTAACTCTGTAAAAAAAAAAAAAAGGGTACAATTATGAGCTAATTAACAGAGACACAGAGAAATCCATCTACCATCAGAGAAATCGCGGAGAGTCAAAGTACCAAGTGCGCGGGCTAACTGATTTTGCCTTGATGTAATTTTCAATTTTAAGTAGGGATATTTTCAAAAAATAATTATAATTAACTAATTTAACTTTTCTCCTTAATCTCTCAAAATTCTGGTAAATAGTTCAAATAATTAGGACCGGAGGGAGTAGTTGATAAGGGAAGGAGGAGCATTTTACTATGTATGAAATCACAACACACTAAGAATTATTTGCATATAACTTCAAATTAATTAAACAAATTGTACTCCCTCCGGTTCTAAATATAAGACATAGTTGACCTTTTTTTTGGAGAGGTTAATGAAGCTAAATAAATTAATTTATCATATCATATGTTGTATATCCTTAGATCATATATATTTTTATAACAGGAAAAATAATTTTGAGAAAAAATGACAAATATAAATATTTTAAAGTAATTTAATTAGCTTCCTTAACATTTCCAAAAAAAATCAATTATATCTTATATTAAGAACCGGAGAGATTACACCAATTGAAGTTTAAGAAATTTATTTACATATACATAAAATTAATGTTTAGAATAGTTTATTAACACTTATATGCATTGTTGTCAAACTCGCGAGTTGACTCTCCGAGTTTACCGTTTTTACGTTTCGAGCTTACCAAATCGAGTCGAGTTACTAGTAAACTCTTGACCATTGTAAACTCAGTTAAACTCACGAGTTTATATACCGAATTTATCGTTTTTACGTTTCTAACTTACAAAACCCTGTTAACTTTTTTTATTTAATCATGCTCAACAACTTTATATATAAGTTTTATAGAAAATTCTTTATTAAATATGGTAAATTCTGAATGTTGATGGGTTTAATTTCAATTATTTGGATTTAAAATATTTTTAAATCAAATTGTTGTCATTTTTTATATTTTAATTATTTATTATACACTGTTAATACCTATTTAATAGTGAAAGTAAACTCTTACGAGTTTATATCACTGTCACGAGTTTATTTAAACTTGTGAGTTTGACAACCTTACTTATATGTATTGTTTGTTATTAGCGAAATAACAGATTAACTAACAAATAACATGATACGTTGCTACATTTATTATTTAAAAAGTTAAGAGGATTTGTTGTCAAGTTTTAAGATTACATGAATGACATAGCAAATAATGATATTCAAATAATTATGGATTCCCCAATTTTTTTGTAAAATTTAAAGTGAAAAGTGACATAAAGAGTGGAAAGTGTATATATGATTATATGTGGCAAGGGAATCTATACTTTAATCCCCCCTTTCACACCACTCAATCTTCTATATTTTCTTTCTTCCTTTCTTCATTTTTTTTTCTATACTCTAGAGAAAATATAGAAAAAGAATTTTAAAACTGTAAAATCTCAAAACAGGTTAGTTATAAAAAATTGATAAAGTAATTAGTGACAAGACTTGAAAAATAATTCATAATTTATTTTATAAAAAACATCGGAGATTTTTTAATTTTAAAGTTTGTTTTTTCTGTCATTCTCCCTTTACTGTATATATATATATATATTGACTTTACAATATAAAGACTTTTTTCACTTGTAATTTTAGAGATAAAAATCAAATGCTCATCTTATCTTATTTATAAGGCACCTCCACCATATTTCACACATAAATTAAGAAAATCCTTAAAATTTGTTAAGTCTACTTTAAATTTCAACAATTTTTTTAATTCTATCCTTATTAATATAGTACTACCCTATCCCTTAATTAAAAGTTAGTTAAGGATTGATTTTGGTCCTAAAAATAATACATGAATCCCAAATTTATATTTTTTTTACCTAAGGTATCCCTGTTGATTGCACATATTAAAGAGTTTCTATCCAAAGGTAATCATGATGAAAAATGTGAGCATTTTAGAAAAACCAACATATATTTGTTACAAATAATTAATATAACTAATTTTCTTAATCTACCCAAATTAGTCAACTAGCCTTTATATTAAGGACAAGAGGTAGTAGTCCATTATACCCTATTAGAACAAAGTCAACAAATAATTAGAGGTTAAGGGGCATTTTGCCTTGAAAGTTTTCATTGAGGGACAATGTTGCCCCAAAAGAATAAAAAATGGAGCAATTTTGCTTTGACCATTATCTCAATTAATTGACAAAATATGTTGAATTGACAGTTCACATCTTATTTACATCATTTTTCATAAGGTGCAAATTTTCCCCAAAAGTTTTAAATCCAACTTTAAAAAAAGATGAAGTACACACATGAACTTTTGGTGTAAATTTACACTTTAACAAAAATGACGTGAATGACATATGGATTACCAACTTAGCATATTTGATCAACTAATTGTTAAAATTAATTGAGATAACGGTAAGGGAAAAATTACTCAATTTTTTATACTTCCGGGGCAAAATTAGCCCTTGGTGAAAACTTTCAGGACAAAATTGCCCCTTAACCCAATAATAAATACTCCCTCCGGTCCTAATTATAGGAGCAAATTTTGGAGTTGGTTTTGGTCCTAATTATAAGAGCAAGTTTTAACTTTTGTCAATTTTTTTCTATAATACCCCTATTTGTATTTTCTCAATAATAGTTAAAGACAATAATAATTTAATAATACACCTATATATTTTATAAAGTAAATAATGTTTGCAAATTCTATTTGAAATTGTCATGTACTTGATATTTAAAATAATCACTTTGACAATAAAGAATAATTATTTTTACATATTTTATTGTTCAAAACTAAAAAAATAATCATATTTTATGAGTTCGTTTATCAATAAAAATTATTTAAATGATTAAAATATGAAAACAACTTGAATAAATTTTCTGTTATGATTGAAATGAAATCACAGAATTAGTCTTTCATAGGTATGATAAAACGGGGCATGTAATAACTATATAATCAGAGAGTCATGTGAATACGGACATGCGCGCGGGGCTACTGATTCTTCCTTAATGTCATTTTAAATTTTGGGTAAGGGTATTTTAGGAAAATATACATAATTAACTAATTTAACTTTCTTCCTTAATCCCTCCAAATTCTGGTAATTTGCTCTTATAATTAGGACCGAAGGGAGTAGAAGATAACATTGTACATTCATATAAAAAAATTAATAATATGAAGATTTAATTACATGCCCTATAAATACCATCAATGAATTTGTTTTCTATGACCTATTTACCAGATGAGTATATAAATAAACTTGTTATATTGTTTTCCTCTTCAACTATTGGTAAAAAAAAAGGAGAGTAACAAATTGTCGTTGTTTTCTTTTTCAACGAGTCCCTAGCCTTTTAAGTTTTTACCCAACCTACAAGTTCTTGGAAAGAAGCCTTTTCCCCCAAGGAAAAAAAAAAACAGGAAAACAAGAAGGCTAGAAACAGTAATAACATATAATTTTTCAAAAGCAAACAATCATGAACTTTGAAAAATGTTTCCGAGGAAATCATCTTTATCTACACGAAAATGGCTATGATGAGAGTGATTAGTCTCTTTTCAGGGTTAATCACTTAATTATGGTGTGAATAAGATATATTTTTATTGATCATGAAGGCAATTAGGTCATAATTGTCTTGAAAGAGAGATATTTTATTTTAGTTATGAAAATAGTCAAATAGGTCTACGTCAAGGAGGGACATACATAACTTTTTCGACCTGGAAAATTAGATGCCTATCTGTTCCATTCAAATCAAGCATGCTGGGAAACAGACGAAGATGATGGTATTGGTCAAGATTCAGAATTTTCGGCTCTGTAATTTCAAGGCATTTTCTTCTATAATTAACCAAACATTATAATACACACACGTACGGACACAGAAATAGCCATAAGTCATATATATATAGAGTCATGAATAAGAATAATTTTCAATTCTTTTGAGAGAATAATTCTCCTACCACTAAAATATCCACCCATGTCCTATAAGTTTCAAAAATTTTGAACTTTAATTAGCTGAATAATTGAAACGAAAAACAAGGTTTTTTTATTTATTTATTTATGGCCAGACAACTTTTTTTACTATATCATTAGATAAAAATCATATCTAAAGATTCGGATGCTAAAAAATCAGTTTAAAAAAAATAATCAAAAGTTATGGTTATTTTTGAAGACAACCTTTTCTAGCTACCAGTTTTTACTAAAATAATTTCAAAAAAATAATAATCCAATTTTACAAGAATTACTATTAAATCATTTAAAATGATTATTTCTTAAAACTTAGTAATATTAATTCTACAGTATGATAATAAGTCTTGTAAAAATATACAAACAATAACAACAAATTTTATCCTACTAGTTAGGTGGGGTTGACTATATGAACTACATGACATCATTGTTTTATACGAACAATCAAATCTTTAAATATATTATTAATAAAAAAGTCATATTTAATAACTTCATCATGCATTTTCTATGCTTTTCTTCTATCATTTTTCAATCGATACCATTTTTTTTTTGTTATTATCATTCGTTATTCAGTTTGGGGTTCATGAATATCTCTCCTCCCAAGAAAAATTAATGTCCCATTTGAGATTCGAACTCGAGATTTAAAGAGGTTTAATGAGACCTTTACACGACTAAACCAACTCCATATTAAGTTTTTGCTGTTCAATTGACACCATATTGTCTAGCATTTCACAAACACCTCCGATGGCCTATTTTGCAAGACTATACTCCCTCCATTTCTTAACATAAGATATATTTGGAGAGTTTAGATCTTAGTCCTATAAGACATAGTTTTAATATTAATTAATATTTTTCTTATTTACCCCTGTTGATATTCTTTTAATAATAATTAAGAAGGAGAGGGAATTAAAGAAAACGACACTAGAGTATTTTAAAAAATACATATCATATTAAATGACTTAACTTCCTTAATGAATCAAATTAGATAAATATGTCTTATATTAAAGACTGGATAGAGTAATTTTAGTCTTTTTTTTTTCAGTATTTAGATTTTTAAACATAAATTTTCCCTGATAATTAATCTTTATTTAAGCAGTACTTGATCTTGTTAATTATGGATAGCTAAATTTTCTTGATTAATCTTTTTGAATTAGTTGAAAAAAATGATAAATTCAATCATAGAAAGTGAAATTGAAATGTGAAATAGAGGAGGATTTTGAAATTGAAAGTGAGTGCTAGTTGCTGCTGCTTCTGTGCTTCATGACAACTACTACTCGCCCACCAAGCGTCAAAGGAATAATGCATATGCCCATACTTTTTAATCAATTCATAATTCAAGTGGAACGCCAAAAAAGGAAAAAAAAAATTCCAAATTCCAAATCATAATTAAAAGGTAAATTAAAATAGATATATAGATATAACTTCACCTACATCTTATATGATCCAATCAAATCATAATTGAGTTTTGTTTTTTCTCTAGATTCACCATAATAAGTTCATGTTGTTCATCATGAAAGAATCAATAATCTGTTTGGTTTAATTGTATATTGCATTCTCAATAAAAAAAATGCATTTGGTTAGCATTTCACCTTGATAATCATTAACACTTAACAATAATGATTATAAAAAATGGTAAATAGAGATTCATAGGTCTATGGCTATGAAATCGTGTTACCAAATATTGGAATCCCATTTTTTTTTTTTGAAATTACCCTCCAAACTCATTTATCTAGAAATCTTTTGGTATTTTTTTTGTTTCAAAAAATAGATTTTGTGTTGTATAAGGAAAATCATGGGAGGGGAGAATGATATAGTTTTTTTCGGCAAAATTATGATCACGACTAATTAAAGGAAGGAATGCAATTACTAAAAAAAAAATATGTTAGCAGCACGTAATAATAAATTATTGTGTAGAAAATAACAAGAAGTTCATACTAGCAACTTGTTATTAAAAATTTATTTGACCATCACTTTTATTCCTAGCTTGGAGTTTTATATAGTATTTTTTTTTTCTATTTCATTTTATACTCATTTAAGTAAATATAAAAATTATTCTTAACGACTCGTTCTTAATACTATATATTAAACAAACTTACTATCATTCTGTTTATTTTCTTAGATCCTCAAAAAATTGACCCAAATGGATACTCAACGACTCGTTCTTAATACTATATATTAAACAAACTTGCCATCATTCTATTTATTTCCTTAGATCCTCAAAAAATTGACCCAAATGGATACTTGGATGAATATTAAAACTAGGCCTCTTAAACGCAGAACACCAAGCACCACTAGGCAGAGATTAATGAAGTTAGTTAAATTACTTTAGAGTATTTTTTTTTCTCTAAACTACTAATTAGTTTAACTAATAAACTGATATATAATCTAATGATATACAATATACGATATGATTAAGTAATTTATTTAACTTCTTTAATATCCCTAAAAAAATTAACTTCATATTATATTTAGGACCAGAGAAAGTACAGTTTACATGCAATTCTAAAACGTCTCCTTAGATGAATAGTAATGCTTTCATAAAGAGTTAGATCAGAGCACATGATTACACCCCTATAGTTTCTATCCCAATCCCTTTAAAGCCGATCATCCAACCCCACAGTGATCAATGGTTTCAAGACTTAGTTGGAAAAGCTCTTAAGTGAGTGTTTAACAACTTTTGAAATCATAGTTTCAAAAGCAATTTTTCGCAAGCAAATATAAAACTCCTCTCATATACTTATTTCGTAAATCGTAAACGCAATTCTACAAAAACTAATCCAAATATACAAGCAGCTGCACTTTTTTTTTTTTTTTGATAAAAAATTTTAGGAAAAGGGTTGGGCTCACCCACAGTCTAAGGGCAAGGCGCTTGAAGCCCAGTCCACAGAACATACGGGGTTGGAGAGTACACATGTCTCCACTTCCACCTCCACCCAGTATTTTCACTGCTTCGTAGACCCCTTAGGATGCCTCCCCAGTGCCTTCCAGGATTGAACGCTTTCCCTTTTGGTGAAAACGTCCGACCTATTTACCGGTTGAATCCAAGGACAAGGGATACAAGCAGTTGCACTTGCCCATTCTCTTTGACATCGCTTTGGAGGGTTCTTCTTCTAGAGCGTAGAATAGAGAATATGTTAAAAACAAAAAAACAATTCGGATCCCCCACATTAAAAGCAATAATAGTACTTTGCTTACATATAATTTACTCTAATACTTTATTTTTTTTGGCCAAATAATTCAATTTCGCTCTGCTCGGCTTTGATGCTCTAGTTGTCTGGAAATTACACGGCATCCTTCTATGTCATGATTCCATTGGCGGCGATTGAAAAGTCAATTCGCAAACGGAACGGCGTCCACCGATATTATCTCTTGCATTTTGTTTTCCATATTTTTCCTGTGGTTTTCCTCAATTAAATGTCAACTGAACAAAATAAACCAGACTGGGATCAAATAGTATTGAGATATATATCTTTTTATTTCCTAATTAAAAATATTATAGTTGATATTCTAAAGTTTGAATCCCATTCTTATTAAAACTTATCTTAAACATTAGACGAGTTTTTCGCTTATTCAATTCAACTCCTTTATTTTCAATACATCTTTAAAATCTTGACCTCCTTCAAATAAATTAAGAAAGGATTCAATCTAATAGTATTTACAAGCAAGGATTTCAAATTCGGACGACGGTGAGGTAAACTTGATCGTGAGTTAATCATAAACCCGTAAAAGTTTATTTTTACATTTAAATAGATAATAATATTATATAATTGAATAATTTTAAAAAAATTAGTTTAAATATTTTTTAAATTTTAATAATTAAAATTAAATCCATCAACATTCATAATTTATCATATTTAATAAGAAAATTTCTATACAATCTATATTTAAAGCCGCTGAACATGATCAAATCAAAAAGTTAACACTTAACACGAGTTTAAAGGTGAGTTAACACGATTTTGTAAGTTAGAAATGTAAAAACAGTAACCTCGGTATATTAACTCTTGAGTTTAACCGAGTTTTCAACGATCACGAGTTTACCATTGACTTGATTCGATTTTGTAAGCTAAAAACGTAAAAACACTAAACTCGGAGTCAACTCGTGAGTTTGACAACAATATTTACAGATCTATCAATAAGGTCTTCATTAACAATGTGATTTGAATTTACGATCTTATAAATTAGAAGCCTAATTTTATCAATCAAATCAATCTTAATTAGAAAAAAAAGGCTCTCTTTTCATATTTAAACTCCATTTTTTTCCAGATTTAAATTCTCTCAATTGAGTCACAGTTGAAAGATATAAACCATCATATCGTAATCAAATAGTGTTGAAGTAAAACCTTTCATTTATTTGGATATTGGGATATTTGGATGATAATATATATAAAAAATTATTAATTTTTTTTTTTTATAAATAAATTTACAGTTTTTTTTTTTACCAAAATCTGATAATTATTAATATTTCTCAATTCAGAAAATCTTAATCTCATTCTTTTTAAAATATTTCTCACACGTTTATTCAATTCGACTCTATTTCTTCCAATTATCATATTGAAATCTTGACCTCCTTCAAATGCAGTCAGAGTGGACATTTAAATAGTCTCTTCTTTTTTTTAATCTCTCTTTTTTAGCCCATAAATTTAATTTAATTGCTTCTATCTAAGTTGCAAATAAGACAAAAAAACACAAAAAAAAAACACTTAGAATTCAAAATTTCAAATTAATTTTGTTTCTATAAGAGCATATCAATTATATATCATTTTAATAGAAAATTACTGATTTTTATTGAATTAAGGTACACCCAACACCCCCAAACTATTTTTAGAGGTGTAATTAGCACCCTAAAGTATTAAAAGTGAGGCAATTCTCACCCCAAAGATAACATACCGGGTAACTTATGTCTTCGGTAATTCCTTTTTGGTGTGTTTAGTGAGGAAGAGAGAAGAACCGTGCGATGAATAGTAACATAACAGTAACTTAACAGAAGTTTACTGGTTTGTTATGTTGAGGCCTGAGGGTGATAATTGCCCCATTTTTAATATTCGGTCAGAATTGTACCTGTAAATACTTTTTTTTTTTGCCCATCCATCCAGTATTCAATTCGTCCGGACTAATTTAGATTCGACCGAATTGCACACTTAACTATGATGTGTGAGTTTCTCAATGAGGCTTTTCTGTATTACAAGACTTAAACTTAAGACCTTACTTAAAAGACACAACTCACTTACTACTTATGTCAATCTCCTTGTATCTATAAATACTTTAGTATGCTGATTACATCTCTAAATATGGTCCGGGTGCTGGCGCACCTTAACCCTTTTTTATTTTGAAGTCCATATATATATTGTCTTTTTTCCTTATATAAAGAATTTTTGAAATGGGCAAGAAATAAAAGTAACAAACTGTACACAGATATTTTTCTTTATATAGCTTTATCTTCTAATTCAAAAGCACATTTAATTTTAATATGAAAGAATATTGTCTTTTCCCTTCTCTCTCCCCTCTCTCTCTCTCTATCACACAGTTCATATATGCATACAAATTCTCTCTCTTTCTTGTAACTTTCCACACAAGCAAACGCCAGCTCTGCGCAGTCTCTCTCAATTCCACAATTCTGGAAAAAACTATCCTCGTTTGGAAATTACAAACGGGGACCCATTCAACAGGATTAATTACGACTAAATATTTGTGCATTATCAAAAATTCCCTTTTCAAATAAAAAACCTGTCATGGTTAAAAACTTAAATTTTTTTAAAAAGAAATTTGAGAGTTCATTGATTTAGGTAAATTATACAAAAACTCTCTGAACTTTTAGCTAGTTGCATATAACCACCACAACATTTTAAAGTATGAATTTAAACTCTATGAACTTTTTTTTTTTTTTTTTTTTTTTTTTTTTTTTTTTTTTATGAATACCTTGCCATTAATTTACTTTTATATTTTTAAGAAAATTGCCACGTCAGATTGATGTTAGACCCATGTCATTCTAGGTGATATCCTACGTAATCGAATAATTTTATGGTAATTATTATTTTTATACAAGAGTTAAATTGTCATTTTATATTAAAAAAAACACCCTCATTCCTCCCCGTCTCCTTGCCTTACCGTGTGCACATCTTTGTCAATCTATAAATATTTTTTTTTCAAAAGGTTTATGCCATTTGAATTAACGGTAGAAATTGATTTTCCAACGCGTGATTTATGATATACAATGTAAATTTGTGAGAGAAAATTTATTACGTGAATGTATTTTCCAACGCCAATTTAAACATGTTATAAGGATAGGATACATTTTTTTTTCAAGGATACAAGTTGAACATATAAAAAAACTAATACATAAACAGATATCACTCCGGTCCTACTTATAAGTCTATTTTGATAAAAAAAAATTGGTCCTTATTATAAGTCTAGTTTCAGAGTAATAAATGCATTTGTTATATTTTTGCCCCTATTAATTACAATTTTAAAAAATAATTAATTCATGTTGATTTTTGAAACCAATCATAGATAAGACAAAATTGAAAATTAATGAGTTAATTAAATCTCTTTGGTATATAAGAATTAGTTGAATTAGACTTATAAATAAAATTAAATGGTCTAAACCTCTCTAATTTAGTAGATAGCAGTAGCCTAAAATCCAGCAACCTTTCTTCACTGTAGGGATGACTTCTTCTTTTTTTTTTTTTTTTTTTTTTTTTTTTTTTTTTTTTTTTTTTCCCCTCACCTTAAGATTGAGAAATGAAAAACATTGTAGTTGGGAAGGTAAAGAGACCCAAAAGAGAATTGGAGAAGGAGGGTTTTGTTTCTCTAAGATACAATGAAAATTTAACCCTTGCATGAAAAAATAAATAATTACTAATCCTTTAGTCTTAATTATAAAGGCTTAGTTGACTTTTTTTTGGAGAAATGAAGGAAGTTTAATTAAATTAAATTTAGAATATTTTTTATTATTATTTTTTCTTCAAACTAAATAGTTTGACTAATAAACTAATATAATAATATAAGAAAACACAACATATAAAATGATTAAGTAACTTATTTAGCTTCCTTAATATCTCCAAAAAGAGTCAACTAAATCTTGTAATTACGATTAGAGGTAGTATAAATTATTAGGTTATAATTATTTGAAATAAATATATTTTATTTTTATTAAAATATCATTTTTTATCATAATTAACCTTAATAAAAAATATTACGGATTTTTAAACCTATATTTAAAACTGACGGTTGAATTTGAGAAGGACATTTGATGATTTTCTTTTATTCAATTATGTATATTTTTTAAAAGCCGTATAACACTTTTTCTAATCAATAGAAAAGGATTGAGGAATGGGTAATTTTATTACACAGTCTCCATCTGTATCTTCTCTGTTCTCGGCGCCTCACTCTCTCTCTCCACTACCCTTTGGCTTTTCCCTAGATTTAAGCCCACCAAAATAGTATCTTCTCCATCCTTTCCCTTTTCGTTCCGTTTTCTTCTGCAATTCCTCCAAATCCTCATATTCAGATTCTAAATCATCATCACCATCATCATCGGCGCTTGTTTGCGTATCTTTTCTTTAAACTTTGCATATCTTGTCTATCATCTGTGTCATTGCTTTATTTGATCCAGCTGTGATGGAGCCGCCGCCGGAGGATGCTGGGTTAGCATTTGAAACGGCGGAGAAGATTATACTCCGGTGGGACTCCACGGCGTCCGAAGAGGCCCGCGAGAAAATGATCTTTGAAGGTGACCGTCATGAGGTTGATCGCTATTTGCAGGCTGTGGATGAAATCCAGCGCTCCATGTCTTCTGCTTCCATCTCCGATACTGAACAAGATAAAGTCAACTCTGCTATTCAGATCGCTATGGCTCGTCTCGAAGATGAATTCCGTAACATTCTGATTTCTCACACCAACCCTATCGAGACCGATTCGTTGACCGATCCAAGCTCTTCGGTTCACTCTGATTCTCCGGTTGTTGATGGAGCTGAGCTTGACGATGATGCTAATGTTGAAGAAGAAGAGGATGCTTCGATTATTAAAGCAGAAGAGCTCCTTCGCTTTAACAGCGATGCTTCCAGCACCCCTCATAGTACCTATCGATCCACCAATAGTATTCGCGAGATCGATCTGATACCTTCTGATGCCATTTATGACCTTCGAAGCATCGCTGAGAGGATGATCTCATCTGGATATCTGCGTGAGTGCATCCAGGTTTATGGTAGTGTGAGGAAATCAGCGGTTGATGCGAACTTCCGGAGACTTGGGATTGAGAAGCTGAGCATCGGTGATATTCAGAGGTTGGAGTGGGAACAGCTTGAGTCTAAGATCCGACGGTGGATAAGGGCAGCTAAGGTTTGTATTAGGACACTGTTCTCCAGCGAGAAGAAGCTGTGTGAGCAAATCTTTGATGGCTTAGGGACTTCTATTGACGATTCCTGCTTTATGGAAACAGTTAAAGGTCCTGCAGTTCAGCTTTTCAATTTCGCTGAAGCTATCAGTATAAGCAGGAGATCCCCTGAGAAATTGTTCAAGATTTTAGACCTTCATGATTGCTTAATGGGTTTGATTCCTGATATTGATGTCGTGTTTGATTCCAAGTCTTCAGAGACCGTTCGTATTCAAGCTGCCGAGATACTATCTCGGTTGGCTGAGGCTGTAAGAGGTATATTATCTGAGTTTGAGAATGCAGTTCTTAGGGAACCATCCAAGGTTCCTGTTCCTGGTGGGACAATTCATCCATTGACAAGGTATGTCATGAACTATATAAGTTTGATCTCTGATTACAAGCAGATATTGAGCTCGCTTGTAGTGTCTAAACCATCAACGGGGTCGAGGTACTCGGGTGATCCCTCAATCCCAGATATGGATTTTACTGAACTTGAGGGTAAAGCCCCATTGGCTGTTCACTTGATTTGGATAATTGTCATATTGCAATTCAACTTGGACGGCAAGTCCAAGCATTATAAGGATGCATCTTTGTCCCACTTGTTTATGATGAACAATGTTCACTACATTGTTCAGAAGATAAAAGGGTCTCCTGAATTGAGGGAGATGATTGGAGACCATTATTTGAAGAAGCTAACTGGGAAATTTCGGCAGGAAGCTACTAGCTACCAGAGAGCGACTTGGGTAAGGGTATTGTATTGCTTGAGAGATGAAGGATTACATTCGAGTGGTGGTTTTTCTTCTGGGGTTTCCAAAAGTGCTCTGCGAGAAAGGTTCAAGTCCTTCAATGCTATGTTTGAGGAGGTTCATAAAACCCAAGCAACCTGGTTGATACCGGATTCTCAACTCCGGGAGGAGCTACGGATATCAATATCAGAGAAGTTAATCCCAGCATATAGGTCATTCCTTGGGCGATTCAGGAGCCATATAGAGAGTGGAAGGCATCCAGAAAACTACATTAAATATTCAGTTGAGGACCTGGAGAATGATGTTTTGGATTTTTTTGAAGGGTACCCTCCTTCCATGCAGAGGAGGAGATCTCAGTGATGGATTGAAGTTGCAACTTAGATACTAGGACAAATTCTTTTAATTTTTTCCCTGGAGCATTCAGGGATCTGAATGCTGGCCAAACTGAGCTTTCTCAAGCTCTCAGGTATTCCAAGATTCACCGTCCATCATTCTCAGGAACAGAAGAGACTCATAGTCTGTCCATGATTGGCATAGCTTCATTAAAAAGCCAAGTTTCTCAGCCTGAATGCTTCTGCCATGTAAGCAATGTTATTGATTTATTACCACATTCTAGATTTTGTTTTATTTGTTCGTAATTTTATTTTGTTGGATGCGTGTTATTGTTCTCTGAAATATAATGTTAAAAAAACAGCTTCTTTTGCAGCTTCATATGGCTTTTGTACAATGTGACAGTTTTGGCAGTAATAAGATGCATATTAAAAATGAAATATGAGTTAAACTCATCGCATCTGGAATTATGTGTTTGTTTGATACTTTGTGAAATCATAGTTCACGAGTCTTGGATGGAAAATACTGGAAAGCTTGTACACACAAGAATGGAAATTGCCTATAAATTTTGAATTTGTTGGAACAACTGCACTTGATAGCTATCTATCTACCTTCCTGTTCTCTCTATCTGAAAATTTCCTCGAGTTCTCAGTGTTGCAGCAATGAACAAACCAAGAAGGAATGAATTTGTTGTGTGTTTTTTTGCCCAGCACATGCAATTAGATTCGTTGATGCTAACTTTGTTGTTAAAAGGATTTGATCATAATTAACCGTGAAGACGAAATCTCGTTAACGTTACACTATCTCCTTAACAAACTTCAACATCAACTAGTGAGAGAACAGTACAGAAGAATAGTTAAAAAAAGGGTATCTTACAACTTATTTCAAGGGTCACAACTACGTGCATTCTAGTCTTTCTGTGTTATGTACTTTCAAATCACCTTGTGAAGCTCCATTGACGCATTCTAGTCTCGTTGTGTTGTTTGCTTTCAGATCTCGTGAGAGATCTTCTTGTTTGGTTATAGAATTAGGATATGTCAAAAGTCAAAACATCTCTGCATTCAACAGTAAGAATTTTAAAATTAGGGTCTGGCGAATTAGTCAATTATCGTATTTATTAGCTCACTCATGTCAAAACTAATATGCTTTCGATCTATAACTCATCTCAAACTTATTTACATTTGATTTATTCTCTAATAAATTGATATGTAATTTAATCGTAGACTCCAATAACAAGGAAATATTGAGAAAATTAAGCTCGCAGCTTTAAAAGGAACACAAATACAGATCTCAGAATGAAAATGAAAAGAATTGATAAACCATTGACGTAGATTCTGGAAACTGCATTAAACTATTCCAATGATTTGCCAATTTCTTTGGAATAGCTTTTTGGGAGAGATTTTATCCTATAAGAGACGAGACTAGGAAAAGAGTTTTATTGTAAAAAACAGATGATATAACTAGATTTTACGACATTGAATTTTGAGATGGTGCTTTAGGAGACAGAAAGACGGTACTTGCCAAAATACATGGACGATCCATGCATCCACCCGATGTTTTGGCTCCTTGTACTTCTTGAAAATTAATCTACAAACATCCACTTGAGTACAAATATGAGATACTCCTTCCCTCTGTCTTTTTATATATAAAATAATAATAATTAATTTTCAAGGATACAAAAATTTAGTTAAAGTATTTGAATTAATACACGTATTTTTTTTTTTACCGGCACTAAATAAATACTCTTCCGACCCTTAATATAAGATATATATACCTAATTGGATTAAATTAATGAAGTTGGTTAACATGAAATATATTTTTTAAAACACCTTAATCATCTTTCTTAACTCTCTCATCAAGGTTGTCAAACTCATGAGTTTAAGAAACTTCGTGACAATGATGACGTAAACTCGTATAATGAACTCAATCGTAAATTCGTAAGAGTTTACTTTTATCATCAAATAGGTATTAATAGTGTAGAATTAAATAATTAAATTATAAAAAATGACAAAAATTTGATTTAAATATATTTTAAATCCAAATAATTGAAATTAAATATATCAACATTCATAATTTGTTATATTTAATAAAGAAATTTCTATAAAATTTATATATAAAGCTTTTGAGGATGACAAAATTGAAAATATTAACATAATTTTGTAAAGTTTAGAAACGTAAAACGATAAATTGATGTATAAACTCGTGAGTTTAACGAGTTTACTAGAGACTCGACTTCGATTTAGTAAGATAGAAACGTAAAAAACGGTGAACTCGGAGAGTAACTCGCGAGTTAAACAACAATGTCCTCATTCCCTCTCCTTCTTAATTATTTGACTATGTCTTTTTAATGAGGGTGAAAAAGAAAACTTGTAATAATAAGGGCAAATTAGGAAAAGATCAAAAAGTATAAAAACTATGTTTTATATTTATGACCAAGATCAACTCCCCAAAATTGTTTTACATTAAGGAGCTGAAGAGTTTTTTTTTTTTTCCTGAATAAATAAATATGTTTCAAATATAGTAAATTTTTTTTTCCAAATATGCTCCTCTAATAATTGATTGTCGGGTTTTAATAATTGATCTCATTAATAAAACGAGGGTGAAAAAGAAAACTTGTAATAAATTCTCCAAATAATAATTTGTTATTCCTTATAAACATGACTATACAAACCCTCCCAAAATTCTCTAAAAAAAGGACTGGAGGGAGAATGAAGAAGTGACGTGTATTTTAACATGATTATGGTAATTCTTAAAATGTTATCTCATCCCAAACAATTTTATAAATACGCAGACCAAATATGCAATTTTTACTTGTAAAGTTATAATTTAAAATGTAACATCGTACCAAACATGCATTTAGAAGTACCATTGTTTCATAAATTCATTTCACTTTGAGACCCAAAAGGAGAACGCCTTTTCTTTTATTTAGAAACGAAGTTCCTGAAAAAGAACCTAAGGATTCAGATGATCGTCAATATACTTTACAAGGAGACAGTCAGACAGCTACACATGACCATGAAAAAATGCATAAGGTGAAAAAAGAAGTGTACAGCTGATCGATTAATAATATAAATAATAATTTGATCACAAATTCATCATGAACAAGAAAAACTCTCATGTTGTTCAATCTCCTAGTGAACTTTAGGCTGAAGCTGCAACTAACCAGAAAGCAACATGGAAGACTAGTGGAGATTAAATAATTTAAAACAAAAAGTGGTATACATAACTAACTTTACGGGTTGGTACAAAGGAGGTAAGTCCAGAATCATATGCATATTCTAGTTTATTCTGTCTTCTCTTCTATGTCACCATTTGAAGCTCCATTGCCATCTTGTACTGGTCTTGCGTCTACAACACTTCGAACATCCTTTGAAGAGGATATTGGGGATGGTTTTATGAGTGTCAAGCTAGTATCATCCTTGTCAAACACATCGCTAGCATCGTCGGTGTATGCATATCTGCACGAGACCATATGCAATCGTGAGATTAAAGTAGCTGCTTGAAATAACACGCATAAATCCCAGCTTGAAGGAAAAACATAGTTCAGTTCCATTTAATAAAATAAGTTTCTGATGAAAAATGGAAAAAATTGAGAAATTCATCGGTAAATAAAACCAATCATTGATGAACATATAAGCATGAAAAATGTGGGGACTGCTTAATATGCTTGATATTTATTAATACTTGGTTTGCAGTTTGCCTGAGGATTTCTAAAAGTAACTAGTGATAGAAGCAGGGTTTTACCTCAAAGAAGTTTGAGATGGTGCCCAGAGAGCACAGATGACACACAGAAGAGAGAAAGATAGAACTTGCCAAAAAGCAGGAATGATCCAAGCATTCTGCCATAGCTCGTTGTACACATCATTGGATTTAAAATAAAGCTGAAAATACAAAATTGAAAAAAAGTGAGGTATGGAGAAATCAATTATGTACTTCAACAGGGAAAAAAGAAGAAGAAACACTATATCTAATATTGTTCAACCTTTCCGCTCTAAGTCAGTGTAAAGCTTACACAAACACATTTGTGGCATAAATCCTCTAGTACATAAATAATAAAAAACAGTAACTTAACTATACCATATTAGGTCATAGAGAATAGACTACCAATTACAGTTCATAGATTCATCTCGTGCTTCATAGTTCAAAGTCATTTTACATTGCAATGTAATACAATTATTTTTTGAAAGCCAACCAATCCAAAAGATACACTTCATAATCAACATAATAGATGTGTTTCTGTGGGTCTGTAGATGGGATTACCTCATAGCATATCCAGCCCACAGATACAATCACAGTTACTGCCAAGGCGTTAGTGAACTTCCTGTACATGTCTAGTTTCACCATCATCCTTCTAGCCTGTCACATTGCAGAAGCAGGTTGGTCATTGTTTATATCACTATAATAAAATTCACAAGATGAATTGATCTTGCTTGATGCTTTATAACACCAAAATTCCAAGATAACCAAAGAAAAAAGGAGTAGACGAAATTGATGCTTTAATCCCAGAAATAATGCCCATATAATCAGGTGCCTTCCTCTAGTTTCATTATTTGAATATTATACGAAACCGATCCCATAATTTAGTTGCCACAGGCTATTTTTCTGCAGATTCAACCAAACAGTTTCTCTCGAGATTATAACAAGCAAGAATACAATGTACCAGGAAATATCAAACAAAATATTTGCATTTTCATGCTACCTCATTGACAGCCACAAGAGAGCTGTGTCAGGTACTGTCACAGGATCCTTAACCATATGTAGTACAAACCTAATATAGCCTATATTCCTATACGTCCTGATTATAAATCACTGATGTAACTTCAAAATTTAACAAAATGGATTCCCTGTGTATGCAGCTACTGATACAAAAAGGGCCATGCTCATCATATTTGTATTATTATATTTATAAATTATCATAACAACTTCCATAAATGCATCGAAACTTTAAACAAAGAAAAAATATGAACTTGCAGCAAGGTGCAGTTTATAGTACGTGAGATATAAGGAATATTCAGGCAAAAAATGAGAAAACCAAAAGATATAACGAATATATAACCCATATAATTTTCTTCTAATGAACATGAAGTGAAGACATATATCCTAGTGAGTGAATACCTGAAGCTTATTTAAAGTTGCAGAGAGTGAGGTGAAAATCCATAGAATGAAGAATGCATCCAATAATGCAACAGGAAGAACCAAAAACAGTCTTGCTTTTCCAGAAAGATCACTGATTGCTCCAACATTTTCAATCAATTCAAGGACTTCAGATGCAATAAAGAAGGTGGATCCAAGCATAACCACCTTGGATGTAAGCCCACCAAGGGTAGGTCTAACAACTCCATAGCCCATTGAAACTATCAAAATGATAAGGCGCGCCACTGTGCGTTTAACAGTACCAAAGGTTACTGCCCATATTGTTGTCCCAGTCGGCCTGACTCCAGTCTCATTGAACTCAGTATAGTCGAAGTACCATAATGCCATTTCAAACATGCCCAGTGTTATAACTAGAGTGATGCAGTTCTGCAGTGGAAATACTTCCTTCCAAAATCTAGCATATTGAGAGAACCAATAGATCCCAAGTAAAACAAAGGCAAGGGACATGAACCCATAGAAATTCTTCAGTGGTGCCATTCTGCCAGGAAGATAACCAGAAGGGTTCTTCCATACAGTTTTCCCTTCTACAGCCACATCTCTAAGCCTCAAATCACAATGAACGAAATACAAGTTATACATCCCATTTTTTGTTATTTGTATAGACCTTGATGGAAGTATTGCTTCTTCTTCATCTGTGTTAAATGAGATGCTATAAACTTGAGGCCACTCAGAGTTAGTTGTTGAAGGGCGGTAAATGACCAGGCCTTCAGCGCATACACCCAGTTTAGCAAGATCACCCGTGCAACATACAGCCCTTTGACCACCATAGGCTGAACCACCAATTGTCTCCCTATCTTCAACTTCAAAGACAACAGCTTGAATTGGCCATGAGCTGAAGTTACTTGATTCCTTGGATCGGCGGAATGTGATCCTTTCAAATCTAGTTTTCAAATGACATCAAACTGTGTTACAAGAGCAAATATATACTGATTTTATGCAAGGGAACATAAAAAGAAAAATGATGGGCCTATAGGGTCCAATTTAACTGCAGGTTATATCAACATACCATAACTTTAAATAATCGTCAGAAGAGTAAAAGATCAAGGTCGTGTGAGAGAAAAACTAGGAATTGACAAGACAAACTAGCAGTAGAAGTATTCCAATAAGTTTTTCCTTTCCATAACACTTCTCATGAATATTTCAAGAAGTCTTTTTGCACATAGGAAATTTAGATTCAAATCCAACACGAAAAAGTTTACGCTTTATACACTGAAATACATCTAGCAGCCAGTATTCACTCATTCGTTGGATGTCACTTTCTCGTGCTAATTGACCAGAATTTCTTCTACTTCATAAAATCTTCTCACAAGCTAGAGAGACCAAAGTCAAGCTGCCCAGAGTTCTCAATTACATTTTTTAAAAGCAATGATGAATTCAGTATCATCGCCCAACAGAAATTCAGTCCTTCTAGCCACTCAAAAATCACAGGACCACCAGAAAAAACCTGATAGGAAAGAACTTTCATCATCAAGCAAAGTCCCCACCCTATCCCACCAAAGTTAACAGCTAGCACGCACCAAAACCCTCCACAAAACCCAGAGATCAGTGTGACAGTAAGATACAGAGGTGAAATGAAACTCACCGTATGTAAGAGTCGCCATTGGCAGCTACGGAAGTGTCATTCTGAGTAGCGATGGACAAGTAAATCCCTTCACTCCCTCCGTGAACCACAAAGGCATTACCCTTGCCCACGAATTTCTCGCCTCTGTAATCGTGAACTGAGGCTTCAATGCACAGAGAAAATGCCGATAGCAGCAAAAAGATAGATAGCGCGCAAGGTAAACGCGACATTGGGAAGAAAATCAATAGCCAGAGCAAGAGAGAGAAGCTGGATCTACGGTTGGGGGCAGAATCGCAGAAGTGATTTGTGTCTGAACTGACAGATGAAAGAGAAAGAGAACAGAAAATTGGAAGAAGAAAAAAGCTTGAAAAATTTGATAAGGCTTTTTTTATATTATATTCCTGGATCGAGCTATAGAAGCCGGCAAGCCGCAGTTGCAGTGTGAGTCTGTGAGAACTTGAGGCCGGGCGGTTAAAACAATGGCTGAGAGAGCTGGTTATGAGTGTGGGGGGAATTATTATGTGCGGGATGGTGTACCGGTTTACTGTGGACTTGTGCGTTAAAAATGAAGCAAATGAGTGACTTTGGAAAGTCAAAGGTTGAAGACGACTGGGAGCACGAGTAGATGAATGTGTGTAGAGTAGTGAATTAGTAGCTAAATGGATAGGTTTCCTTGTCCGAGATCTCTCGTTTTCTACTTTATTTTTCGTAGTTTTGGTGAGTAAATGACAATTCAAGGTTGTCGGTGCACATGTAACGCTTTGTTGGATTCTGGAGACAATTAGCAAATAAAAACAATTATAGGTTGGTAGTAGTTGTAATTTATTTTGTGCAAATCAAACATAATTATTTTATGACAGAATGAACATAAAATCTTTGTGAATTTGAGTTATGTATATCAACTACCCATTCTGTTCTAGCATAAGAGACCAGATCCATTTTGTTAAGAAAATTTATGATTTTAATCTCAAAATTAAAGGGATTATCATTAAGATATAGTTCTAATGGACATGATTAAAAAAAAAAAAAATTAGAAATGATACTCATCACAAATAAATGACTAAATTAATTTTCTTAGTTATCTGACTGTTATATTAAATCGGAGGTAGCATGAAGACATGATAACAAACTTTTTAAAATGTCATTCATACGCATGTTTAAACATTTAAGAGATGCATGAAACTACTGTGAGTTTCTGACATAGTCCTTGCCACCAAATGAAACAGGTAGCAGTCTGGGAGGTGAGGTGTTCATCATCAATGATAACCTCTTTGCATGCTGCATACTGGGGCAATAATACCCAGACCATAATGGCACAATGAATACAACCAATCAATGATATTTCCAACTGATCAATTGAAATCACTAAAATTAGCAACTTCTTCGAGAGGGAAAAAAAAGGAATGCTCGTATTCATCCATAACAGTATTACACAAGAAAATTCAACAATGTTCAGTCTCCTATTTCTCATAATTATGACCCATAGCTTCTAACACTGCCCCCACCACTCACCAAAAAGACAAAAGGAAGAAAAAACAAAATGAAGAAAAGGAGGAAAGTAACCGCTGAAATATTTGCGGACTACTAGAGTTTTGAGGTGGTAGGGTTCACTAGTCCAAGTCGAGGAACTCCATTCTTTTCCTCATGGTCCCTTTCAAATCAGTAGCCTCCCTTTCTGCCTTCTGTGCCTGCATCATCAACATTTGAAGTAAATTACCACAGTATATATCTGACAACTGACTATAAAATTGACTTGCTGCTAAAAACTGTAACCATTGAACCATAAGACTTGATCTCAAATGCTCAGAGAAAGAAAGCACTTCATAGCCTAGATCCAGGTGCTAAAAGACGCAAAATTATGAAGAAAATACTGAAAGTGTGGTTCTTATATAATCAAAAATAAATAATGGCAAGTCCTTTAACAACATTTAACATAGATTGACTGTTCATATATAACTATCACCTTATAAGCGGTAATAATCCACAACCCAACTCGTTAATATAACTATTCAAGCATAATAACCAATTAACCATTAACATTATAATATTAAGCCTACTTATAAAAACCTTAAAGCTAATAGCATAAATAATAATCTTATGGTTGATAGAGAGAAAAGTTAGGGAAAAAAAGGGAGTGGAGAATACTAGGATGGAAAACTTCCAAAAATGATTAAAAAAAAAAGTTACTATCTTTGGGAGTTTTCCCGCTTAGTATTCTTTCCTTCCTAATTTTTTCTCCATTCAAACATAGGGTTAAAGTGAACATACCAATTCACCCAAACATTTGTGTCTTGGGTGCCTGGGAACAAAAGTGTGGTGAAAAGAGTCGGTATCGGTGTTGTATTATTAAGGTTCATAAAGGGGCTGGGAAGTAGGAGCCAAGATCAGATTCAAAATCAAACTTGTTGAAGGAAGGGCTGTTAACTCAATTCTCAATTCTGTTATATGCCACAAGGAGTTCAATGATAGGATTTGAAGAATTTAGAATAAGAGAATGAAATGAGAGATCTTGATGAAATTAAAAGAGAAGTAGAAAAAGGAAAATCTAGAGTCAGAATCTAACTCCAGCCAACACAACACAATTCTGAAATATCATATCTTCATTCATAAATCTCTTTAAGACAGAATACAAATATATATAGAGATATTCCTAAATAACTACTTATCATAACTACCCTACAATAGATAAGAATTAATAAACTACTCCTAACTTCCCCTGAGAATCTAAACCAGAATAAACTATTCCTAACTTCTCTTAACACGTGTCTTTCTTTAAAACAAGACACATGGAATCCTAACAATACCCTCCCCTTGAAAATCAGCCTTGTCCTCAAGGCGGGAAGAAAGAAATTTCAGCCAAATTTGCGCGGGCAAGTTGCTCATCTTCTGAAAATATTTTCGCATCATCCGCCACATCAGAAATTTCCATTAATTTCAATGTAGACAATGAACAACGATGGCCAGGGGTAAATCTGTCACCACAGCGAAAGCATAGACCTTTGTCACGTCGGTATTGTTTCTCCTCTTCCGAAAGCCTGGGTCCGTGCGAAACTGACGGGAATTTTGGTGAACTGGTTAATAATGGTTGTCGCTGGAAATCTGAATTTTGGATATTAAAATTCCGCTGGTAAGCCGAGGATGTCGCACCGTTAGGATAGGAGGAATTCGAACTCGAATATCCCTGATTTTGTGCGCTGACTGAGGTAACCGACGCATTTAATTCGGAATTTCCGTTGGGTCCCTGATTAGTCAAGCTGATTGAATTAGCTGTTGCATGAGATCCTGGATTAGCGGCATTATAGTAACTGAATTGATTACGAGATTCTGTTTGGTAATCTCGACTGTCATACTCGCTGCCACGTGGATTTTTGAAACACGGACTGGAGCGTTGAGCACCCTGAGATTGCAACTTCGATTCGAACTCCAGTGCGAGGCTCACCGCCTTATAAACAGTCCGTGGCTTATGTATTTTCACGTCTGCTTGCAATTCTTCCTTAAGCCCATTAATAAAGACACCTAAAAGGCAGTGTTCAGGCCATCCCTGAACTTGTGCTTGGCGTCGCACAAATTCCTGTTTGTACTCTCCCACAGTACCAGTTTGTTTAATGCCGCAGAGATGAACATTGGGATTCTGAAATTCAGCGGGGCCGAATTGTTCCTGAAACACTTGAACCAACTCATCCCAGTATCGTATGGTTCGTCCTGATGAGACCCATGTAAATGTATCTAACGCATCGCCATCAAGGTTAATTGCAGCTATATCCACTTTCAAGTCTTCGGGTGTTTGATAGTACCGGAAATACTTTTCTGCCTTCAAAACCCACCCTCTTGGATCACCGCCTTCAAATTTCGGAAACTCAACCTTCGAATATGGACGTTTAGTGGGATTTTTACTCCACCCAGGATTCTCCATCTCAACGTCTCCTTGTTCCACGTAAGTTTCTCTATTGTTATAACTTGCTTCCCCTTGAAACATTGCTGGTCCCTTCTGTTTCTTCAGAGTTTGAATTTCTGAATTCATCAAATTCAATTGTGTAAGAATTGCCGCTAAGTGATGCTGATCAGATTCTGGTTGCGTCTGTATAGGTTGTTGCACTAAAATGACCGCTGGATCATTCTGAGGATGGATATGTGGGGAATTTTCTGGATTCTGGTTTGGTTGTAATTGAGAGTTATTCTCAAAAGAGGAATTTCTGGTATTAACCATGGCATCTACAGGTCCGAAGATTAACCGCTCTGATACCAATTGATAGGATTTGAAGAATTTAGAATAAGAGAATGAAATGAGAGATCTTGATGAAATTAAAAGAGAAGTAGAAAAAGGAAAATCTAGAGTCAGAATCTAACTCCAGCCAACACAACACAATTCTGAAATATCATATCTTCATTCATAAATCTCTTTAAGACAGAATACAAATATATATAGAGATATTCCTAAATAACTACTTATCATAACTACCCTACAATAGATAAGAATTAATAAACTACTCCTAACTTCCCCTGAGAATCTAAACCAGAATAAACTATTCCTAACTTCTCTTAACACGTGTCTTTCTTTAAAAGAAGACACATGGAATCCTAACATTCAAGGACCACCAATTACGACTAGGTAAAAAGTGTACAGACATATTTTTTATTTTCCAATATAGCTGGAATTTAGGTTGCAGAACGCATCTCATTTGGACACAGTTGGAGAGGAAAACTTCAACTTCGGAAGATAGAAGGAAAAAGTGGTGAGGAACTAGGAAGGATTTCTTGTCTCAGGGTTTCCAGCCTTTCTTTCTGTATCATTTTTGGGGTTTCTTTTCTCTATTTACATTTACTGTGCCTGGCATATGCCTAAGCAGGAAAGTACAGAATTTTATAATTCTGACCCGTACCAACTCATGTCCATCAGTGTAGGAGCAGAGTCGTGCATGATGCATATCCAACAAGTCCAGACGCCTCAAAGAGGCATGCCCATGGCTCAAGGGTTACAAGTCAGCTTCCTTGTGTTAAATATAAGCTTTCCATCAGAATTCCCTGATTCAGTTACTAGAATTGAATGGCTCACTATGGAAAAAAATGATTTCTTTCTTATGCTTGCTCATTCTTAAGTCAGCAAAATGCGTTGCTTTATATTCCCCTCTTCATCTCTTGATGCGCCAAAACTACCAGATATTTGAACACTCTCCTACATGTTCCTAAAGAAGTTAAAAGATGATTTTAAAGCTCATTCTTATGATACCCTCGTATCAAATATATGTCCAGACTCCCCAATTTTTGTTTCATAAGAGCCACTCAACTTCAAGTTAGAACCAGTCAAACAACATCAGAATTGACAAACTTCACTTGAAAAATATGACAGGTTTATTCATCTAATCAGATTAGACTATCTTTATTCTCACACAGCACTACGTAATGTGTACGAAACAACCACACATAGATTCAGACCTGTTAAGAAGGAATCTGCGATCTAGATTTTAGAGGGGATAAATATGTGACAACATACTATCATCCTTTTTTTTTTTTGATAAGGTCAGCATGCTATTATCTTCACTCTAGGGGAAATTCAAAATAGAAGTATCAATCTAGAAACACTTACCCTCCTAATTTCTGGTTCTGGAACACGTGTCATGTGCTGTGGAAGCTCCTCCTTCTCCATGTCCTAAAGTTTAAAAGGTGGCTGTAAGACTGAGGTCTAAAAGCACAAAAAGGTTACTCTACGTAAATGGAAGAAAACAGAAATCATACCAGCTCACCAATCAAAACTACATTCTCCCCACGAATTACATAGAGACCTAGAGGGATATCACAATAAAGATCGCCAACGATAACCCTCTCACAGGCACTCTCAAGAACAGCATTAGCTGCATATAGAAAATGAGATATAAGATTCTCAGCATGTAGCAGGTCAAACCATGAATAAATGAATGAAAGATGGTACCAAATTGATCAAAAGAGCGAAGTGTTCCCAAAAGCTTACGGCCATCTCGCAGCAATACAAGAAGCTTCTCTGCAAGGTAAATAGCATCAGAACATCAACAATTGGCACAATTATGGCAAAACAAGCTTACTTGAACAGTATAACCAAAATAAAATTCACAACTCCATCTGGCTTCCATTGCCTTTGAACCAATATCCAGACAATTCCTTATAGTGGCGGTTTGTATGGCACAAGCAATGATAAGATTTTCTACAAGACAAGATAATATTTTTAAATAGCAGAATTTGCATCGTTTCCTTGTTATGAATGTCAGATAAATAGGCACTATCAAGCATGCACTTTAGCTGGAGTTACTTTAACTGTCCTGACATGTGAGTTAGAACAACTATACTATAAAATGTTCGAGGCTGATGCCTACCCTTCAATTGCAGAAGCAGTAGAAACTAGAAACAATGATAGAATTAAGGAAGAAACTGAATTGAATTGTGGTAAATAAAAGGAGATGCGGAATTAGGCTCTTGACAAAATTAAAGTTGTTACCTCAAGCGCTGTCATCTAAATGGTATCCAGTACAACCATATCATACCAATCAAGTTTAAATGTTCCCATGTTACCTGTTTCTTGTACATTGTTCTTATATAAACTAGAGGTCCTCAATATTCAAGATCGTCTAGCCATTTTACAAATATTTTCGTTGGTCATACATTCAACAGATGAGGATTATAGCAAACCTCAGATTCCCCACAAGGTCAAGCTGTTAGTCACAGCCAAGTTCCCAAACTACAGATGGTAGGCGTCAAATATATGATCTCACAGGCACCGTAAGAAGGTAAGAAACTAACATGTACAATTGCTGAAAAGAAGCTCCTTTCCCCATAAAAGGGTCACACAACAGTTAAGCCTCAAGCATATTTGGCACATAAAAGGATGTCCTAGGCTTTACCGATAAAATAATTGCAACATGAACTTCAACAGAAATATCAAACAGTTAGACAATGAAAAGAAACAGAAACCAGTCTTTCCTCAACTTAACAGTAAAGCTTAAATTCATAGTTTCTGGAAGAAATGAGTTCAATTAATATAAATAATCTTCCTCGAATTTCTATATCGATATGGAATAGTACATAAGGGGAGAATTCTCACTGTCAAGATAACTAGCAAGTGAAGTAGAGAGGTAGACGTCCTCCGGGCCTGCCCAAGACATTATGGAGCCGAAACGTTTTCGGTATCACAAAAACCACCGAAAATTTCCCTAGAAACCACACAAATGGCATTGGCAGCACAGATTGAACTCTGGCGCCGAACCAAACACTTCAATAATCCTTGATAACAACAAAGACCCGATAACACCAAGTAGATTTCCCCCCTAAAAAAAACCTAACTTTTCGCAGGCAATCAGATGGGAAAAGAACTTCGATCTTAGATCCAAATCAAAGTGAAGCTCACTCTTTCAGATGTGGATGAAACAAGGTGGTCAAAAAAAACTCAGTTAGATCCAGGAAGAGTGGGGGGAGTGAATTGTGGCAGAAAGGGAGAGAATTTGAAGAGAAGAGCGAGCAGGAAAGGAAAATACAATATAAGTTGGATCTGAATTCTGTAGCTCTAGGGTTAGGGGTATGGATGTAGATGAGTGAAGCTGCTAGTTCCTTCCTCCATTTCCGTTTGGCTTGTTATAAAATCATTTTAGTTTCTACGAAATTTTGTTTTTATTGATAATTTTTTTTAAAAAATCATTGATTTTTTTTGTAGAATTTAAAAATAGAATTAATAAAATTCACTCATGATTATGTTGTAAAATACGACTAAACATTCCCATTAATTAATTAATTAATTTTATTCATAAAATTATTAAATTTAACAAATTTAATCTAACAAAATAATCTCAATCATTCAAGTGATTTTCCGTTAGAAATATGACATGAATTTTCCCCCACCTTCTCTGGATCAATGTATTTCTCTCTATGACATCTTTTAATTATTATTTATGTCAAATGAGGATAGGCCTATTCATTTGCCCAGAATTTAAAATTAGCCCTGCTTCTCTGTTCAGTTGTGAAAAATGCGAGAGTAAAGAACATCTTGTTAATCTATACTAATATACTGAGAATTATTCATCTGCAAATCATCTCATAAGGAGAAAAGCTAACAACTTGGCAGAGAAAAAAAGTGGAGTTAAGAGTACAAGCACAGAAAAGATGAATAACACATCGATTATCCAATTTCTACAATTTTCTGTAACATGAATTGCTCTGCATTAGCAGATACAACCATGAAAAAAAGGAGAGAAAACAGAGACACCTCTTCTCTGCACCACCATACATATCATGGTGCAGCATCAAAGATGAACTCTGTTTCCAAAAATGTGAGCTCCACTTCATCATCCAAATCACCATGCTTACATATTTGACTTCTCGCTCAAGTCTGAGGCACTCTTGTATTGTACATCTGCATATGAAAGTATTATGATATTTAGTTAGATACTTGTATGCTATAAAAGAATTGTTTTCAATATGATTGTTAGCAGCATAATCTTCTTGAGTCACAGATGAACTTGGATATGACTTGGTTCAGATGGCCACAAATTAACCTTTTCTAATGCAATTTCGATGAAGAGCTTACCTGAACAAGTGAAAAAAAAGAAACAGCACCAAGGGAAGCAGAATTATATCTCCAGAACAATATCTGCAACAAGAAGCAAAAGATCTCTTTAGTCCATGGATTTTTCAGCTCTATATCATCATGAACTTCCTGTCCAGTAAGATATTATATGAAAATTAGTATGAACTTACATTCAGAATCGGTCCTGACCCATTTACAGCCATCGTCAGTTTTATCTTCTACAGGTTCATCCTCATTCCTCTTCCTTAGCATCCTTTTGCCCTCAAGGCACTTCTTTGCAGATGACGCCCGAGATGGAGAACATTGAGAGTATATATTCTTGTGAAGAATTGTCCTCAAAAGCTGTAGTTATAATCACAGTGAACAGAGATTCAACACAGACATAGCAGCATGATATATCAAAAATCACATATTTAAATAGAAAATCAAACAATCAATGCAATTGCGTTCTGTTTCAATCCACTTAGCTCCAATTTCACTAGTGGAGGTTCAAGAGTCAAAGAAAAGCACTCTATGCCACCAAACACTTGGATTAACTGATACAGGGTTGTACCAGCTTAATCAAAGGTCGGAGCACAGCAGTGTTAAATACAAGGCGGTCGATAAATCCTCAAGTTAAAAAGAGATGGGGCCAAAATATCTGGATGCTCCACGCAACAAAAGACAAGCTCTTTATAAAATCACATGATGTTGTATACTTTCTTAAGGAGTTATCATCAATTGATTCAATTTGGTCTTGCATTTTGAGTTTATGATCATTACCGAGTTACTAATCATTTATCAAGCATTGTATCAAAATGCAAAGAACACAGAGACATTTATGCAGACACGTGGTGTGCTTGTGGAGTTGTGGTACCTTTTCCATTCTTGACTCTTGTAGGGTATCTCTGAGACTGGGTTGTGGAGCAAATCCCTTTGCACAAACGAACATCTTTTTTATCAGAAACGAGATCGATTTCTTTCCTATCGATTTCTTGCTATCATCTGCACAAATGTTTCTGCATTTACTGAGTATGACACTAAGGGTTTTCTCAATATCTTCATCTTCTTTATTATTACTCTTGGTAAGACTATCGGCGGGATCGGTGCAAAGCACGTTGCTGATTCTCCGATCGACCTCCAAGCTGGAAGGGCAATTGAGGAATCTATCGAGAGGGAGCTCAGAGATTTCCTTTTCGACATTTTTGTTTGGTTTTCGTCGCAAGAGCCTGGTTAACTCCTTTTGTAGTTTCCCGATTTCTTCGGGAGTGAAATCTGCTAATTCCTCAGACGATGAAGAATCAGAATCTTCTGGACGATTTTGGGTCTGATCGTTGTGATTTAGGGTTTCTTTGATTTCATTGTTGTTTCCAAAAGTTCCTATGGCTAGGAGACCATGTGGCCAATCGCTAAATTCTTCACGAGGCTCTTGTTTTGCTTGATCTGCGCATGAACGAGACGAGGCACGTTAGCGAAATACTCCAATCAATATATATTAAAACATAAAAAAAAAAAAAAAAGTTATATATATTAAACAAATGAGACATTGAAATAAAATATTACATGAAAATAAAAAGAGTTAATATCAATGCTGTTCATTAAAATTTGATTAAATTTAATTTTAGTCCCTGTAGTTTCAAATAAGTGGTTTTGTCCATGTAGTTTTATTATAAGGACCCGATCTAAATATAGAGATTAAAAAAAAAAAAACTCCTTAAAACTATAAGGAATTAGTTAGGATAAGTCGTCAAACTAAAACAAAATCCTTATGAATCTTTATGAATCAAAACTAATATTAATGATTTGAAACTACATGAATTAAAATTAAGATTTGATCAAATTGTAAAAACAAAAATAATATTAAGTTCTAAAAAATCATATTATCCCTTGTAAATATCTTTAAGGTTATACACACATAACCTTATCATCAATCATATAAATTATAATGTTTTTTTTTTCAATAAACAAATTATAAGTATGTTATGTTGTTTTATGAGTTATGAATAATATAACTTATCTTAAATCTCATAAATTTAAACAATTTTGAGTAACTTACTTGTATATATATAAACAAACAAAAAGTCTCCTTAATTAATTTGAAAAGAAAAAATTGTTCTTAGGAACTAAATTGTACAAGCTAATTAAGATCATTCCTTATATATGTGGTGAGCCAGATAATATACATTTAGAAATAATAAAAGATAAAATCTAGTCACACCTTAAAAAATTAATGCAACGTTTAATATATAGTAATTCTTTTGAAAATTTTATTACACAAGGAGACAAGATCAAGATGAGTGTGCAGTAACAAATGTGTCTTCTATTCTAAACAGTATCGACAAAAATGTTCCGTATGTAGAGATCCAATTCCTTTTGTCTGCTAACGGATAAAAATATAAATAAATGAAACTTGATTGCCAGTTATTTTCATCACCACACCGTGTGAAAAATATAGAATATTATCTCCGATATTATGGGAAAGTTTATTACAGTACCCCAAGAAAGCAGAGAAAACTCTTGGGATGGGAACACCCTCACTAAACATATTAATTTAGGAATGTTTTACAGATTAACAAATAGAAATTAGCCACATCATCATATTTTTATGCTATATATAAATAATACAGACACAGACACATACAAATATCGTGTCCTGATGGACTGGGACAAAGTGTAAAGACTTGTTAAATATTTGAAATCTCAACCAATAGGCATTAGTTCTATACTTCTATTGGTAAGAGTTCTGAACGAGGTTTTGAGTTTGAATCTGTGTTAATGATGCAGAAAATGTCATTGGGAGGCGTACCCTTAACTAGGCCAGAGACACATTCAGATACTCATAAAAAAAGTATTTGAAATCTCAACAATTAGTAGAAAACAAACGTAAAACAAAATCCTATGTGGGGATCTCCATATTACCATTATCGGATCTGCTGTGTACGTATATGTTTTGGTGGCTAGTTAATTCTGTGAATCGATCATGATCATCGGAATGATGACGATGATCTTTTTACGTGCACAAAGTTAAAAAGCGAAGCATCGTGAAAATGAGTATGAGAATATATATATAACAAGATATATCAGAAAACGCGCAATAATAATAGAGTACACATGAACAGATATTTGTAATAACTAAATAATTAACACAGCACACAGACACACACACATATTAGTATTTCAGAAATCTAAATACAGCTGGGTCAAGATCTTAAAACAACTTACAGGAAAATGTAAATGAATCATGAAGTGAAGTGAATAAGACTTACAAGTAGCTGATGCATATGATGAGTTTGGTTTTGATTTGCTGTCTTGTTTTCCACCAAATCTATTTTGCATCCACCCGAAAAACTGCAAATTGTGAACAATATCATTGTGATGAGTCCACACATTTCATGAACTGATAAAGAGACAACATTAACTAATGTCTCTGTCAGATACAAAACTACAAACACTGGGATTATATTTTCGTACGTACCTTCATTGTGAGAGTTAGAAGCAAAGAAATAAAAAAGGTTATGATGTGAAAGTAGAATACAGTGAGATGATGGTGAGAGAGAGGAAATGAAGAAGTTGCAGAAACAACACAAATTTTGCAGTAGTGAAGAAGAGAATGAGAATGGTTTGTTGTTGGTGAAGAGGAGAGAGATCTTAAAAGCCAAAGAAAGACCAACTTTGGGATTGGCAAAATAAGATGGGGTTGAATATTTTGATGAATTTCATGGCCAAATTGAGACGCGCGTAGCTCTAATTTGCCTGATTTGATTTTTTTTTTAAAAAAAAATTTCTCTCTGGGTTCAAGTCCCCAATAATGGCTGCTTTATTTTTTCCCCCTTTTACAAATCTGTCTCTGTATCTGACCAATCTTCCTTCGCCTCTCTTTAAATATATCCATATTTACATTTTAATATTCTCCGACTTATTATTTTATTCACTTACATACCGAAAGACATTCTCTTCCACCGTGTCCCAATACCCACCGTTGGATCACAGCAGCATGCTCATCTTCATCAACATTGAGAAACCCAATCTCCATATAGTTAAGTAGCCAACATTATTTCTTAAACACAAGATCTCAAGTTTAAGGAGAATGTATGAATACAAAAAATATCTTTGAGATAGCTACTTCTAAATGGGCTTGATAATGCTCAAATTTGACCCATTCTTATAATCATAAATAAAAGGGTCGCTCAGTGCATAAGGTTTCCATCAGGTAGAGCTAGTAATATGGGCTCAACCAGCGAGCCCAATAATTGGGGCGGGTTAGGGTTGGAAAATCTCAACCCGCAAAGCGCGGGCCGCACAGGCCCGCACCGTCTAGCTCGTGGGTTGGCGGGTTGGCCTGCGCATTTTTTTTTAACATGTGATTTTGTCACAAAACCTATAAGTCTCACACTCCCACATTGGTACCTCCCAATCCTAAAAAGGAAAAAAATCTCAACCTCCTTCCTCTTTTAAACCAAGTTATTATATCTTCATTGCTAAAGGAGGATTTAATGTTTTTTGTTTGTAAACTTTGACAAATTTAATAACTTTATCTCTTAGATTGTGGATTATATTGTTGAAATTTTATAAGAGAAATGATTGATACTTAGAAGGCAAATTGATGATTCTTAGACTTTTGGCCATATTAAGAAAATATGCAACTTTTTTCAATTGTCTAGCCGGGCCGGGGGTTGATGCGGGCCAACCCACAGGTCCCAACTCTACCATTAGTAGGTGGGGTTTGAGAGGGTCAGGTAGGGGAGGTTGTTTCCAAGTTTTGAACTCATCCACTTAGTCACATGGATGGGGGAGCAACATTTACTGTTGCTTCAAGGTAACCACCTTCTTCTACTCAGATAATCATATTCAAAGAAAAAAGGATCCATCATTTATTTAACTATTTTTTAACAATTGTACTACATGATTCATGAAAAATGAGCATTCATACATACACATATATATATACACACACGTCTCAAGCAAATCTTAATACGGAAACTTTAACATATAAAACAAGGTAGCAGATCATATATATAGATATGCATGCATGGTTTATAGATCCAGTGTTGTGAAAACGATCTCATGCGTAGAGATTGTGAAAAATTGGTTAAAGGTGTACACTGTTCAAAGTTCCATAAAGAGTTAGCATAGAAAAATACTAAAACTTTAGTCCCACGGAGCCACAAATGCGCACAAAGTCTAACTTTGTGTCGGTATAGTTGCACATAATTAAGAGAATGTATAATGGCACAAATTCGATCTGCGCACAAACACACACATATCTGATTAATAAGGTTAATTAATCAAATGGTGTGTGTTTCGATCTGCACCTGTCAGAGAATGGTTGGGAATTTTGTACCAAACCCTAGTATATATGTTTTGTTTCTCCCAATAAATATATACCAATTTGCTAGTAACAGAAGCATGTGTCTTGGAACTTGCAAGTTTCAGTGATGGTGCTGATCTCTCTTTCGTTGAACTAAGGAACTAATATAATCGATGGAATTAGCAAAAGGGAGAGACGTAAAGAACTGAAACATGCAGACAAAACAGGAAGTTGTATCAGAAAATTGGAGAGGTATGGGCAGCATTTCACAGCTAGCAGAAAAAGACGACGACAAAGTATCAAAATCTGAAAAAGGTATATGTGTGTATTGTACGTGTATGTGTGTGTATATATATGTGGAACATTTTGAACAAATTAAGAAGAAGAAAACATGGTTGTCGCATGGGAATGTCGCTTTTTTTCACGACCAAATCCTGGATTCATTTCACCTGCTCCACCCAACTTGGCGTGCCAGAGACTCCTATACATCGATCATTATATGTTACAGAAAATTATTACATGTATAGCATTAGTTATTAATGGAATATAATATTTATACGTGTGATTAATTAATTAGTTATTGGCTATTTGATATGAATATTGAATAAAATCTTATTTATCCTATAAGTGATAATTCATAAATAACTTGATTTATCTCAGATTTCTTATGACACAAAAAATTATTTATCTAATTAGTATCCATTACTATTCATAAATTATTTATTATTTTGAGGGATAATTACTCACACATATAATACACGCACAGAAGGATACATATAGGAGTATAACTTGCATCAATTCCCTTTTGAGTCCTGCATGTTCATGAGATATTGTGGCTCTATATTAGAGGGGAAAAAATAAAAATAGGTGATGGGGTGGGGACCACGTGAGGAAGAGATGGAGGTTAGGTTATGGTAGTTAGCCACGTGTGGCGACATGGCGATTCTCATCACCTCTTGTCGGACCAACACGTGTACCAAAGGGGTCGGGTTGACTTCTCTCTAAATCCATTCATAATATATTATATGCTCTCTTTAACAAATCAAATTGATGTAATCAACCCATTTTTAATTAGCATTCTTTATCACATTAAATTTAACGTTATAATCTTATTTCTCCCGAATAAAAAAAAAACGCTCTAATCTCTAAACACTCAGCATTATGCTCATTTTTAAAAAAGAAACTAGACCCGTATGAGGGCTGGAATTCGGGAGGGAGGAGATGGAAAAAAAAATTTTATGATTTGGATTTAAAACAAAACTAGAAAAGTTGAGCTGAAAGTTTTTAATCAATTTTTTTTTTTTTTTTAATACATCTTATATTTATCAAAATTTTATCACTACACTTTTCTAATTTTTTTAAATCTCACTCAAAAAAAAAATTTCCTCCCCCAAACAAACAAAAAGTAAGTGTGGGATAAGGGATTCATAACAATGAACATTCCCTTGAGGCTTCGTGTCGGTAGCCTTTTTTAAGATCATTAGGTGTTCTTACTCAAAGATGTGTGTGTGTGTATATATTGAAAAGAACATCTCATTAATTTATAAACCTCACTTCATTTAAAAGGTTTTTCGATGTGAGACTTGTAACAAAATATTTGAAGACCAATCCTCGTATTCAAGTGAACAAATTGAAAGATAAATGAAGCTTTAATTTGTCAAACATTTTACTTAATGATGCCACTAATTGAGGTGAAAAATAAATGTTATATTTTCATACTCCTTATATAAGAGATTTTGTTTAGAAAAGATTTGTTCTTATTTATTTATTTTTTAAAAAAATCTACAGTACAAGATTTTGGTTAATTTATGACTATACCGTATGTTTGCTGCCTATAGTAAATGTAAATTGTCTTCTAAAAAAATAGCATCTTTATTTTTATTTTTATATTTTTTTAGGAGTATAATTTAAATTAGTATAAGTAAATGTAAATATAAATTTAAAAAATGAAAATGAAAGTGAATCAGCATTTCCTACCACATATTTCTTTGACTTAGAATTTTCTTTTCCACATGCTTTCTAATTGAAATAATGATATTGCTATATATACACATATGTGTGTAGATATATGTACACACACTTATATATTTGTGTGTATACATATATCTACACACATATATATATGCCTACACACACATATATATTGACAGATACACACAGATATACATATATGTACACACACACACACATATATATATATAGACACACACATGTGTGTGTGTGTCTATATATATTGGCAAATTAACGTTAGCTGATCGATAAATAAATTAAAATCCAATAATTTAAAAGTTTCACTGACGGAAAGAGTTTATGCACCCACATACATATACTCACCAAAAATCAAATACACCTGAGAGAATAAAATAGGGGTATTTTAGAAAGAAATTGAGAAAAAATAAAATTTTATCCTATAATTAGAACCAAAACTAACTCTAAAATGTTGTCATATAATTAAGATCGGAGGAATAATTTTTAACGTCGTTAATGTATAAACCGACATAGTAATATACTTTCAATGTATGTAACCGACGTTGAAATTAAAGTACACATGCCACGTTACTTGGCATTATTAAATGTTGTTGTAAACTCAAATTAAACTTCGGTTGTTGTATCTAATTGACATTAGAAAGTCTTTACAACGTCACTTATTAACCAACGTTAAAAGTTTAAGAAACCACGTCACCTAAAAATATGTTACTCACAAAACCGATGTTAAAAAAAGCTTTCCTGCATAATTGAAAGTTTAAAACTCTTGATATTAAAAAAAAAAAAAAGGATGACATGTATTTATAAAATCCACGTAATTTTATTTTGAATTCCATTTCGTGAATGTGCAAACGGTTAAATAACACAATTGAACCGCTAATAATATAGTTTTTCTTTATTACACATATATTTTAACCACACTCTCGCACACCTAGCTAGTGTGTGTATTGAGATTCAAACTCACAACTCTTGTGTGTGTGTGTGTGTTAATTAAGTTGTATAATGGGGAAAAAAAAAACCAAGTAAAATAGAAGATATTTTCCCATGAAACATCACTTTTAAAATATAATATAGTTGAAACATGAGCTGGTGATCTCAAGATCATCGAGTTCCATCCTGTTTAAGTGTGACCAAGACGAAGGATTAAAATTATAATTAGGAAAGAATTAATGTAGGTGATGAAGAGGGACATAAAGCACAGTTTCCATGATTAAGGATTTAAGGATGGAAATACAAAGCAAGTTTAGTTAATCTAAACTTTGTACGTACCAGTCATATAAGGTTCCTGTAAAATTGTCCCATTAATTACCAATTACAAAGCTCTTTAATCTTCTATATGTGTTCCCATGCAAGCCAATATCAAGATTATGCCTTCCAAGTTTTTAGTATTACTAAGGAGTATTAAAATTAACAATTAATTATCACCATTATGCCTTCAAAAGTATCATATATATAATTCAACAGCATATTATTAGATTTAAAAAAACAAATAATATTTGACAATACTTTTTTTGTTATTAAATGTTTTGATTTTACTTAAATAAATTTCTTATATGTTTTTTGCAAAAGAAATTAAAAAATCCCCATACCAAAACCCCTAAAGTTTCCTTCAATTTTTAATTTGGTATATATATGTTTTGTTCAACATATTAGATCGTTTAGTTTTACTAATGATACACAATAGATGTCATACTATAATACTAATAGAGGAAAGTTGTAGGGACTGCCAGTTGTGTCAAAATAGTTAAATTAAAAGATTTATAAGGAGAAAAAACACTCTTCAAAATAGTTCTCCCAATAACTATTTATTATTTAACCCTTTATAATTAAAATAAGAGGAATTACATGATAACTTAGTTAAAAATTTCTTCTGGTCCCGATAATTTACTTAAACGTTTAAATTAGTCCCCACACGTACAAAAACCCCCCTTGGTGTGTCAACATCAAAATGATGTCATAGATGAATAAAATAACTATGATAATGAAGCAAATCTCAACCAATTAATTAAAGAACTTTTTCCTTTATAGCCTTCAATTATGATCGATCTAGTGCCATAATAATAACTATAAATGTACAACAACGAACATTGTAGAAATGGATATGAATTGATGTTTGGAGAAGGAAGGAAGGAAGAACGTACTTTAAGGAGAGAAAAAAAGAAATATAATCCTCGAGATGCAAAATAAAGAGATGATAATTAATTAAAAAGAGTGATTCACACAAAAACCAAGATTATTATGGCTTTTGTGAAGGGAGAATTAAGAAGGAAAAATGGGGTGGCCATGTGGATATTGAAACTACTAGATGCTTAGGGTTTGGGGAAACATTCTAAGAAGAGAAAGGTTGAAAAGTGAATACTAATTAAGGAATGATTAAGGCGCTTAAACCGTAATTAAAAAATTAAGAGTGAGAGTCGTGGAATCAAATCGTCCAGGCATGCACGTAGAAGTTTAATGATGGTAGTTTGACTAGCGAGATTTCTTACATATGATTTGTCAAAACATGAAGCCATGAATGACCCTTGTAGAGTTGTCACTCGAAGACACCAAACCCTTCATCTTTGGCTTTTTATCAGGATTCTGTTTGCTAAAGCCATTTTCTATTCTTGGGATTTGTGTGTATTGCAGTGAGTTTTAAGCGTTGGGGGACTCCACAAGTAATTATATTTTAGATATTCACCATTGTACTGTCAGTTAAGATGATAAGTGGTATTACCATCATAAGGAATAGAGCACGAATTCTAATCCCAAGAAACATTTTTATTGAGAGAGACGAAAATCATTTATGCTTTAGTCACTAAAAAGGAAAACTTTTGATTAAATAAAAAATTTCGTTGTAGAAAGTTGAATATTGCATTTAAGGATTAGACTAGCTAGAATGGTAAATAATAATCTAACCAATTTTAATATAAATTATGTCTAATTATCTCATACTTTGTCCTGTCTTTATTAAATATGTGTGGAAATCTTGATCAAATAAAAAATTTAGGCACAGAAAGTTTAATATTGCATTCAAGGATTATGACTAGCTAGAATGGTAAAGAATAATATAACCAATTTTAATATAAATCATGTATAGTTATCTCATACTTTGTCCTGTCTTTATTAAATTTGTGTGGAAATGAAAATAATAATAATCAAATTTACCTATATTTCAAACAATGAATTACATTGTATGGAAAAAAAATCTGGTGGCAAAAATAAAAAAGAAAATGAAAAATTCAGATTTTAAATAGGCGTAATCTTAAAAAATGTAACTAATATCTCATTTGGTGATTTATAATAAAGATAACTTATTCATTTTAAAAAGTGCTTTATAATAGAAACACGAGGGAGTATATTAAACTAACATCATATGATTTTTTTTTTTTACTTCTTTGAAAATACATTGAGCATGTTTGGGAGAGCTTATTGGAACCACTTATGAGCTTATTTACGGTTTGAAACTATTTTATGGGTATTTTTTGTGTTTTTTTTCGTTTGGATAGAAAAATCGTCCAATCGAGTTTATGGGTTTAAATCAGCTTATTTCAAAAGCTTCCTTTCTTAGCTTATCAAAAACAGCTTATTTTAATCGAGCTTATGATAAGCTGAAAATGAGAATATTTATTTATTTGATCAAATTAGTATTGTCAAATTTTGTAATTTAGCATTTTTCATATTTTTTGTAATTTTTTAATTTTTTTTCTTATAATTATTTCAAAAATCACTTATCCATAAGTCATTCCAAACAAGTTCAACCCAATCGAATTTTTCGATAAGCTACTTATTCAACCACTCATCCAAACATAAATCACGTTTACAATCAAACTTTTACTCAATCGGATTTTTACCCAATCGAACTTTTTCACAAATCCGATTGTCCAACAGTATCCCATACAAGCCCATTAGGAGACTTCCAATCAAAACTACGAACATCTTTTTAAAAAAGTGACCTTAAGCAGCATATGAGTGGCAAGATTTTACATTTAAGGCCAACTTATCGGAAAATAAAATAAATTGCTCAAAAAAACTTCATTCTAATTGGGTCTTCCATCACATTTAGAGTAACAAATAATGCTCAATTTTGATGGGTTTCATAAAAAAAAAAACATTATAGTGAAAGATACAAATGCATTTAAGGTTTAAGGTGTCATCTCTCCTAATCAATAATTAATCTTTTAAGATTGGTTAGTCTGTGACAATTGTTTGACTGGCAAGAGGCTAGGTAAAATATTGAAAACTCGACAGGCCAGTCTTGTTGCCTCTCGAGATATCCATAAAGAATACTTGGTTTTGCATTGTATACAACCTATTGCAATTTCATCGTTTGAACTATACCATTGTAGAAATAGTATGCAACTAACCAAAAATAGCATAGTATAAAGACGTGGGAAGGAATGAGAACAGAAAAGGAACCCAAACAAACACAAGTAACAAGCTGGCCTCACTTCGTCGCATCTCATTCACTCCATTCTGATCCGATCCTGTTTATTTTGGGATGGGACAACCTCGTCTTGAAAAAAAGTTGGGCCGGGACAAAAGTGGGATGTGATAAAATTATTATCGGGATAGGATTTGTTCCGTTCTGGCCTTTTGTCTCGTCCCGGAATTATGTTTTTATTAGTTTAATATATATAATATTTTTATTTTTATCAGAATATCTAATATTTTTATTAAATACATAACTAATATCTTTTTTTAAAATATATATTAATTATATAAGAAGATATTAGGAAAAACCTTAAGAAAATATCAATTGAATTTCAAAATCTCGAATATGTGATTTAATAAACAAAACGAATTGTCGATTATTCTGTTATTCTTTTAATCTCATTATTGTTATTGTCAACCTGGATTTTGAAGTTGAAATGGTGTTTTTCTATCATTTTCCCAATATATTATCATATAATATTTTTTAAAATATATTTTAGTCATATAAAAATATATTATCATATATTAGTTATATCTTTAATACAAAATACTATAAATATTTAAGAAAGGGTTTCATTGTCTTGGTTCACTTTGCTCTCTTTCTCGGTCTCTCTTACACCTGTTTGCTTAATTCTCCACAAAATACTATAAATATTTATGATCATCGCTTTTATTAAGTTTAAGTTTTAATTATTCCTTATTTTTTATTATATTTTCGATCTAATAATAATGAAATATGATGATTATGTATTTATCTTATATATTTTCAATCATTTAGGTTTAGGGTCAAACTCATACCCATACAATTTAGTTTTTATAAATTCAAAAAAGGAGGGAAAATTATGATCTTGGTCCTAAAAAAAAGGGACGTCCCGTTCATGTCCCAATGGGAACAAGATGAGACATGGAACAATTTTGCCGTCCCGTACCTCTTATAGGATTCTGTTCTGTCCCATGAATACCCCTACCTACTAGCCATTATCAAATCAATGAACTTTAAATTTCAAAGATGATAAACAAAGAAAGAAAACGGCGAATTTCAATGGGCCATTCCTTTTAAGACCATGTATACCTCAGCGTCACATTCCAGCAACTGGTGACTTTATTTTTTTAAATTTTTTTAAATATGGGTTACTTTTATAAAACAATAGGGTTAAGTTGTAAAATTATTCAAAAGTTTTTCATTAAGAAGTAATGTTCGCAGAAGTTTTTTCAAATGTAATGTAATGTTACGCAGAAGTTTTTTCAAATTGATATTCTTACAAAAGTTTTAAAACGCAAAGATGTTCTTAGATATTATCAAAAAAACTAACGTTAATCATTAATTTTTTAACTTAAAAATGTAATATTGTCGCGTTTTAAAACTTTTAGGGTGACATTGAACCAAAAAAAAAAAAAAAAAAAAAAAATCACGATAACATCGTTATAAGCGTATACTTCCAAACGGATTTGTTATTTAACCCTAAATCAATAATACCTCAAGTCTAAATATGAAACCTAATTAACTTTTTATGAGATATTAAAAAAGTTAATTAAATTAATTTAAAGTATTTATATTTATCATTTTTTCTCCAAATTGTTTTGTCTAACTTATAAACTGATATATAATATAATAATATACAACATATGATATAATTAAATAAATTATTTATTTTCCTAATCTCTCCTAAAAAAATCAACAGGATCTTCTTGTATTTAGGACCAGTGAGAATAGTTTTTTCCCTCTGGCTAAATTTGAATCGCTCTATTTGGGTCCAAATTTCATACCCACAAGTTACAACTTCAAAATAGATTCAACCTCTTCGAATCAGCTCAACTCAATTTGATGACAAATCAAGCAAATCTCAGATCAGATAAGCATTGAAACCATTCTGTACAATACATGAATGGGTACCAATGCAATTAACCCAACATGAAAATTGTGTATCCACTTCAGATCCTGATCAGCTACAGTTCATCATGTTCAGTAACCACATCTGCACCAAATTAGTAAAGAGACAAAGTAATTAGAGAGCTAATTTTTCAGTTAACCTTCATTAGAGGATATGATGAACCAGAGAATTCTGGCTTGAGCTGGAAAATAGAAAATTAGTATCAACTCATATGAGTATATGATTAAATAGATAGATCCAAATGCCTTCTCCTTTCAAATGCAAGGAGTTTTTTACCACTTTCAAGGTAAAGCTATAGCATCACCTCAAAGACTAAAGTTTGCCAAACTGGCTTTTTTTGAAAAAAGAGTATCCAAGTATAAATCACATTATAGTAACTAACTTTTACCACAACTTCAGTTTGGAAACAGTAGTTTGTGGAAACTTGAGTTTTGCAAATGCTAATCCAAACAAACACCTTAGTGTGTGTTTGGTTTGGAAAGTAAATTTTACAACTTTCCAGGTAAAGCTAAACTCATATTACTTTGGTCAAATCGTGACAAACAGATTTCCAAACACACACTAAGGATGGTGCCATAAATTAGCCAGCTCATTGACCCAAAGATGTAGTAATTACTGCCACTGCAAAGAGGCCAAATTACTGAGGGGCACAACCAGTCAGCCCTACCTAAGACTTGCCAATAAACCAAAAAACCTCATCGTACAAAAAATGCCAGTGCCAAAATCAAGTGCAGCATGTCAACTGGAAAGAGAAAATATGTTGCCCATTCTTTTATTAAGAAATAGAGTTAGAATTAACCAGCAGACAGCTCTCTGAAGAAAAATGATACTTCTCTTTGTGCAGATTTAAGAGAATCTGAGCCATGAACACAATTCCTTTCAGTGTCCAGACCACACATTGCTCTGATGCTGTACAAAAAAGAAAACTATTTCACCATGCGAAAAAAAAAAAAAAAAAGCAGCAGGGATTACAACAATAGATGTCATGAAATTGTCATAAAGTTGAGCAAATATTTTAAACCTAGAGTTCATCTGAACCAAACAAAGAGAGGTGTAACTAATATTAATACATAATGACCTGTGAGGGTGAGCAGTCTTAGCCTTGCGTGCATCAGTTGGCCCCATTAAGGCACGCCAATCAACAATTGCATTTTCCTTCTCCAAAATCATAACTAATACCGGTCCACTAATAAACAATTGTCACAGAAAAGGATGTGAGGAGATTCAGAACAAGAGAACAGCTAGAAAGAGACATCAAACGAGATTAAAATGAGAGCTAAAGAGAAATGACAGTGATGAGGTATTGCTTCCCACAAAATTGAAGCCAGAATTTCCTTGTCCAAGTAGTTCACAACAAAAATCATTAGATGGCGACCATATAATAAGGGTAGGGCTTGACAGTTGACACAGAAACTATCTTTTACTGTGCTTACCATACAACAATAAGAGCTATAATGTTGGTCAAGATCATAGCTTTTGTCTTATGGACACTAAAAAGACCTTCCCTTGGTTATGGTAAACATGAATTGAGTAACTTCAATTCCCACCATAATTATTAAAAAAAAAATTGTATTGCATAGTCAAGAAAGAAACACAAGAAACTCAGTTTAACTTTATTGAATCTGGCCATAAAGGGATAATATTGAACTTAGATTTAATTTGACCCAAAAAGTGAAGCATTATAATGAGGGGAGGAAATAAAACTATAATGTTCTTTGTATTTACTTAAGCAGTAAGGCAATTCCAACAAAGAGTTTAACATAACTCGAAAAAGTTGCAATACTATTACATGCTGACAATCTGACATCAAGACAGTCAAGGAAATACCTTGTCATGTACTTTATAAGGCTGGCAAAGAAGTTTCTAGAAGAATGCTCTTCATAAAAGCTTGCTACAGTGTCCTCATCAAGCTGAACTCTCTTCTCCTTTAAGATGCAGAAACCAGATTCTAGAATTGTTTTCTTGATATCATCTGTGTAGTTACCTAGCAATCCATCTGGTTTTATAATAGCTAGAGTTTTTTCCGTGTTTTTACTTCCGTTGCTCAAAGACCTGCATGTTTTCAGGAGACCACCTAGTCAATTTATCTTATCTCTACTTTTAAGTACATTAACTTCATATAGTCATATCATAGGTACATATGACTTTATACAATGAAATATACAACATGGATATGTACATAAGGCTATACAATTTTTGTAATACAAAATCAATAACATTTTCTAGGTTAAAATTTGATGCTTGTAAGAATCTGCGATGCAGAATCTCCTTTTCGAATAGATACATTCATTAAAATTATTTACCAGTTCAATCTCTCACAGCTATCAAACATGCATGATAGGAAGAAGAGGAGGGAGGCAGAAAATCAAGAATATTTCTTGCCATCCATTGTGGACCTTATAAATAACTTCTCCAAATTTTCCATCGAGTGACCCAAAGATCACAAGGTTACAGACATTGAAACCACCGATTTCCAATATTATATCAAAGGAGACTGGAATGCCTAGTGACTGCTTACCAGAAAGTAGAAACTAAAGCAAAAAGGAGAAGCATTCTGATTAATCCAACAAGTGGTAGCTGCATTTGAAGAACCAAACTGCAAGAATCAGCAATAACAGTCCATACAAGGATTATAAATTCGTGACTGGATAAATATCCAAAAAGATAAAAGGCATTCAAGCTAACACATTCACTTGGAAATTATAGATGCTGCTTTGTCTTTTTTCTCATTACCATTTCCAACAAGCCAACCAAGACAATTGATCTAAGCAGATCTTTTCCTATTTATCTTCTCATTCTTAAGCTCCTAACATAAACCGATGAGTGTGACAAGAAGGAGAAAAGGAAAGAACTAAAGTTGCTTTACTTTTCCCGAAGCATTTCTAAGTATCAAAACAGAGAGATACCTGTAATTCTGGGCAGGAAAACTGAGACTCTAATGACAAATCTCGCCACAACCCAGAAAAATAATGAAAGCGGCAGCTAAATCTCGGGTACAAATTGAGAAAAATCAGCGGATTTAACGGAGATTTAGCGTAACGCGCAGAAATTGTCAATAACCAGAGTTCAAAGGAGCTCTTGGACCCATCCGGCCAAATTGGAAAAGCCAGAAAATTATAGAAGGACACAATTGTTGGGGGATTCAGGGGCTGATCCATTTTTATTTTTTTTTTAAGAAAATTTTTAAATGCATTAAAAACAAAAAAATATATAAAAAAAATATTTATGAAATCAAATTAATCTTAATGATGTAATAAGAGAGGTAATTATTTTACAAACCTGTTATTTTGAAAAGTAAGGTTAAGTATGAGCAAAAAAAAAAGTAAGGCTAAGTACGGTTAAAATAAATGCATTTACATAAATTACAATGAAGATGGGTCTTCAATAAGTTCAAATACATATATTTTAATAAAAAAAATATTACAATAAAAATAATTATAATGTCATCCTTTTAGGCCTTATTTTTTGGAATTCCATCATAATTGTCTTATTATCAATACTATCAAATACATCTTTTTTCAATATAAGGCACTAAACAATCAATTATAATGTCCATTCACCCCGTCAGCCTATTTTTGAACCCAAGAGGGGGTGAATTGGGTGAAGATTAAAAACTTGAATCTTTGAAAATCTTTTCGCGTATTCTAAATCAACAGTTAGATATTCAAATAAGCATATACTTTTGGAAATATAAGAGATAAGGGATGAGAATATGCAACCGTGATTTATACTTGGTTCGGCCCAATCCTTGACCTACGTCCAGGTCCCAAGCTCCACTTGAGATTTTCAATCCACTATCCTCTTGTTTAAACGGGCACAAGAGAAGCCTATACATACGCACAAGTTCACTCAGGCACTTGTGAAGCCGAATCTCTCACCGAGATACTTCTTTCAATCGATTACACACTATGTATGTACTCGAAGTTATCCTCTCACTTTAGGATACACTCCCCTTCAAGTTGTAAATCGATAACCCAATCTCCAAGTCCCACGACTTGAGATTCTTACAATGATTTAATAATCAGAGATGTTCTCTCTAAAAGAATAGATGAATAAACACTGAAGTACAATAAAAAACATTTCACTCTCTATGATGAACTATACAAGCATTGAGAACATAGAGCGTGTGAGCTAAATGTTTGATTCAGAAATTTGGCATTTCGACAGTGTAAGCTCTTGTCTCCAACCTCTTCTATCTTGAATGCTTCTCCTTTTATAGTTAGTTTCAATTTATGACCGTTGAGCAATTCCTCTAGTTTAGAATATGACCGTTGTAAGCGTATATGACCGTTGGAAAATATTACCGTTGGAATACTCTAGTCATAGCATTTGAAGCCGATGAACAATTTAAGCATTTGAAACCGTTGAGCATTTTAATTCTTCAAGTTCCTTGTTGAATTCGATCTTCTCTGCCATTTCTGAAAATTTGCAGTAAGCTTCATCTTCATGCTTTTGATTTTGATTTGCCAAGTTTGATGTTATCTCAAACTTTAATCACCTGAAACTTATACACAAATGATAGAAATAATGTAAAGAAGTAGTATAAGTTCTTTTGGATTTCATCTGGATGTTCTTGATGAGAATCTAAGATTTCGGACACGGTGATTTTCTGATGCAGGGATGATGACTCGAGTTATTCCATGTGACTCGAGTTGATTTAAATACCAGATGCTTTCTGTGTCCTTGAGTGACTCGAGTTGGTGGACTTGACTCGAGTTATGGTTTTCGAATCGAAAGAAATGAAGAGACACGAGATCGTGAGATATGTATAGCAATCGAGTGACTCGAGTCATTTAATGAGTGACTCGAGTTGGATTTTGTCGCCAAGCTTCTGGTTGCTCTCTGTGTAAGTTGTGACTCGAGTTGCTTCTAGATGACTCGAGGAACGCCTCGAGTTGAATCTATCTGACTCAAGTCAACTTTGCGTTTCAACAATTCTGGTTGCTCTTTGTGCTGTCCTTGAACTCGAGTTACTCGTAAGTTGACTCGAGGTAAGAGCTCATCAAAATTGGTTTCTTCCAAATTCTTTGAAACACTTGTTGAGCCTAGATTCATATGGAATTAGTTTCATTTCATTTGGTTGTGCATGAGCTATATCCAGAAGATCTGCTATGCTGAACTGAATTCAGAATTTTGAGTATCCACTTTCAAAAGCCATATTTCCCTGGTCTGGACTCCGTTTTTCTTGGTTCAAGTTTTGATGCAAAGAATGTTGAGTCTACTTTTATATGCCACTGATTTCAGCTCAATTGGATTTGTATTTTGTGAGATACACTCAAAATACCAAAGCTATGTCTGCACTGTGGCGTGAATTGTAGTGTCAACTTTCACAATTCATAGCTCCTTGATCTGAACTCTTTTGGACTTGAATTTTATACCAAAATGACGCATTGGGAGTCTAGTTTCATATGCCACTGGTTTCACCTCAATCCGATCTCTGGTTTGGGAGATATCATCGAAATACTGGGAGGTCTCGAGTTGCAACCTCATGACTCGAGTTGGATCATCCTGAACCTTATATTTGCTTGTTTTTAACTCGAATTGAGTATTTCAACTTCCATTTGATCGTGGAAGCTTGCTATCGATCAATCTAACTTGAATAAAGATATCTTCATTCCATTCAACAAGTTCTTCCTTCTTCAACCTCTCCTCTTCTTCTTGATTATTCCCAAAATCCTTTGACAACTGGCCTCCTAGGACCATGACTAGACCAGAGTCAAAAACCCAACTTTATGTTACAAAGAGATGGAACATGAAACTACAACTTAAAATGGAACAACCTGATCCAAGCAATTACTTGGCCAATTTCCTCTTTTAATTATAAAGAAAAAATAGTTTATGGGAAAATTTTCCCTTTTTATAATGATATTATATCGGGTATCATGCAAATCCTTATCATGATTATTAGTTTGGAAAAATGGTAAAGATTTGTCTAATGTACATGATAAAATACAACTGAATGGAAGAATAATTTTGAAGATAATGTAAGTTGTTAGAGATGGATATTTTGTTAACATATTCATCCCGAGAATTAGCAGTTCACTATCAAGGAGATTATATACGCAAAGGATCGAAAAAGAACTCTGGTGTAACTTATCAGCTATGCGTTTTCTATTTATGGGGGATAAGTACCAAGTTAATAAAAATAAGTTTACATTAATGTAGCTACGTACTCCCACATCGTGGGTCAAGACTTGTTCCTGTAACGCAGCTACTAGCTACAGACGGGACAACATTGCACAAGGGAATATATACGTTGTTAATAACTTATTATAGTACAACACTACACAATACACACATTTTGTTGCAGTTCAACTTGGGAAATAATGTCTCACTCGAAACAGTCACAGTCGCAGAGCTCGATACAGCACTTGATCAACTCAAAACATGCAAGAGCAGCACAAAGCTGGGTGCAGACAATAGAGACTTGGTCATTCATATAAGAGCAAGAACGAAGCATGCACATGCAACAGCAGGCATCAGCAAATTTGATGCAACAATTGGAAGCAGCCTTCTCCAATAGACCTTCTGAAGGTTTTGCTTCTTTTAATGCCGGCGGGGTGTTGGCGGCTGTTGCTTTTATGTCACCAAATCCAATGCTCAGCCCTCCAAGGAATATTCTCTGGTTTTCAAGTTCCACATTCTGCAGGGTAATTTTGCTGTACGCCTGTTTTGAAGAATTCAAGGAATCAGATGACAGAAGACCTGATCTTTTTTAAATAAAAAATAAATATATATATATGTATATATATATATATTAAATGAGCAGGTACTAACGACTTGAAGTTATAGGGGAGTTTTTATGCCACTAGATCACAATGCTATTGGCAGAGGAGCTAATCTTTTATCAGTCAAAAACTGGCAAAATTTCTATGCAGAATGACATTTGGGTCCCTTGTAGAACATTAAAATTGTTTACAGTATATCATAGTTGTCAATCTCCAAAGGGTTATTGTTTCAAGAGAACAAAGTGTCAATAATTCACTTGCAAGGACCAAATGTCATTCTTCCAGATTTTTTTGGGTGCTTCGTAACAGATGGGCCCTATTTGAGACATGGTGTAGGAACATCTTGTATGACTCAACATCACATATCATGATTATGTTGAAAAACCTAAGAGTAACAACCAGTAGGTTCCATCTTTGAGCTTTTTTCCTTTACAAACGGGCCATTTCCTTATCCGTCTAAAATATAGGTAAAACTTTACCTTCTGTATCAGGAGTGGTTCTGGTGCCTTCTTTCGCTTTTCAGCATTCACAAGAACCGTGCAGGTGTATTCCGAGGGGACTTTATTTTGTGTGCTCATTTTGGAAACCTTTCATCAAGAAATTTGACATTTACTGTCAGTTTGGAATCAGCAAGAGAGTAATGTAATATTACCAGTAATACATATACCAACAAAAAATTCAAAACAGGAGGGAGAAGACGCAAAGCATAGGGGTGTCTTTTTAGTTTTAACACTGCAAAATAATCTGAAAATTATATTCCTTTATCTTATCCTCCCCTTTCTCCTCTTTTTAGTTTTATTTTTATTTTTTGGCAAAAAAATTCAGGGAAAGTGAAGTATGAAATACACAAACCTTCTCCTCCAGCCCTTTGCTTTCTAATAACCATGCCTGAGCAGTGACAAAGTCTATATGTCTTTTGGCAAGGACCTGATGAAAGTATCAAACCAAAATCAGGCATTGGTTAGCAGTTGTGCATTCTTCCAGGATTACACTAATTAAAGGAGGGTCTATTCTGTTCAAATTATTCAGAAACTTGGCAATGAAACATCAATTACATGTCTAACTATTTACAAGAGATGAAAGGTTACATTTGTAAGCTGAATATCTTTTGCCCTTCGCACTTTCAAGTCCACTTCAAAGTTGCTCATATCTGCCAGGGTGCCTTTTACTTTAACTGAATCAGGAATGGTTCCATCATATCTTCCTGATATAATCAGCGGAATTTCAAGTGAAAGGTCTGGAATATAAGATGGAAATAGCTGCACAAAAAATAAAAGAAAAAGGAAAAGAAGAGATTAAGTCACTATATGGCAAAAACAGATGAATTGATACTCATGATCTTTGAGTAAGCTAGAAAAATGAAGGACATGTTGCCAGTTATAAGTCCAAGAAATCATTATAAACTATTAAGGTTATAACCAGTAGAGTTGTGCTTCTGATGAAGTACCTCCAGTGAATCAAGACCTTCTAAACTTTCCACCATTATATTGGAAGCAATGATTGTTGAAGCAGATCTAAATAACCTCTGCATTCGAGAGTCAATTGAATCTAGACAAGGCAAAAACAGAACAAGATATTAGTGTATTATCAAATAAATTAGATTTAACAATTAACTTTTCTCCCCAAGGACTAGAAGAAATATCAAATTTTAAGGAAACATAAATAGTTGAAAATTGTAATCAGTAACAAAATCATATTGCAAATACAGTGGAAGCAGAAAAACTAAGTTCAGTTGAGGAATGTTCTTAGATAAAAAAAACAGCACGTGAGGGGAAAACTGATTGGAAGCAATAATTTAAGCCTTGATATCAGGGAAAGACACTAACCTAGATCATGAGCAGCATCACAGTGACCCCTCCCAATTTGTGCTAGCATTTGCAGAAAGTAGTGATTACAGTATAAACCTGAAAATTTTTCACATTAAAACTCAGAAGTAAAGCCAGTGGGACAAAGAAAATTGCAAAAGGTCGACATATAAAGAAGTAACCAGTAATAAATTTGGTCATAAATACAAAAATAGAAGTTAATAGCGACATAGTGCCCACAGTTGAAGTTTCTCAACGAAGGCATTGAAAGAAATTTCCAATAGGGAAGTATATTGTCAGGCATCAACTATAGGAAATCTGCACAGTTATGATGCTTCAAGTATTACTGTAAAGAAGAAATTATTAATTTTAGCTCATCAAAAGATGTAATTCTTAAGACTGCAAAGAGAAGAAGGGTAGAGCCATTGCCTATGCCAAGTGTACATATGCGAGGAGTGCAAATTGATTGCCTACTTGTGACGTAGCTTTTAACAAAGTTGCAGACCTCTCTTTCATTTTCAACAGCTCCATCGGTAACGAGAAAAATGAGAGGGATTGAATCAGTAGTTTTCTGAAATAGCTTCACTGCCTAAGATAGAATACATTATTAGATCAGGAAGCTACAGAAACGTGTGAACATCAAGAAAACAATAAAAAATGATGCACAAGGTCCAAAGCAGGACTTACAAAACACTTCATACAATATATACATGATCTTTAATCCATCTAACTTTTATACCTACGTTCAATATTGCCATCGCACGCTAAAGAGATACCATACATGAAAAGCTAAGGCATATGATTTGTGACAGCTAGAAAGCTGTAAAAGATTTATGTATACATGGTTGTAACTACAACAAATCCCAAAGGTTTCAAATAAATTCAGAAAGGAAAAATAACAGAGACAAACTAACTGTCATTAAGTTTTTAAATGCATGGTTTCATGACATTAGATGAATAATGAAAACGCAGAACTAAGCTCACAAAATGGTGGCAAAACCTTTAAGCTATTTTAAGAAGTAAAATACATTCATAAGTGCAGTTGGATTATAAAAAAATAATGTGAAAATATTTGAACATAAGAACCATGAAGTGTGGCAGAATTGTCTATGCATCATTTTGAAAACAATGGGAAAAAAAATTAAAAAAATACCTGAGTTAGGGGAAGCAATATGTTTGTACCACCTTTGGCATTAAACCTAGTACCAATCCATTGGGTGGCATTTAATATTGCTCCTTCTGTTGCAGGTTCCATTGATGGTGAGAACAAGTAGAAGTCCTCATTAAAAGCTATAATATTAAATGTATCCTGGGCATTTAGTTGGGAAAGTGATGCCAGCAGTGCATTCTTTGCATTTTCAAGCGGACTTCCTTTCATGCTTGCACTTATATCTACGACAAATACCACATCCCTTCTGAAAGTCTACAAGAGCAAATAAATAAATAAAATGTTTTAAAATCTGTTATAAAGAGACTTTGTTTGCAATATGGCAACTTGACTGAATAGGTTGTTTGTTTCCTCAAATGGCTGGCACACAGTGCAACGCGTGCTGTATTTCTATACTCTTTAATTCTTATAAGTAATTTGTTTCCTGGATCCATTTTGAAGTTCCATAAGAACAGTGTGATCCCCTTCATTTGTCCATACATGGAGGGGGACAGGATGTAGAGGCATCTTAATTGCAAGTTGCAACATAACCCAACTAATCATTGCTGAGACATATACTCATCTTAAATCTTGGTAAATATACTTGAAAAAGCATAAGTATTTCAAACTGTAAACAAGAAGAAAAAAAAATTAAGGGCAAAATAATGAAAACAAACCTTCCTATTTTGGCTACTTCCAGGGTAAAGATGCAAGCAAAATAACTCTCTTTGGTCAAAATCACGTAGAAATGGTGATTGTAAGAGCACGCCCCCAGATATTTTAGCTGAAGAAACCTGTGAAATTTTTTGCATTACATATATGGCATTAAGGTCTGTTCTTGAACGTCAATGGATTAAAGTTTATATGGAATTTAATAAAAAATTCTTATAGCAGTCTGCTTCTAGGTCTTACTGCGTATGAAAAATTGAAGTCTGTGGTTGACCATGCAGGCACTTCTGCTTCATATGAGAAACTTAACTTACCAAATTGGTGTGTTAGTTCCTGCAAAGTAAAAAAGCCTCTTAGTTCACATGTAATAGAGGTCTAATATGGTTTTTAGGGCAAGAGCACTTAAATTTCTCAGATCCATGGATGGGGAAGTGTACTGATAAAATCATGGGAAACTCAAGATTTGTGTATGTGTCCTAATAAGACTGAAAGGCTTATTGTTTTATACATCTAAACACTCAAACACACACAGAGACAGGTTTCTGCTTCCCAGAAACACACAGAGGTTTCACCTTAACAGGATGGCTGCTGCCTATGCATAACACTTCAGCTGCAAGACCAGAGTGTACTTTCAAAAAAATCCTCTCTTTCTTTGAACTTTTCGTCTCCACTGGAGCGACGTATGAAGGAAAACTAAAAGGTACACTAACTGAGAACTGGTCATCATGATATAGCAATTTCTGACACCATCTGATTTTTATTGAAAGAAGAGAGCCTCCGCTAACCTGAATGGTGGTATTTTGTATGAGTAAAACTGTTAACTGATTAAGTAAATAAATGAGATTATCTCCGCTGGCTATTAAATAATAACCTGTGGACACTTGACAGTGTATATTTGGCTTTTCAAGAAATATCCATCTTTTAATTTCCCTGCTTTCTCTATATCTCTTTCATCGTTTGGGGTGATAACTTCAGTTCGATAAGATATTCCACTACCATCAACCTCAAGACCTAGAAGTGAACCCTGTTAGCCACATCATATATATAACTTGAGAACTCACAAAACAAACTTTAACCCTCAGAGAAGAGGACAGTGCAGATATTCATCAAGCAACAATGATAAGGGAGCCATCAACATAAGAACATCAGATGAAGCAGGAACACAATTTATCAAGCGCGTGATCTATTTAATTACAGAACATGGAATCGTGAACAAAATCGAAGAGAAACATAAATGTTATTTGAGTACAGAAGAATAATGTATTTACATAATGATAGCCGAATTTTAAATTATGACCCGAAAACAAAGTTGATATGAGATTTGATCCTTTCCTCGAAAGAAAATTGCGGACACAAATGATTAATAGACAACAGATTGATACTTGTATCCTGGAGAGACAAAACTTCAAGTCTTGGACACCATAAAAATAACTTTTGCAACAGATCAATGATAGATTGTTTAGAAGGCAGGATTAACGTAGCAGATGATTGGACAGTTGTATGTTCATTGAGGAGTGGTTGATCAAATTAGCCGTGATTAACACAACAGACGATGACAGCCCCATAAAAATATCAATTTATCGGTCATAATTATTTATTGGAATAACTTTACTAGCAACTATCTCTATCGTAATTGTCTTCATCAAAGCAATATTAATAAACAAAGATGTGTTACCTGCTCTCCCATTGGTATAGCAATCTGGCAATCGCACATTTTACTCGATCTTAAACAATGGACACGCCAAGTTCCGCTAACGGTAACAAACGCCGTATCCAGGGAACACTCAATTTCCATGGCAACTCCGTGCATGTGAAGTGGGATCAACGCCGGAGGTTCACACCGGCCGTGCACGTACGGCTGGTAAGTCCGAATGTCCGGATTATCAATTATCTCCGGTTCCGGTATCACCGCGTAACACATCGGCGCTGTCGGTAGATACACATCTGTAGTCCTGGATAACGCCGGCTCTGGTATCGGAGCAGAAAACGTTCCTCTGCCATAGAAAATTCTCTTCGAGAGCCTCAGTCCGAACTCAACGGAGCTCGAAAATTGTTCGGCCATCTTTGACCTGGAAGTACTACCACCGGAGGATTTTTCCGGCAGGTGAGTAGCAGAGAAGATTAGAGTAGAATGAAGTTCCACAAAAATAACTAGAGAGAGAAAAGGATGAGAGTTTTCCAAAATTGTTACTAGAATAGTAAGGTCTGTGAGTTTTGAAGCGCCATTAATAATATAGCAATAAGTGAAAAGACGTTGAACATAGGTGAGGAAGGACGAAGGAGGAGCAGGAGAAAGCTCGTAACTACTTGTAAGAGCCGCACTGGAGAGATCAATTTTATTATTATTCTTATTTATTGGATAATGAAAAATAATTAACGAATTCGCTATTGATTAATGCCTCAATAAAAATAGCCAGTAAGAATAAAACACGTGTTACTCAAATGAGTTGGTACTGGAGAGGCGGGCACTGTGAAGGACAAATATTCAATAAGTGAGGTCTATTCTGATTTTGTTAGGTTCATGATTCATCAATATTTTTCAATAGCAAAATTGATTGATTTGATGGATCTGTTTACTTTCCAATTTTTTTTTTTTTTGTTTACCAAACCTACGTGAATAAGAGGGAACTATTACTGATAAGGTTCTTAAACCACACGGGCTATTAAACTGGTCAGATACTAAATAAAGGGTTAAAGAGTCCAATTGAAGTTAATTTGGAGTTAAACTACTGAGAAATTAAAGATTTGAGAGAAAAAAATTAAAAAACCAATTCTTTAAAAAAATAGTGAACTGTGTTGATGCTTAGATCGGACCGATTTTTCGGCAGGTCTAGTCTAAGTTTCATAACCCTAGAAATACTACAAATAGAAAGATATTATTGGCCGGAGATTTTTTAAAATATTATTAAGTTAAAATACTTCTTCAGTCTTACATATAAGACAAACTTTATAGTATAAATCACATTACAAACTTTAATGGAGATACTAATACTTATTTAAGTTAGATCTATTTTATGATGTCCTACGGTAGTTAATTTTGTCAGGGATAAAAAAGGAAATTTATTAACAAATGAGGACCACGCACCAATATTATTAAGTCAAAAGTAAATGACTGGCATGTGATTCATGGGGAAAGAGTTTTTCAAAACCAGGAAAATGATTCAGGATCATTTTTCCTGCGTCTGTGAAGACTTGATTGCTTGTGCTGCTTTATTGGATTACTTTCTTAGCATGTCCACCACATATGGTATATTAATTTTTGAACATATAATAATTGGTACAACTTAAAGTCGTGTAACTCGTCGGTCGGTTTTTAAATAAGATGTAAACTCGTATTGTGAATTCGAACGATAAACTTGTTAAAATTTATTTTTACTATTAAATAGATATTAATAGTGTATAATTACGTAATTAAAATATGAAAAATTGATAACTATTTTATTTAAATATATTTTAAATCTAAATAATTGAAATTATATCATTGACATCCATAATTTATCATATTTAACAAAGAAATTTATGTAAAATTTATATATAAAGCTGCTAATACGATCAAATTGAATAAGTTATTACAAATTTAAAAGTGAGTCAACATGATTTTGTCAGTTAGAAACGTAAAAACAGTAAACTCATTATCTAAAGAGTTTGACCGAATTTACACAATAGTTACGAATTTACTAATGATTCGACCAAATTTTATAAGCTATAAATGTAAAAATGATAAACTTACTAATGATTTGACCAAATTTTATAAATTACTCCCTTGATTATAAATGTTTTGGGAAAATTAAAAATGAATTAATTACAATAAAATCCTCAAATCATCAAATTACGAGGTCCCAAGGGACTTACGTAATTATTTGTATTAACAACGAAATGTTATATTAACAATGGATTAACAACAACTTTTAAATACTATTTTTATATATTAACAATAGATAAATTTTACTTTAAACCCTTTTACAACAAAAAAGCGTAGATTAACAACAACTTTTAAATATCTAAATATAAGACATGGTTAATTTTTTTTTTTTCCATACAAATAATTACGCGAAGTTCCAACAACAAAAATGCATGTATTAACAACAAATTTAAAAACCTCCATACAAATAATTATTTGATGATTTGAGAACTTTTTTGTATTAAATCATATAATATATTTTGTATTATTATATTATATATCAATTTATAAGTTAAACAAAATAGTTTATAGAAAAAAATGATAAATATAAATATTTTAAAGTAATTTAATTAATATCTTTATAAAAATTAACTTTATCTTATATTTAAAACTAAGAAATAATTAATTATGGATAGGGATGGTTCCACGCCAATCTTTCAAGTTGTTGTATAATAATAATATTAATGAATGATTGTAGTGTCAGCCATGCAAGGGTAAGAATAATTATATGTGCTAAGCTTTCTCTCAAAGTTAAGGCTAAGGATTACTTGAACCCTTTTGTTTTAACATGTGCTTCAATTCATTTGCACGGAAAATATAACATTTAATTATTTTGCCAGAGGAAATAAAATATTGTTATTTAATCAAGGTAAGATTCATAGAAATTTTGAAATTTTTATATTGACATTTAACAAAATAATATATATATGAAGATACTTTATGTGCATAAACTAGATATAAAAGGTATTAATCTTTATCAAGCAAAGTAGGCTATATATTAAACTGTTCGTAATTTAAATAACCATTCACATGTGTGATTTAAATGAAGGGAGAATGAATTTGAGGCCCCAGCTAAAGAAAATAATATCAGAAAAGTCCTCATTAACAAATGAACAAGAAGATTAACAAATGCAACAGTTATTATTAACAACTTATAGGACTTGTTAATAGATTATTTCATTTGGTTGTGACCTGAATGTCATTCTCCCATAATTAATATTCGTACAGAATTCATGTGTTTTCGAAGGAAAATAACTAACTAATACAGTACTAAATGTTTAGGAATTTAATAGCATATAGTACTACTCCGATCCTAATTATAAGAACTAATTGACTTTTTTTGAGAAATTAATGAAGCTAAATAAGTTACTTAATCATTTCATATGTTGTGTTTTCTTAGATTATATATTAGTTTATTAGTCAAACTATTTAGTTTGAAGAAAAAAATAAAATAAAAAAAATACTCTAAGCTAATTTAATTAGCTTCATAAATCTCTCTAAAAAAGTCAACTAGATCTTATAATTAGGACCGGAGGGAATAGTAATTAAATGCGACATGTGAATCAAAGAACACATTTAGAATTTACAGTATATATAGCCAATGGAAGTATAATATTTTTGCTGAAATGAAAGAATGATAGTTTATTATCACTTCCGTTGAATTAATTAAGTCACATTCATAATGAGATATAACATCGATAACACATATATAATCTCAACTTGGTAGCGTACGGTGAGAACAAACACATGTGATAAGAAGTCAATTATATTAGTTTAGAGTATTTATTTTTTTTTAAACTTTAAACTAAATATTTTGACTAATAAACTAATATATAATTATAAGAAATTTTTTATAATGATGAAAAAATAAATGATTAAGTAACTTTTTTAAACTTCGTTTTTAAAAAAAAAAGAAAAAAAAAAGAAAACCCGTATCGAACACTTATAATTACCACCACCACCACCGGGAGGTAGTAGTTTATAATATCACTTCCATTGAATTAATTAAGTCACATTCATAATGAGATATACCATCGATAACACATACATAATCTCAACTTGGTAGAGTACGTGAGAACAACCATGTGATAAGAAGTCATCTTGATCATAAATATAAGATTTAGTTGATTTTTTTTAGAGATGTTGAGGAAGGTAAATAAATTATTTAAGTACATCATATGTTGTATAAGATTAAACTTTATATCAGTTCATAAGTGAAACAAATTAACTTAATTTGAAGAAAAAAATAAATGTAAATATTTTAAAGTAATTTAATTAATTTTTTTAATTTTCTAAAAAATATCAATTATATCTTATATTACTCATATGAAAATGGAAGTGAAAACGGAAATTAAGGAGACCCAAATTAACATTAATGGAGCGTACCAATGATGTTTGGGATGCTTTTATGAAATGCTTTATTCTAATCCACTTTACTTCAAAGTTGAAACTGAGGCAGGCCAAAAAAAAAGGTTGAAAGTGAAGTGAAATGATAGAGACGTGATCGGATGCAATGGGGACCACCGTGGTCCTGCTGGTCCCTCATGGGCCCGTCTTTTTTGTTTCTCATAAACTTATATTTACATTCGAAGCTTATATCACCTCAATTTGAAGGATTTAAGGGATTGAAACTAATCCGAATTTGGGTGCGATAAAATTAGAAATAACATTAAAGTTATTCCACCAAAATATTTAAGGATGTTCTATATTTTAGATTATAATTTGGATATTTTGATTAAGCTAATAAAACCACTATCAATCAAACTAATAAGTGTTTGATAGTGTTTTTAATTTTGTGCAGCTCATACTTTATTTATTTATTCTCCCCCAAACCATTCTATACTCAAAGCTTTTACTAGGGGTGTACAAATTCCAAAGAGTAAAGATGAAGTCGATGATGAGAGAAGATCAGAAGAGAGGCTAAGGTTTTTTTAAAACAAAAATTTAGATGAGTTAAGTCTCGAGACTTACTAGGATGAAAACATAACTCCAAATTTAAAGGGCTCTTATAATTATACTTATTGTTTAGCCCAAATTTTCATTGGACTATTCTGAATCAAATTGCTTTGGATTGGATTAGGGAGGTTTTAGGTCTTTTGTGCTTAGCCCTAGTTCTCACCCCTTTCTAATTGTAATATATAAATGTCATATATACTTGATTAGGATTAATGAAATAAATTCAAAAATGGAAAGACCGGTTTTTTTATATACAAAAATTTTAGAAAAATGGTCTGGCTCACCCACGGTTTAAGGGCAGGGCGAAATCTCCCTCCCTTTTGGGTGATACCAATTTTGGGAAGGGCAAGTTGTTTATTACCCTCAAGCGTTTACTTAGATAGTCAGGAGCTAAGATATATTTCTCAACGTCTTGACCAACTCTAAGATCGAACTCCCTTCTTTTAGTAAGAGCGTCTGACCCCTTTACTAACTCAACCTAAGATGAGGTTTTTTTGACAACACTGATTACAAATGCCATGTTTCCTTGTCCATACATGCAAGTGAAAATCTTTTAACAAAATAATTTATCACTTAAAAAGTGAGTTGACACTTATCCACTTAAAAAATTTTGCAAACAAAGAAACTGATGTCACAAAAAATATATGTATATATAAAAATTAATAATAAAACTGGAATGCACACCTCAAGTTTCAGACTCTAACTAACACCCATCCCATATTTAAAAATATACAATAAATAAAATAAAAGTGACCCAACCTATAGGGATTTGTAGCGTGTCCATTGACTTCGAGTCTTCGATGGTGATGGAATGTTTAGGCAAAAACACGTAATAAATCAAATAATGCACAAAGATGGTTAATAAAGATAAAATACGATACGACAAATCATTTAAAAACAATTATATTTTCCTCATATAGCATTTTTCGACAATTGTGTGACATTTTTGTATTTTTATTGCTGCCTTTTCATATGGACTCTTACACAGATAGTACAAAAAATGGAATATTCCATAAACATTTTATGATAAGCTAAAGAAAGAAAGAGACTTCGGTATAAAAAGTCGTGAGTTGTCAATTTAACACTGTGCCTTGTCAAATGTTAGAAATGGTAGAGGTATAGGTCATTAATGACCATTTCAGATTAAGAATTTTTTATTAATATGAAATATAAAAATTATAATGAATTATATTATTTGCAGATTATAGACAGTATAGTATAAATGTAACTTTTTTTTTAGTAAAAATGTAATTCATTCTTCATTATTCATATAAGATATCAGACCAATGTGGCTTGATTTCGTGTTATTGACAAAACGTGATGGATGCTCCTAAAGTCCAAGGAGGATCCAATAAATAGAGATGGGTAGATTCACCTCTTTTTTTTTTTTTTTAAAGGAAAATTTCTCAAAAATATCATTTGAAATTCTAAAAAGTTTACACTGATTTGAAAAATCCCAAATCAGTACTATTATTGGAATATTTTTTTAAAAAAAAAAAAACTACGTAGATAAAAAAATACCATTTGAATTTCAAAATTTTGTTGACAATAATAGTAATAAGATTAACAAAAAAGTAAAGCAATTGACAACTTATTTTATTGTAAAATTATGTATTTATGATTTTGAAATTCAAATAATATTTTTTTAAAAAAAAAATTCCAATTTTCAAATGTTCATAATTTTACAACATTGTTTTTTTAACTTTTAAAGAATTACAATCACCGGCACAGAAGCTCCAGGACTTGCCAGCGGTGGGGTCGTCGACACTCGACGATGATAGTGGGTGGGGCTTTTTATACGACACTTCCAAAATTTCATTTTGGTAATGAATGTTAATTTAGTATTTTGTAAATTGGGGTAATCCTTTAGAACTTAGAATTTTAAATGGTTTTTTTTTTTGTAAAAATCATCTTCTTTTCAATTATTTATTTATTTATTGTTTGGACCAGTGATCCAACTCTGCAGCTGTAGTTGTCTTATTAATTAGTGGCCAATGGGGACCACATTCATTCACATTGAATTTTCTTAAAAGATTTTTTTTTTTGGCAAGTTATTTTAAGAGTAAATACCCTTTTGGCCCCGGAAAAAAACACACTTACGCCGTTTTGGTCCCTCACATGAAAAATGTCGCCCTTTTAGTCGCGAAAATGACGAATAAGAGTCGATTAGTGAACATTTTAGTCTATCACAAATTTCCAAAAAATTCTTTTTAGTTCTTAAAAAAGTCTCATTTTATGAACTAAAAAGGGTATTTACTCTTATTTTAATGTGTGAGTTCTTTCTCCGTTAAATTTTAATCAACTCCTTATAGTTTTTATTTTTATTTTTATATTGTTCTTGTTGTTTTGTATTTTTATCAGTTCGGTATAGTTTTGTTTAATTTTTAATCCAGTCCATATAGTTCTAAATGAATGATAAAAATTTAAAACTACAGACTTAATTAAAAGTAAATAAAGCTATAATGATATGATAAAAGAATTACATAGACCTAATTAAAAATGAAGGAACTATAAATATTTGATAAAAAAATATATGGACCTAATTAAAAGTTAAGTGATATTAGAGGGATTTGTAAATTAATTATCACTGTCTCAAAAGCCCATCAAAATTAGAGTATGTATCGTGACTTAAAAGAGAAAATATTTTTACCAAGCACAATTTATTATATATAAAATTCTCATATGAATGTAGAATTTGAATACGCCTCCTTGTCAATTATAAAATGTGATTAATATCATTCTCAACTAAACCAATATTTCTTCTATCCACATCCCCATCACCAATACTTTATAGTGTCTTTTTCTTGATGTGTTACTATTCTTTTTCACTTAACCTTTTAGCTACTCGTCCTTTTTCACCAAACCTCACCATTAAGAAAAATGTAGTATTTCCACTATAGAAACGAATCACTCACTCTGATCCTAAATATAAGATGCATAATTGACTTTTTTTGGAGAGTATAAGGAAGTTTAGATAAATTCTTAATCATATCATATATTGTATATTATTGTATTATATATCGGTGTATAAATTAGATAAAATATTTTAGACAAAAAATGATAAATATAAATACTTTAAAGTAATTTAATTAACTTCTTTAATATATCAAAAAAAATTAATTTTGTGTTATATTTACTACTGGAGGTAGTAGTATTTACTATACGCACACTAGAGATATTTTACCTTTGTTACTATTGTTTTTCACTTGACTTTTAGGCTTTTAGCTAATAATGAAAGAGAAAATTTCTGGAAATTTTATATTATCATCTAATATCCAGTTTAAAGTTGGTAATTGTCCATCCCAATTCCAAACACAACTATCTCCTCTAAAACTCAAACTCAAAATCTAAAGATATTTAGTAGAACCTTATACTATTAGACCAACTCTATATTAATGTTAAAGTGAAATTTAGTCAAAACGAAAAGGAAAAAAAGAAATCGAAGGGGAAGATATGTAGCTTCAATAATATACATATGGGGCCACTTTTGTTGTAGCAAGGCAAAACATAATCATACACGAAGCCTGACCGGCGAATCTATTCTAGGCCTTCGCCATCAATTCTTTTCTTTTTTAAGAAAAAGAATTATTAGGTTAATATATTTCCTAAAAAAAATCAGCAATCATTATACAATCTCAAAATCTAATAATGACATATCTAGAAAAGAAGTACTATTTTTTTTTGGTTGGAAGAAAAGAAGTATTATCTGTTACGGACCTGACCCACGGCCTAATTAGGGGGCGGCCCAACGGAGTCACGCCGAACCTCGGCGGCCCCAGGGCCCGGCGTGAGAGGATCGCCGAAGATCTCGGGTTCCTACAATCACGGGAATCTATCATATCCATAATCCGGGATATGATAGATTGTGCTAAGATCTGCTGGAACACCCTATAAATCTGAAACACCAAGGTGTACGTTCTAACTCTAAGCTCTTTACATTCGTCTACACAAGACAACCCCACAACACATACCCTCCCCGGGCGAAAGCGCTTGTGTCCAGCGATTCATCGCTACGGATATCTCCACTCTTAGATATTCCGATAAGCAACTCGATCCAAGATCAAATCACCACCATCCGGGCCGGACATCCTGTTCCACTCCGAACATTGGCGCCGTCCCGTGGGGACCGTAAATTTCGATCCCCGTAACCAACAATGGCTACTACCAGAAGCAGCAATCGCAACCCTCACCGTGAAAGTCCATCGCGTGCGCAGGCTGAGACAAGTCGGCAACAACAGACTCAAGGACCTCCCTACTGAGGGTATCCCCAATAACAATGATAGAAAGAATGGGAACGGTGTGTCGAGACACGGCCTCGTCTCTCCGCGGGGAGATAAATGCAACGACATACCAAACCCGGACCTTCTCCTCCTCCGGAAGACACAAGAATCAATTCGAGGAGGATGGAGAATATGGAGAAGCGAAATAACCTCCGCGCGAAGATTTGAGAGTAATGCAACGATCATCATGAAAGACCACTTCCCAAGCTAAAGCGTCGGAACACGACGAGACACAGGTATGAAGAGAAGGAAAGTAAGGATATCCGGAAACACGGAAGCCCTCGGCCGGCCAAAAAATCAAGGCATGACCGGTATGCAGAGAAAATGACCTCTCCGGAAACGGACTCCGAGCATGATGAGATTCGAGACCACACGTCGGCTCGGAAGAAATGTTTTCTAGGAAAGACCTCGGATGACGAAGACCGAGACAGAGAGAGGCCGCTCCGACCAAAGGGCTCGCCCGGGAATATCACGTGAAATATATAGCGGGCCCAACAAAGAACCCTTTCTCGGAAGAAATCGAGAATGCTCCATACCCTAGCAAATTTGAGTGGCCTCTTTACCGAAATATGATGGCGTGTCCGACCCGAGGGCCCATCTCGACGCCTTCGAACTACTCATGTTCATAAGGCAAATCAAAGGCTCGGTCATTAGTCGGCTTTTCGCGGCCACATTGATCAAACCAGCTCAAATCTGGCTCCACACGCTGCCAAGAAGGTCCATCCATGATTTTCAAGACCTTGGGCGAAAATTCGAATTGAATTTCGCAACTAGCCGGAAACAACCCAAATCTCAGTATACCCTGAGTAAGATAAAGCAACGACGGGGGGAGACGCTACAAAAATATTTTGACATATTTAAGGAGGTGGCCCTCCAGGTAAGATCTCTCTCGGAAAGCGTTCACATACATTGCCTCGTCGACGGCTTGGATCCTTCTTCCCGGCTAGCAAATTCCATCTTCAAGAACCGGGTATACACTCTCACCGAGTTTAACACTCGAGCGAAGCAGTATTTGGAAGTAGAGCGAGATGGAGATCGCCAATACTAATGGAGATGACAAACGAAGAAGTACACCGCCCCGTAATAAGAATCAGCCAAGTGGTCGTAGGGAAGACTCCCGTAGTCAGAATCGGGATAGCAGGCCAAAAACCGACAAGTCAGAAAAGAAGCCGAGGTATGAGAGATACACTCCGCTCAATGTTTCGTGAGGCCAGTTATGGAAAGAAGTGGCCTTCACGGAGATGAAAAAAGTTGACAGACCTCGGCCCACACGGTTTCGGCCCACCACGGATCATTCAAAGTTCTGTGACTTCCACGATGGACCGGGCACACTACGGATCAATGCTACGAACTCAGGGACGCAATTGAAAAATTCATCCGAGAGGGTAAGTTGTGCCAATACCTGATAAAAACATAGGGTCGGAAGAACAACAAAAGGAAACAAGGAGGTCGAAGTCCGAGTCCGACCCCACACGATCGGAAGGTCGATGGAATAGGACGAAAGTCATCTTCCGATGACGAGCGTTCCGGAAATAGACATGAACCACGGGTGCAATGTAATCGGTGGAGGCATGGGCGGAGGAGGAGACACCGCAAGTCAAAGAAGAAAATACTTGAGGAGGTACTATCGCAAGAACCCCCCCAAGTTCAAGGATGACCATGGCCGACCAACGCCTCCATCATTGTAGTTCACCTCCGAAGACCTAAAAGACGTTGTCTTTGGGACACCAAGATGGATTGGTAATTACGGGATCCCGGTAAACGCCTTGTGAAAAGGATTTTCGTTGACTCGGGGAGTTCAGCGGATATTATTATGTGGGACGCCTTTAAAAGGATGAACTTGGATAAAGAAGACCTACGTCGTGCAAGACAACACTTGTGGGCTTTAACGGGGAGCAATCCGGCCAAAGGGGGTACATCGACCTAAAGGCGACGTTGGGAACTAAAGAAGCCTTCAAAGCCGAGAAGGTAAGATTCATCGTGGCCGACTTCCCTCTCCGTACAATATGATATTGGGCAGACCAACCATCCACAGTTGGGATATGATTGTTTCCACCAAGCATCAAAAATTAAAGATGGTTAGCTCCAAAAACCAGGTAATCACCATAAACGGGGACCAAAAAGAATCTCGGCAATGTTACTATGAAACTATGCTTGAGAACGAGACCGAGAAGGCATCATCATCCCAGGATCAAAGCGTTGAAAGAACCTCGGGCGGGGAAAAAGGCAAACAACAGGGCCGACCCGTCAGTGTGGTGGAATTGGATATAAGAGATGAGGAACCTGAACATCCAAGACCCGAGCCAGAAGGGGAGTTGGAAGATTTAATCTGGGGAAGATCCGACCAGTCACGAAGATAGGCGCAATGACCCCCGGAGCTCAAAGAGACATTAAGCGAGTTCCTAAAAGCGAACCGAGACTTATTTGCATGGAGGGCCTCGGAAGTACCTGGAATAGACCCCACCTTCTGCTGTCACAAGTTGGCGATTAAACCGGGATTGACCCCGGTATCACAGAAGAGACGAAAATAGGGGACCGACAGGTAGAACGCCTTAGAAAAGCATGTGAAGGAATTATTAGAGGCCGGATTCATCCGGGAAATACAATACACCACATGGCTATCTAATACGGTCATGGTCATAAAGCCTAACGGGAATTGGAGAGTATGTATAGATTACACCAATTTAAACGAGCACGCCCTAAAGACTTTTACCGATCAGAGCATCGACCACTTGGTCGACAGCTCATCCGGATTTCAACTACTATCCTTCATGGATGCTTACTCCGGATACAATCAAATAGCGATGCATCCAGAAGATTAAGAATGGACGGCCTTCATAACCGACAAGGCCAATTATTGCTATAATGTCATGCCGTTCGGATTGAAAAACGCCGGGGCCACCTATCAACGGATGATGAACAAAGTCTTTGAAGACCAGCTCGGTTGAAATATAGAAGTGTACATTGACGATATGATCGTCAAGTCCATCAAGCCGGGAGACCATATCCGAGACCTCAAACAAACGTTCGAAAAGTTGCGGAAGCACCGAATAAGGCTAAATTAGGCAAAATGTGCGTTTGGAGTCCCGGCAGGAAAGTTCCTCGAGTTTATGCTTACACACCGAGGAATTGAAGCAAACCCTGACAAGTGTAAAGCGGTGTTGGAGATGAAAGCACCGACCAACAAAAAGGAAGTACAACAACTAACCGGGAGATTGGCGGCAATGACAAGATTCTTGCCTAGGTCGGCTAAAAACGCGTTACCCTTCTTCAAGCTGCGAAGAAGGAGACACGAGGGATGGAACCCGAGAATGTGAATCCGCATTTGCCAAAATCAAACAGTGCTTGGCAACCCCGCCGGTCCTATCCAAGCCTGACCTAGGAGAGACAGTTTTCCTGTACTTGTCTGTAGAAGAAGAAGCTATAAGCGCCGCTCTAGTACGTGAAACCTTAGCCGGTCAAGTACCAATATATTTTGTTAGCAAGGCATTGCAGACCTCGGAACTCAGATATCAGAAGTTGGAGAATGTAGCATTTGCTTTATTAATGGCAGCAAGACACCTACGCCCGTATTTCCAAGGGCACAAAGTCGTAGTACGGACCAGTCAGCCAATCCGGCAAGTTCTACACAAGCCAGACTTGGCCGGACGGATGACAAGTTGGGCCATAGAGTTATCTGAATTCGACATTACATACGAGGCCCGGCAAGATGATAAAGTCGCAAGCTTTGGCCGACTTCGTTAGGGAACTCACCCTAATCCACGGCCGAAAGGGATGTCGGCCTCAAAGAATGGAAGGTGTATGTTGACGGATCCTCAAATGCAAAAGGAAGTGGAGTTGGAATAATAATTGAAAATCCAGACGGAGTCGCCGTCAAACACTCTCTTCACCTCAAATTTCCGACATCCAACAATCAGGCAGAGTACGAGCGGTGCTTTGCCGGCCTCGAACAAGCAAAAGAGCACGGGGCACATAAAGTCAAAGTCCCGACCGACTCCCGGCTCATTGCGGCTCGGATAGAAGGCTCGTACCAAGCAAAAGGCCCATTCGGCAAAGTATCTAAACAAAGCTAGGGACATGATGGCCGAGTTTGAAGAGAGGTCGCTCACGTCCCTCGGGAGGAGAATACCGGGCGGACATACTATCGAAATCGGCTAGCACCAAAGGTCCGGGAATTACCGAACCTTGGTCCAACAAAATCTGGACGAACCAAGTTGTGTCATGTCCATATCATCAGCCTCGGACTGGAGAAAACCAATCGAGGACTATCTGGAAAGATGAATTATACCCATTGACAAGACAGAAGCTAGAAAGTTGATCCGACAAGCCGCCATGTACACTATGGTGGACGATCAATTATATAGGAAAGGATTACACTCTCCCATGATGAGATGCTTGAATGCGGCCGAGGCCGTGCGTTCTCGCCGAGATACACGAAGGCATTAACGGTCGGCATATGGGGGAAAATCCTTAGCTCGGAAAGCACTTAGAGCCGGGTAATTCGGCCAACGATGGCGGCCGACTCCATGGAAACTTGTAAAAGGTGTGACAGTTGTCAGAAACATGCCAACATCCTTTGGCGTTCCCCATCGGAGCTGAAAAGCATTACGGCCCCCTGGCCTTTCTACAAATGGGGGATGGATCTTCTTGGACCATTCAAAATAGCCCCAGGACAGTTATGGTATCTCATTGTCACCATCGACTACTTTACCAAATGGATAGAAGCCGAGCCGTTGACCACGATCACCTCGGCCCGCATTCAACGATTCTTTCGGCGATAGCATCGTCTCTCGGTTCGGGATCCCTACGAGATAATTACGGATAACGGGACTCAATTCGTTGACAAAGGGTTTCAGAGTATGATGTCGGACCTCGACATCATCCATCACTTTGCATTTGTCGAACACCCTCAATCCAATGGGCAGGCCGAGGCCGCCAACAAAATCATTGTCGACGGATTAAGAAGACGTATGGAGGACGCCGATTCTTCCTGGGTCGAGCAACTTTACAATGTTTTGTGGGGATACAGGACTAGTGTCCAAACCTCCACTCGGAAACTCCATTTCATTTAACATACGGATGCGAGGCTATGATCCCTCGAGATAGGCCAACCGACATGGAGGAAAATGAAAGCTAGCGGGGAAGGAGAAGACTCGAACGGTGACGCCTTGATGACGGAGTTAGACCTCATTGACGAGGCACGAATCGTGTCGCACCGCGAGACTTAACGCCAAGCAACTCATCGCAAATGCGAAGTACAACCGAAAGGTGAACCCTTGCTCCTTCAACCGGAAACCTGGTGCTCCGACGCGCCGACATCGGGAACAAGAACGCCGAGAGATGGCAAGCTAGCGGCAACCGGGAGGGTCCTTACCGCATAAAGGAAAATCTGGAAAGGGCGCCTACGTCCCGAGACCACCGGCGTAAAGCCGGTCACAAGGACTTGGAATGCCGACAACCGAGAATCTATTACGGTTAGACCTCGGTCCACCTACTAAGATAGGACCGACGGGCGAATTTGTTTTTATGCTTTTTCAATTGATTTAGTATCTTCAATTGCAGTTTTATATTTCGCTGAAAGACAGCACACATTGTTTCTTTCAAACATTCTTATTTAAGACTCCCTAGTGGAAGCACCAATTATGCATTACAGATTGGTTAAATAAGTTATCATCGAGGCATAAGAAGCCGCGGTCAAACGAAAATCCCAAAAGAAGGGAATACACTCGGGCTGCCACGCCCCGGTCGCGAGATGGTAAAAACACTATCTCTATTATAAAATAGATGCATCGAAAAATGCTCCTAAATAGGGAAGTGAATTGTCACGCAGGTTCCGATCAGGCCGACATGTACAAACGTGCGTTTATACACCACGATTACGCATCTGACATTTTGCCCATATTCTAGAAAAACATCCCCGGACAGCCATATCCGGATCTCGTGCTTCGAGTTTACTCCCTACCCCTATTCCCAAGTCAACCTATCGGAAGTAACACTTAGCGATCTTTAACATATAAAGGCCACGGCCCGGCCATAAAAAACAGAATGTTAACTTAAACAAAGTTGACAAAACAAACGATTGGTTGAAATCAAGTTTATATATAATTAAAGTAGCAATTTTACAAGACTACAAAGTCAACCCGGTACAAACCACCGGTATAAAAAGTATAAAGCTACAATAATTAACTTAAGGGAGCATTATTTTTCGGGGCTACCACCTCGGTAACCGGAACAGACTTGGAGCTCCCTTCTCCACAACCATCGGCTCCTTCGGCACCCTGATCTTCCCCTTCCCCGTCCAGATCCTCCTCAAAAAGGGAGTCAGAGTCGTCCGCGGGTGAGAGAGGGCCGGATGGAAAACGCCGTCCTTCACATATGCCCTGATCATACCCATCCGTCTTCAGTTCCAACTCAGGATTGAGATGGCAGATTTGAGCTAGGGCCATCTTGAAGCAATCGGCGGCGGCCTCCTTCACGATCTCTTCGGCGGTAAGGCGAGCTTGCTTCTCCTCGGCAAGGGCAGCTTTAGTCCGCTCGAGCTCGGAGCACAGATCCGCCCGCTGAAGCTGAAGGGACTTAAGGGCATCTATGCCTGCTGAGTGAGCCTTTTGGAGAGCGACGAAGTCCGAGGAAGTCTTGTCAAAGGCTTATTTGGTGAGAAGAAGCTCCTCGGTCGCTTTCCCGGCACTTGCCCTCGCAACCTCAAGGTCATCTTCAGCCTTCTCCTTGGACTTCACAGCCTCGCTCTTCTCTTTCCGCAGCTGGCGAGCCTCGACAAATGTATTCACATATTTGGTCTTCAAGTACAAATACGCCTGGGCTAGACCAACACCCTGGCAGAGGCGTGTCTGGATATCGTGAACCACGGCCTCGTCAATATCGGCCCGGCGGTAAGGCATTCGTAAATTGACGAGGTGGCGGGAAGGCAACCTCGAGCTCTTCGGTCTTAGACCCTCTCCCAAGCGAGACCTCGGTTGATTTTCAGGGTGGGAGGAGGAGGAGGAGGCGACGACCCCTCAAAAATCTCCTTACCCTTGGATGGAGAGGCGGCAGATGGTTGGACAGGCTCACCGCCAGGTAACGAAGGCGTCTGAGTAGGGGACGGAGCCTTGATTTTCTTAGCCACCCTGGCTTGGTTTTCCTCCGAGGACGGCCTTTTCTGAGCCTCCGAGGACGGACGCTTGCGGGAACTTTTCTTAGGCGGAGCACCGGGGGCAGGCGTCACGACCGAAAGATATCGGGGCAGCTCCGCCATAGGTTGAGCTGCAAAAAAGTAAACCCAGTTGAATTAGTAAGGAAGTAAAGCAAGATGTAAGCATAGTAATAAAAGAACCTCGGGATGCATACAAATTACGTATCCCGGCTTAGAACCGCTCCGTTAATAAAAAATGCTTTGCGCTCCCGGCACCACAAGATTTAGCCCGGGATACCGGGCGGTCAATCGACAGGACCTCGTCAACTGAAAGGTCATCAGACTCTACTTGATAGGAGGTGGAGGTCAACTTATGATGATCATAGGTCCAGTAAAGGGGGAACCTCCACTCCACATCGCCCGCCTCGGCCCCCTTCAAGAACCATGGGCATTGGGTTTGGCCACTACCTTGAAGTAGCCATCTTTGAAATGCTTAAATGAATCAGAGAAGGCCGTAAGGAGTTTTTTGTCCGGATCACCCCGGAGAGAGGTAAGCCCCTTTAGCTGCTCTGGCTCCTTACCAGACCGCGGAGTAAAAGGACAGAAAAAGAAGAAGAATAGGGTGGCAATGCACGGAATAGGGATCGAGAAGGACCGACATAGGCTCAAACGCCACTATATAGGCCCACCCGTTGGGGTGAAGGCGAGAAGGGCTAGATGGAGATGGTTTAGACAGGGACATTTGAAACCCTGAACGGAAGCGAACACCGAGCCGGTCAAATAAGCTTTGTATAAGAAAAGAAGTTGGTAAAACCTTCAGCCCTAGAAGCACGAGACGGGCTCGTCTCCACCGGGGGCAAAAGTAACGACCTTCCATAGCCGATAGTCTCATCGGCGGAGGGCACATACGGTCATCAAAGAATGGGTCGTCAACACATCCCGGGTCACCCAAGGGAATCTTTCGATAAGATCTTGGGGAATGTTGGAGGAATCCGACCTCCCAGCGTTCGAGGGGGCATTACTTGGCGAAGACGACGACTCCATTTACCTATAAAAGCAAAAAATAGTACTAAGGTCAGTAAGTGCGAAAATACCTGACACAGGCATAACAGCCGGACGAGAACAAGAAGTGGATAGGCGATGGGAAGATGACCCCCAAAGCCCGAGGTTGAGTTAGAGGTAGAAGCCGATCTATGACGGCAGGAGCCTAAAATGGCGTCGGCCACAGGAATCTTCGCCGGTCGCGACATAGTATGAGCTCGATTCTAGACGGTCCCAAAGAAGGACCGGATATCCCTCGGGCATAGAAGCGGACCTAGGTCGAACGGGGGCTCCCGAAGGTTGACGGAGTCTGCCGGAATTACCACGACCTCGTCCCGATCTTCGGGAAGAGGTCTAATAAGGGGACGGGACTCTCCAACGGCCCTCCTACCCGAGCTACCACCCAAGGAGGAGGCTAGCCTTTGCTCCTCGAACAGAGGAGTGCCAAGCAGCCAATGGCTTATTCAAGGGTAATGAGCACGAAGTGCTTCCTCCTCTTCAAAGGTCAAGTCACGACTCGAAGTCGAAGGTTGACTAGTTCTATTCATTGTCACCAAATGATGCAGACCTAAAGAGACAGAAAATGGCAATGAGGAACATAGCGAAAACTCCTCCAGGAGTGAGGGCATGCGATTATAGGTGGAAGTAATATAGGTGGAAGTAAGTAAACCTGACGCTTTAATCCTACCCAGAAACCCCAGACGATGAACAAGCCTACTGGTTTTGCGTTAAAACTAACGTTCGATACTGGGTTTTTACTAAAACCAACTAAACTAAGCAAAGAAGGTAGAAATCCAAAGTAAAAAGTTGAATACGGTAAAAGAAATGACTTACCGGAGAATAAGAGAAGGTCGAGTGGAGGACAATCGCCGGAGGGAGAAAACTTGAGAGCCGCCGGAAGCAAAAATCCCAGTTCTTCGGAGAAGATGGACAATAGAGAAAAAAAATTAGAGAATGGTCGAAGATGGTAGACGAAAATGAAGAAAAACAAGGTTAAAAACCTTCGGAATGATAAGAGGCGCGAAAAGGCGCCGGGGAATTAAGGGTAAAACCAGAAATTCACCTGCAAAACGGGGTGACGTACCCCGGGAAGCACGCGCATTAAATGTGCACGGAAACCGAAGGCGGCAGGGAATGACGGTTGCAAATCCTCTCCATTCCAAAGACACCAGGTGGCAGGGCGTCATGATGGCGAAGTCGGAAGGTTTTGGCGCCATGATGGCGAAGTCGGAAGGCTTTCGACCTCGAAACCAAGCAAACCACCCGCCACCTCGGGCCCCTAAAGTCACCAACGAGATGCCGACCTTTGAGAAACGATCTCGGATCCGGAAGACCGGGCAGCCACCTCGGATCCACGCACCGGATAGGTAACCCGACGAGAATACCCGGTCCGGGGCAAGGACACATCCTAGCCTGGAGAGTAAAGTACACCCCGGCGGCTCAAAACCTTGAACTACCGAGCGGGGGCAAGCACACGGACCTGACCCACGGCCCAATTAGGGGGCGGCCCAACGGAGGCACGACTGAACCTCGGCCCAGCCAGGGGACGGCCCAGTAGAGGGATGCCGAGTATCCCGGGTTCCCCTACAATCACGGGGCAATCTATCATATCCATAATCCAAGGATATGATAGATTGTGCGGTCGTACTGTGGAACACCCTATAAATACAAGGGGAAACACCAAGGTGCACGAGTTCTAACTCTAGCTCTTTACATTCCGTACTTCACAAGACAACCCCATCGAACACATACCTCTCCCCCCGGGGCGAAAGGCCTTGTGTCCAGTGATTCATCGCTCACCTTTGGGATATCTCCACTCTTAGATATTCCTAAGATAAGCAACTCGATCCAAGATCAAATCATCGGCCATCCTGTTTTGGACATCCGGTTCCACTCCGGAACACTATCAATGAACACTACATGAAGAGTTGTCAAATAACCTAATAAAAAAAAAGTCCTGTGTAAAATATTTTTATTTTTTTTGTTAAAAATATGCCATATTGGTGAGAAGCTCCGACGATGAAAGTGAATGGTATGTCTCTGAGAGAAAAGCTTCTCGAAGGAAATCCACCTCCAACAAAACTTTGAACTGGATAACTTCAAAATTTAGGTTTTGACAAAAGTTTGTTAAACACTTTAAAATTGTCCAGAAGCTATTTTGCATCAAAATCTAAGTTTGACAAAATTTTGCCAAACACTCCAAAATTGTCTAAAAGCTATTTTACATCAAAATCTAGGTTTTAGATCCAAAACCTAGTTTTTGAAAAAAAAAAACTATTTTTTTTAGATTTTTCTTTCTTCTATGACATCATTAGTATTTTTTCCATATTCGTATTTTTTTTAGTACCTTTCAGTATTTTGAAATAATTTTTTAAGATTAGTTGTTACCTTGAAATATTTTTTCATTATCCTAAAAATAGTTTTCAATATCATGAAGTATTTTTCAGTATCCTTAAGTATTTTTTTAATATCCTGATTTTTTTTTCAAGATTATTCAATACCCTGATTTTTTTTTCTAAGATCCTGAAATAAATTTTTAAAACCATGAGAAGTATTCTTTCAATATCGATCAAGATAAGTATCTTTTTAGTACCTGTTAATACATTGAAATATTTCTTTAAGATCAGTCATTACCCTGAAATATTTTTTCAATATCTTAAAATAAATTTTCAAGATCATGAAGTATTTTTTCAATATCTTTAAGTATCATTTTTAGATCTTCAAGACTGCGAAATATTTTTTAAAAGATTAATTATTACTCTGAATATATTTTTTTAATGTCCTAAAATAAATTTTTAAGATCATGAAGTATTTTTTCATTACCAGTCAGTATCCTTAAGTATTTTAATTTTGTACACAAATTTATGTAATTTTTTGTGTTTATTATGAAATGTAATGTTTATAATATTAAAAATACAACCTTATCTTTTATATGCAATTATACCAAAAGCTAATGTCATTTTTAGTAAATTTGACCCTAAAAAACTATTCTAATAACAATATCTAAACACGGTCATTTTTATCCAAAAACGATTATCTAAAAGTTCCAAAAATCATTTTTACTTCGTAAATCTAAAAAACTATTCTCCAAAAATTAATTCAAAACGGACCCTTCATGTTCTCATAAGAGATCTCATCATCACCCTGATGATGAATGAAGACCATGGTCCAAAACAAGACACAAGAACCCAACACAGGAAAAAACTGCCTGAACTAGCCACTTCCACAAAGGAGCTCTCTCTTTTCAAATTATTGCAAGAGACAAACCACACCGATCTCCTGCCAAAGAGTCTTCTAGAACCCGTCATACCCACTATCCCTTCTACCCAACTTCAACCTTTTCCCTGTATAGCAATTATGCAACCTTATGCCCAAAAGTTTCCACCTCTTAAACGAAGGAATACTAAGGTCTCATCAAGATCTTATAGTTTCTTATGAGATTACCTATCATTCTATCAAGGAGTTTACAAACCTGCTTTGTAGCTATTTTAAATTTTAAATAAAGGTATTTTAGAAAAATAAATATAATTAACTAATTTAACTATTATATTTAATATTTTTAAAATTTAATAACTACATATAATTAGGACAAAAAAATATTATAAAAAAAAGTGAACGAGTCACTTTTTGTTGCATATGCGGAAGAATTTCCAAGTTTGGGAAAAAGTATGTTTGTGGAATCGCTTTTCTTTTTTGTGATTCCCAAGTGATGACGACTTTTTCGGATTCCGTTGGACCAAAGTCCAAACACTGCCTCCCGAAATGGCCACGTACTACTCATTTTGCTTCAACTCAAAGGGTACAAATAACGCCACTTGATTGTCCATGAGATTCATCATTGCCCTCTAATCCTCTATTGTCGCTTCAAACATTATTTCCTTGTTTTGTTATTTATTTTATCTTTTATATTTATTATTTTTAAACTTATCTGCTTATTTTATGAACTTATATACTCCATAGTCATTTTTATAACAGCCTAAAATATAAATTATTTTAGTCCTTATTATAAGAACTTGATAAAAACTGTCTAAATATTTAATGAGTTTTTTTTTTAAAAAAAAATTATCCTTCATTAATTATATGAATGGCATTGATTAAAAATTTGATAATATCTATATTTACTTTATTTCTCTCTTACTCACCCCTCATAAATAAGGGCATACTTGAAAAAAAAAAAAAAGCTTATTTCAGATATACTTATTATTTTTAACTAATTTTAACTACTTTCTTAAACAATGTAATTTGGTTATCAGACTTGTATAAAAAAAACCGAAGGGAGTATAATCTAATATTACATATAAATATTTTAGAGAAATTATGTCACATATGTTATAATTAAGTAGTTCACTTAACTTCTTTAATCTCTTGAAATTAGATAAATATGTTTTAGATTGAAGATAATAGGATACCACTTTTTACCATATCAAAGGAAATTTGTGTTTCCCTCAATCTTTAATAATTATCACCATCGACATCGTCAATTAGGTATGTCTAATAAATGTCTCTGAGTCATGCATGTGTATGCATGAAATAATTCAGACTGTGAAAATTGCAAAGGACAACATTAAATAAGTTATAGTTTACTAAGGTTACTTAGTCTAGTAGTTGACTAGCTATATGTACTATAAAATGAGTGAACTGAATTCAAATTCAATCTTGTTCAAAAAGGCCCTTGGGGAGAGGGATCTTAGAAGCAGATGCTTGATTCAGATTAGTCGCTTGTTCGGATATCTAACAATATGATTTCAAAAAAAGGTTCGGATGTTGGATAGCTTATAAGGTTATAAAAAATAATTAGTTATAGTTTTAATCTCTTGGTAATTATTTTTTGAGATTTTTTGGCATTAGGATTGAGAGGGGTGATTATCTTATACTAAAATGAAAATATCTTTGTGAGTATTGTTAAGAAATGGAAAATAAAAAATAAAAATGGATGAAGTCCCCACAAGGGATCAATAATAGAAAATCTTTCCTTTATTCTCTTATGTAAAATATTTGGGAGAGAGTTGTGAAAGTCCAAATTATAAATCACTAATCCAAATGTATGAAGAAAAATTACTTTTTTTTTTTTCAATCATGCCCTCGATAACAGTGCTGAACTAGTTTCATCAGTCATCACCAACAACAAAAGAAAAATTAGTGAATTTAGTTAAACATTATTTATGGTAGAAGCCTACTCATTTAGTCCGGGGCTTCAAATTTAGATAAATTTAATTGTTTTAAATGTTTTTTTTTATTAAAATTTTGATATTAAGTTAGATGATTGTGACTTTTTTTTTTTTTCTTAAAAAAGCTAAAGTAATATTTGATATCTACACATAAAATAATGTCTAATTCTTAAGTTATTATTTAAAAATGAATCTATAGTAACTATTTGATAACTGTAAAAATAAAATGGGTGAAATGAAATCATGTGAGAGAGGTAACTGAGCAATAATTGGAGGACAAATTACTAATGATTATCCAGGGCATAACTGTTAGAGTGAAAACATATGATTAGAAACAACACAATCTTGTCTTGAAAGTTATTTTTGAGGAATTTTATCTTAGAAGTGTCAAAAAGTGGACAATTTTGCCATCTTAGTTACCTTTGAACGTTAGTTGACTAAATATACTGAGCTAATAGTCCATATGTTATCTATGTTATCTTTTTTAAGATGCAAAATCTACTCCGAAAATCCATGTGTCATCTAATTCATTTTTTTTTAAAGTTGGATTTAAATTTTTTGGGTAAATTTGCACCTAAACAAAAATGACGTGAATAACATGTGTGCTACAAACTCAACATACTTGATCAATTAACGGTCATAATTAACTAAGATAAGTAGATAACTGTCAGGATAAAATTGCCCCTTAACTGATAGTTATGTCACGCACTCTCTATCTTATGTTTTGTATCAATCAAGGGTATTTTATTAAATTTCGTTTGAATTTAGGCTATTTAATTTATTTTCTTGGCAATTATGTAACTGTTTTATTAATGAAGTCAAATAATTAATGTGATATAGTGATATTGGAAGTGAGCAATAATAGGAGGACAGGTTTGGGTAATGACGTGCAAAAGGGCCATTCCTGTTGCAATGATTCCCAACATGGTCCAAATAATGACTCAACTATTGAAATCCTCATTTAAGGCCCTGCTTACATTTTTTCTATCTTGTTATGGGTCCAAATAATGATTCTTATTTTTTATACTAACGTTATGGGTCAAGTCCATGACAGTCCAGACGCTGCAATACCCCCCTCTCTCTCTATATATTTAATTCTTTTTAATTTTAGTTCCTCCTCCCTCTCTCTCTCTCTCTCTCTTTTTTTTTTTCCCCAATTCATTAGCTAAAAAGCTTTCAAATATAATTGTTTGCCATTGCATATACTTCAATTGTCTAGTAAGAAAGATTTAATTACGTATGCCAATGCACATGCTTTTAGAGTTAAAAACCGTTAAGTCTTTCTTCATAGCATACATGACACGTCTTTATTTTATGGCTTTTAATCTTTGAATATTAGCAAAATTTACCCTTTTTTTATATAAAATTTTTAGGAAATGGGTTAAGCTCACATACGATCTAAAGGCAGGGTGAAGTCTCCCTTCCTCCTAAGTGATACCAATCACCGTAACACATTTCTAAAAAGGACTGTGATAATGGTTCCGGGCTTTTAATTCCTTCTTGTCCAAAAAAGGGTTTTTAATTCCCTTACCCTCTTGTAATGCTCCATCTTTCCTATTTAATTTCTCAATCATCTTTTCATAATTAGATTCTAAATAAAATTAGAAACACTATGCTATCTTAAGAGTCATAAAATGGTACGGCTTTGAGTTTGACTGTTTTGCATTTATTACGATTTATGTAAACAAATTAAACAATTACCTTACATGAAAATTTTAAAAATTGAGATATTATAAAGAGTAAGGTTGTCAAACCCGTAAATTTAAGTAAATTCGTAATGTAATACCCTAGGATCTTGTTTATCTGGAACCCTATATTTGAGAATTTGTCTATTTTTGGGAGATTACTTAGGCCTATTTTTGGGAGTGACAAATTTGGAACCAGAATTTTTGGACCTATGAATAGTAAATACTATTCAAAAATACGTATTCACTATTCATAAATACGTATTTACTATTCATGTGGGACCCACGTCAAATTATTTCTCCCATGCCGACAGACATTCACGTGAAGTTTGAAAAAAAATGTCCGCGGGACCCACTCAATAGTAATTTACTATTTGAATAATAATATAATATTCTTTCTCCCACTTCTGAAGAACGCTATATGAAATAATTGTGAAGATGTGGAAATCCTGGAGAAAATATAAGGACTTATCTGGAACCCACATAATTTAACCTCGAAAATAAGACCAAATGAAGGTTATTTTTGCTAACACCGAAGAATAAGTTTAGTCCAACCAGGGAAGTCTAATTAGACCATAAATCCCGGTATTTTACTATCAACCAAAAAGTATACTCGAAATTTAAAAGTGTTAGTGATTGGTCTAGTAACCATAAATGAATTTCGTGAAAGTAAAGAAATCAGATAAAAGATATTTTGTGAATAGGCAGATAAGAAAAGTGTGAACCAATAGAAAATAAATCATAACTTGAAATCCTTGAACTAAGTAGAAAACAACTGGACATATTATGGATCAGTGCATTTTTATCTAGAAGATGACATTAGCGAAGTAATTTACGTAGAATCGGCGTTTGTCCAAAAATGTTCGGGACAACTAAATACCCTTAATGGGATCAAAAAATTAGTTAACTTAAACATTTCCAAAGAAGAAGAATAGACCTTCAAGGTTACGTTCTCGGATTTTTGAGGGCCAAGATGTGACCTTCAAATTTACCTAGATCCGATCGGTCCGTAATTAGGAATAGTGATTTACTATTGGAATAATAATATAATATTATATTATTAAAATATTAAAACCTTTCAGTCGTATGAAACGAGGGAAGCGAGTGATGATTTTATATTTTAGGGAAAATTACCTAAAAAGACCCAGAGGGGAAAATTACACTTAAGGACCCATTTTCCACCCTATAAATAGAGGCTTCACTTCTTCATATTCTCCACACCAAATCAGCTCAAGAGGTGATTTTTGAAGGAGCTAGAGAGAAGGAGGAGCCCGGAGAAAGTGTAGCGAAGCCCTGGGTAAATTCTTCGGTCCCTAGTCTTAAACTTTAGTAGTTCTTTCAAATAGTTATAGTAGAAATGCTAAGTAGATATTTATTTTACCAAAATAGTTTAGATATTATGTTTTAGGGATAAATATGATATTTATTTCAAAAATATATTGGGAGAAGAGATATGTCAAAATTTTGGAGAGATAGGGTCAAAGTAGCGAAGCTGCAGCGGGCGAAATTAAATTAAGGGAGTCAGGGGTAAAATGGTAATTTGTACCTAAAATGCCTGTTATGCTGCTAGATATTGATAAATATCATCCTTATAGGATATCTGAAGATTCTGGAGGCAGATTTGATGGACGGGTGTATTACTATACGTGAATAGTACCGTATACATGAATAGTAATTACTATTCACATGGAAGGAAGGTACGTTCACGTACTGTAACTTTAACTCTGATGTGTCTTGTATTCTTATATGTGATGAAATGATTCATGTACTGTGGCTAAGACTTTGTCTTAGGTCATTGTTTATATACATTCAGCTTGATACGGGTTATAGTCTTGATAATGCCGTGAGATTGTTTTCCTAGCGCTGAGGACACGAATAGCTATCGTGGCACTGGTTAGTGCAAACGTGGATAGACTTTACATGTGCTATGTGCTATGTACTGTTGTTGTGTTGACATTACATCTGCTGTGTGCTTATGTATTGTTGTAACCTTACATGTGCTGTGTGCTATGTATAGGTTAATGCTAAAATGTAATGAATATTTGTCATACATATACTGTTATACTTTTCATATGAGGTTAACTGTTACCTGAGGTCCGATGGGTATTGGATCTCAGATCTGTCTAATAGTTCAAGTAAAGGAATCGGGATCGGAGAAGGTACCAAGGGATGGAGCCGTAGATAAACACCGATAAATGGAGCCGTGAGAAGGTACGGTCAAAGGAAATGAGGAAGAAAGTCAACAAAACCTACCGTATTGCATGAATCTAATAAGGTTACTTCATATCATTTGGTGCTTAAACTAGAAGGGTCGTCTATGTGGTTCGATCAATCGATCGCCTAAGCACGGTGAGACTCCCACTAGACCTACCCGGCTGGCCAAATGAGATGATCTAACGAGTTAGGTTCTATGCCCCAAGTCTACTCAAGGCTTGGTTGAAGAGGTATAGTTACATGTAAGAATTGTAATTATAAAGTTTTGTATTACTGTATCACATGAATAATTCCTTCGGGAGATTTTGTAATATATATATCAGTATACGTCAGGCATCATCATATGTCTGAGTATTTTTATATCAGTGACTCATTGTTAAATTCGTTGTTCAAATTTTTAGTACATGCTCTCCGTTTTCGCAAAAACGCTAAGTCATAGCACCTCAAAACTCTGATAAATTTTTATAAAACCACGTGTCACCGGCACGATTTATGCTACGAAATTTGGGGTGTTACACGTAACAGTGACGTAAACTTATATTATGAACTTAATTAATTTTTAGGATATTGGTGTTACAAGAAAAATATTTCTGAATGTAGAACTAGAAATTAATTAATTTGAGATACTGGGTACAAAAAAATTTCAGGATACTACATATAATTAAATCTAAATAAATAATAAATAAATATATAAAATAAAATAAAAAAAATGCCTCAATCCTTCTAATTAGAAAGATGAACATATAATGAGCATGTAAAGGGGAAGTATGGGATGTGAAGGTGGGGCACAAATTCACTGCATTCTATTCTCTTCTCATTCTTCTCCTCTTTTTCTCTTCAATCACTGTTCGTGTACTTTTTTTTTTGGTCAAAGGAAGATCTATTCAAAACACATCAAAAACAGGACGATTACAAAGAGAAGACTAAGGAAATAATAGCCTTAATAATAATAAAAAAAGACAAAACAGGGACAAATAACTACAACAGGAGCAAAACAAATACAACAAACAACAAACAAATACAACAGAAAGAAACTACAAGAAAAAAAAACATAAAGTATACTAGAAAAGAAAACCAGACTAGCCACCCTTCGAAGAAGAACTGGTATGCGAAGGAATATCAACATCAGCAAAAGTCTTCTGAGCCTCCAGAGTTAGAAGAGATAACAAAGCGGGTGCTGGTTGCGAAACCCACCCAATAGGGCACACCCCTTTATAAGCATCACCGCAAGGAGATCTGCGAAGCACGGTTGCCCCTCGCGGGAAAAGGACACGAGAACCCAACCTTAGAAGACAAAAGACTAATAACATCGTGGATAATACTCCTACACCTCCAATCATACAAGTCCTAGAACTTGGCCTTAACACAAGAAAGCAGAGAGAGACAATCCGATTCAAAAATCACCATATCATGACCCAGGTCCAATGCAAGAAGCAGGGACCTCTTTAGAGCTAAGGCTTCAGTCATAAAGGCAGAAATAGATTTGACTTTATCCACAAAACCCCATCTAAAGAAGCCGGAAAAATCGCGACAAATAACCCCAATGGCTGCATCTTTCTCATAGGAAGAAAAGGCTCCATCACAATTAATTTTAAGGCTGCCTCGTGCTGGGGGAAACCAATTAGTGCCAGGACTATCACAGCCCCTCGACAAGAAAGGTTCCTTAACCCCTTTAGCACAGTTAGCCCAAAAATCAAAATTACTTTTCCGAGCCAATTCAATCACAATACTCGGGATTGGCTGCTTATGGTCAAAAGTCATTTCATTTCTAGCCTTCCAGATAAACCACAAAAGCCAACAAATCAAAGAAAGATCATGCTTACTCAGCAGGGGGGTACCTGTCATCAAGATCCACCAAGCACTGAAGTTGGATATAGTGGAGCCCTCAACTCTAGCCCCGAGCGAACATCCAAACCATATGCATCGCGTCCAGGGGCAATGGAAAAAAACATGCTCAATAGTTTCCTCGGCATCTACACATACTGGACATTGGCTATCTTGGGACCTCTTTCGCCGAAACAGTGCAGACTTGGTGGCAACTGCCTTACTCAAAAGCCGCCATATGAATTGTTGTACCCGTGGGATCACTTTTATCTTCCAAATAGAGTTCCAGCATGAAGTGTGAATGACAGTCGAAGAGCCAGCCCTATCCACATTAGCAGATTTCCAATCTTTCCGGCAATGGTAGCCCAGCTTCACCGTATACACTCCATTCTTGGCGTTAGTCCACACTAATTTGTCTTCCAGCCCATTGGAGGGGATAGGGATTTCATATATTGCCTTTTTGACTTCAGGAGATACGTATTGGTTAATAGGCGAAAGGTTCCACCGCCCATCAATTATCGTCACGAGACTTTACCATTTAAGATAATCGGGATATCGGTGGTCTTAGGTCTCTCAGGGAAAACAGCTCCTGGCACCCAGGGGTCACCCCATATTCTGATAGCAGTACCATCACCAATGTCCCACCTAAGATCTTTCTTGAGAAAATCTCTGCCACCTAAGATACTAGTCCAACACCATGATGCCTTGTAGCCTTTCTCCGCATTAATGAAATGTTGTTCGGGAAATACACACCTTTGAGCACCCTTGCCCAAAGATCATTAGGCCTCGCAACAGCCTCTCCATGCGGTCTTAGCCGAAGGGGCCTCATTCATCATCGATAGGTCTCGAAATCCCATACCACCGGCACTCTTACTACTTGTCATAGCATCCCAAGCTTTCCAATGAGTTTTGCCTCCAAAGGCATTACCGTCCCACCAGAAGTTAGCCATAAGGCTGTTGATCTCTTTGCAAGTCTTAAGGGGAAAACTGAAACAGTTCATCGGGTAGATTGGGATTGCCTGGATAACCGCTTTGATCATTACTTCTCGACCGGCAAAGGATAGAAGGGATTGACTCCATCCATGGATTTTACTCGCTACTCGTTCTCTGATGTAAGCCAAAGCCTGGTGCTTAGTTTTTCCCCAAATACTAGGTATGCCAAGATATGTCCCCGGGTCCTCTGTCTTTGGGATGTTCACAAGCCGCTCACCATGTTTATCACCGCAAGAGGAGTATTAGAAGAGAAGAAAATGCTGGATTTATCTAGATTAATGACCTGACCTGAGGCTGCACAATACAAATCTAGAATATTAGCCAAATTAGTACAATTACGATGGCTAGCATGCATGTATAAGAGGGCATCATCAAAGAAAAAACCGTGAGTGAGAACTGGACACCCATTACTTAATTTAATACCTTTAAGCCGCTTGTCATTCGGCTCTTACTTATCATAATCGAAAGTACCTCTGCAACCATAATGAAAAGGTATGGCGAGAGGGGATCTCCTTGGCGAATACCTCTACTAGGAGTAAACGATTTCACATTTTCACCCGATAAACAAATATTTAAGCTCACTGAACGCACACATTTCATAACAAGAGACACCCACTCCGAGCAGAAACCAAATCGTAACAGGACATTCTCAATGAAGTCCCATTCAACCCGGTCATATGCCTTACTCATATCCATCTTAAGGGAGAATTCATACTTACCTCCGCCTCTTACGTCGAAGGTAATGGTAAACCTCGTGCGCAATAATAATATTATCATGAATACAACGGCCGGTACAAATGCACTCGATTACCGGGAGATACGAGTCATCAAGCAAAGGACGCATCCTATTGGCCATAATCTTTGAAATTATTTTATATGAAAAATTGCAAAGGCCAATAGGTCGAAAATGAAAACATGTTACGGTTTATGAATCTTGGGGATTAAAGTGATGTTAGTCATATTAATTCCCTCTAAAACAGAATGACCTGCAAAAAAATCATTGACCATAGAACACACTGAATTAGCAATTTCAGACCATGCAGAATGATAAAATTTACTAGAGAAACCATCCGGTCCCGGCGCCTTTGTACTCCCAAGACTAAATGCTGCGGCTTTAATTTCCTCCCTTGAAACAGGAAACATAAGAGTTCGGTTCATCTCCTCAGAAATTTTGGGATCGATGTAGCTCAAGACATCATCCATTGAGTGTGAATCAGAGGTAGCAAAGAGATTCGAAAAAGCCGGCTATATTCCGGAGATAGCATCCTTCTCCATTAACCGATTACCCGTATCATCTTTAATACATGAGATTCGGTTCCTCTCGTCTCCTTTTGATAGTGGATACATGAAAGAAACGAGAATTTTGTCACCACTTCTAACCGGTTAATCCGAGAGCGCGCCACCAATATTGTTCTTCTCCGACTCCAATAGTTTATCCAGTTCACCTTTTACCTCCAAAATTCCTCTAGAGATGTCCGGGTTCGATTGCTTTGTGTCAACTCGGCCAAATGGGTCTTTAATAGATCAATGCGTTTTGCATTATTTGGGAACTCTTTCTTGCTCCATGATATTAGATTCGAAACTTACATCTCTTCGATTGCTCGAAAGATTCCAAGAAAGAATTATCTTGCTCGTGAGAAGATCTCGCCAACTCCCTTTGATAACTTCAAGAAAGTTCCGGTGAGAGGCCCAGCGCTTCAAATCGAAAAGCCCGAGTTTTCTTGTAGTTCTCATGCGACATTGAATAAACAAAAGATGATGATCGAGAGGATTCAGTAGGATCAATATTAAAGACCTGGAGGGTAGGGAACTGCTCTCTCAATTGCAAGTTGCCCAATGCCCTATCAATGCGTTCACAGATGGTTTCCGGGCTTTCACGATTGTTACACCAGGTAAAACAAGGGCCATTGTAACCCAAGTCTTCTAACTCACAATCAGCCACAAAACACTTAAAATTAAGAATCTTCCTCCAGTCCCTGGGCCGACCGCCACACTTCTCAGCTTGAGAAAGGATATCATTAAAGTCCCCAAGACACAACCAAGAAGTCTTGATGGTGTTGCTAATTCTCCGGACCTCTTGCCAGCATAACATTCTATTATCTTCATCAGTGGGGCCATAAATAAAAGTGATATATGATGGAGTAGAAAAAGTAGCAGACATCACACTAGTATGAATAATATTCGAGGATGAGAAAAGAATATTAACCATTAGCACATCAGACCACCATAAAGCCAGGCCACCACTTCTTCCCACTGGATTAACTATCCATCCTTCATTGAAGCCACATCTACGTCTTACCTTCCTTACATATCTCGCCTTCTGTTTAGTCTCCATTAAGAAGACTAAATGGGGTTTTTTCCGGAAGCACTCTTCCTTTAAGTTTCTGACTGTCAAGGCAACCCCCAAGCCTCGACAGTTCCAGGCTAACATATTCATGGCGAACCGGTGGCTGGTTTCATCCAACCACCGGCGTTAAATGCCATAGGAGCATCTTGATCAGCATCCATATCACAACCTCCAGCCAACCAACTATCAGGAAAATCAATTTCTGTAGGAGAACTCCTATTGCTAGACATACTCCGATGCAATTCATCTCCATGTTGACGAAGGTATTTTTTAACAGAACGAGCATTCCCCTTACGCTCCCTATGAGAATTCAAAACAATAGATTTTCCATGAGCCTGTGCCTCAACCGAATCAAAATTCAACCTCTTACTACGTTTGTTCTCAATAGATCTTGATTCATCCTCAAAAGGTCGCTTAAGGTGAATACCTCTTAGACACATTGACATAGCCGAGATTGGAGAAAGGCCATTAGAAGGAGCACCGAGATTAATTTTACGCTCATCCTCACTAGGGAACTCAACAAAATATTTCGGGAGTTTTCATGGTCGATCAGTGCACTTTACCATGGTGAGTGTTGAACCCTGGATCAACGAATGAGTTGGACTAAGAGAATTAAAAGGAATCACATCATCTTGGCCTTCCTGAGAACTTGGTAAAAAAATTGGCCCTGTAATAGATAAGTCCACTTGATTCTTGTATTGTCCCTCTGGTCCCCTCCTTCCTTTAATATCCTCAAGTTCATTAATAATAATGGAGCTAGGCTTGGGCACTTCATTTCCAACAAAACAGCCCAAAGAATTGAGCCCAGTACCATGAGAATTTGTTAACTTACTTGACCTTCCAAACCGATAGGCCCACGTGGTCCTCCAAGTGCATTTCTAGCCCATGCATAGCTTTAACCCCCTCTGGGCCAATATTTATACAAGCACCATGTAAAGACACATCACCCTCATAAGGATTTGGTAAATCAAAAGGCCCATCACCAGCTAGGCCCACATGCTCCACTACATGCAACTCGGCCCACTCAATGTTTTAACCATCCCAAACCCATTCATAATACAAGCATTTTTCAAAGACACTTCAACATCCATCCTTCGGCCCAGCATATTGTGCCCATCCCCATCCACCTGATTATTATTAATCTTTTCCAAACCATCCACTTGATTCCCCTGCGCAGATACAGAAGTTCCCACGTTATCCTCCACCCAGCATCCGACATCTCCACCTATCGCACCCATCACCATCTGGGAAACAGCAGTCGGCATTGAGTGCATCTGCCCATGCTCCATCGAGTCTTGCACCAGGAAACATTGCTTTTCAGAGGCCACAGAAATACAGTCGACCGTTGGGCACGGTGGTTGCGGTGGATCTAGTTTTTCCGGTGGTATCGTCTTGCTCACCGTCGGGAAGTTCCTGCAAACTGAAGAAGAATCACAGTATGACTGATAATCATACCCACTGTTCGACTTACCCACTACGATAGCTAGCTTCTCCGGCGAACAACTCCGGCGGTGGGAATTGACCGGATCACCCTTAGACAGGAAGGGGATTTCACTCCAATCATCGTTGCACACCACCAGATCCTCCTCCACGGTACGTAATGCAGATGTACCTATCCAGCTTCCAAACCCATGCTCGTCATCTGCCCCATTCCTTCTATCCGCCACCAACTTGCATGTTCGGCCATAATGCCCAATCCTACCACAGTTGTAGCACAAGATTTGGAGCCTCTCATACTTAACAGAGACCCAAGCTGGTTCCTTCTCCTTCCTTGGAACCCAAAAACCAGAAACTAAAGGCTCATTCAGCTGGACAACTGACCTGACTCTTATAAAGCTACGAACCAGTCTGCCATTGGTCATTGGATTCTCAAACATTACAGCCTCCCCTACTGAATCACCAAGAGTTTTAGCATTGTTGTTGTCAAAGGCGAAGAACCTAAGACCATGAAATTGCACCCGAAAGGTGCTTTCTCAAAACTAACATCTTTAAGCACCATAGAATCATTCCAAACTGGAGATTAAGAAGGAAGCCTAGAATAGACCAAGGCCTACCTTTGAGAATACGACCATACTCCTTGACATCTCGAAATCTAAAGAGGAAAATAAGCTTAGAACGGTCAAGTTCATGCACCTCCAAATCCTCATTAAGCTGCCACCCCTCCAAATCCTCGTGTACTTTACTGTGATCAATCAAATATCTATTTTTTCATGCCTTATTTCTTATATATTTTCTTAAATCTTCACTCATTCCACGTTGTTGGTACACTCTACGATTAAAATCTCTTTTACGAATTTTACAATAAAATTCATTTATAATAAAGTTACTGAACATGATCAAATAAGAAAAATTAACACGAGTTTAAAAATGAGTTAACAAAATTTTATAAGTTAAAAACGTAAAAACGGTAAACTCGGTATATAAACTCACAAATTTTAACCGAGGTTACAATTGGTAAGAGTTTACAAGTTACTAAAAACGATTTTGTAAGTTAGAAACGTAAAAACGATAAATTCGAAAAGTTTATTTGTTAGTATGACAACAATAATAAAGAGTATTAGATACCTAAGCTCGGGGTGGAGCCAGGAATGAAAATTAGGGGGAGCGAAAATTACAAAATAAAATCCAGTGGAGTCAGCATTTGAAATTAAGGGGTGAAAATTATAGAATTGGACCCAAAATTTTAGGAAATTATGCTTTGGCCTATAAATATTTCAATATTTTTCATTGCAGTCCCTTTATGACTCTTTTAAATAGGGACTAGAATGAAAAGTTTAAAATTTTTATGAGGCAAAAGCATAATTCCCAAAAAATTTTGGTCCAATGCTGTATTTTTTTTGGGGGGGCGGGGGCCACCCCTAGCCTCCCTAAATCCGCCCCTGCCTAAGCTCGCAAGCTTATATGGTGATCATGGATTATATAATATGCCAATATGAGGATGAAGCCACACTAGGGGATTATAAAATAAAATATCTTGAGACAATTGAAACACGGCTGAGAATTATTTGAAGTAAGAGTGTCTCAAATTCATGAATTTTTTTGACGCAAAGGAGGCCAAGCCATGATCTGCATTTATGCTTTCCCCTTCTACATGTGCATGACCAAGTTTATGTACTCCCTCTTGTCTTTATTATTTGAGTTAGTTAAGGTTTGATTTATCTAAATATAATATCTTAATCTATTTTATTTCTCATATTTATAATTTTTTTAAACTAATTTACCTAACAACTTACAGACTACCATTCGTCCTATTTATAAGTCCACTTTGATAAAAAAGTTTGGTTCTATTTATAAGTCCTGGTTTCATGTAATAAATGAGATTGTGACAATTTTACCTATATTAATTATATCCATAAAGATAGAAATAGAAGAAACAGTTGAAAAATACCTAATCATAAATGGAGGCAAAGTTGAAAATTTACCCACATAATTCATTGTGTCTATTACCTCTCCTTGGTATGTGAGATTTGGTCAAATTTGACTTATAAATAGGACCAGAGTGGTATTATATAATCTAATGACTTTATATTATTTTAAAGAGATCACAACATATTTATCATAATTAACTAATTTACCTTTTTTTAATTTACCCAAATTAGTTATATAACTTTTAGGGAAAATCCCAAGATAAAACCACTTGGAATTCAAAATCCTAAATATGTGATTTCATAACAAAACGAGTTATTAATTATTTTATTGTTCTTGTTAATCCCATTATTATTGTTGTCAACAAGATTTTAAAATTCAAATGATATTTTTTTTGTCATTTTTCCTAACTTATACTAAGGATAGAAGAAGTTGATTCCTTGTTGAAAATTTTAATTTCAGAGGATGCTTCCTTGAAAGTTGAATCGCAATATAATCTATTTATTTTCATATGATATTCATGAGCGTGTTTTATCAATTAAAAATAAAAATTTGATTATATATTAATTTAGTAATTTAACGATAAGCCTTTTTAGACCTAGGAGCATCTTAAGATGTAGAGGATATGTTTAAATTATGATCCTTGAATAACAATCATAGATATGCTTTAAGAAGTGTTTTATGGGTCAATAAAAACATGATTTTTGGTACATTATTCATCATGTAGAACCCAACTAACATCTATATAAATTAGAAAATAAAACTGAATTTATAAATAAACAAAATAACATTTTAAAAAAATAGCTGGGACAGGACAAAAAGACAAAGCCCATTCCACGTCTTATCCTAACTTATAAATGAGGTTGAACTAAAGATAAAGAATTAACTTATATATTTATTTACATTATATATATTAAAAAGCATCTGTGATTTTTGGTAAATAGGTGGTGGGGATCAAACTAACTACGAGTACATTTTATTTTCTGAATATAAAATTATTATTTTTACATAAAATTAAACTAAAAACTTCTTAAATTAAAGCTATCAAATGTCCCTCAAATAACAGCTCAGTCCCAAAAAAGAAAAGAAACAGTAGGTTTAAATAGATGCTTTTCTTTTAATTCCCTTTTATCACGCCTAACATGCTGTGATTTAACACACGCACAATGGAAGAGAGGGAAGTATATACTACCTCCGGTCCTAATTATAGAACATAATTTATAGTGTAATTTACACTATAAACTTTTGCCTCGTTTGGATGAGTTTTTTTTTTTTTTTTTTTTTTTTTTTTTTTTTTTTTTTTTTTTTTTTTTTTTTTTTATATATAAAAAAGCACTTTTTTTTTAAAAAAAAAAAAAAGCGTTTTTTTATATTAATTTATGTCTTTAGATGATCGTTTTTAAAAAAGCAAAAGTAAAAGTAAAAAAAAAAGCTAAAATTCTTTTTTTTAAAGCTTTAATTTGGAGCTTAAAAAAAGCAATGAAAAAAACATTTTTTTAAAAGCCCATCCAAATAGGATAATGTCCTATAATTAGAACCGGAGGAATATTAGGCTGCCAGCAATTTTTTTTTCCCATTGCATTTGACCGTCATTTTAGTTCATTGATGTTCATACTTCAGAGAATGTTGGCTCTAATTTTCTTAGTTTTTTTTTAAACGTCCCAATATTTATACTTAATCCAAGGGAGAAAGGAAATGATCCAAACGATCCCCAATAATCCCATAAATAGCTCCCTACAATAACTAAATGTCTACTGATTAATTTCCCAGGCAGCTCACAGCTCACCCAATCCACAGTTCTCATAAATATTCTTTGATCAGTCATCATTACCCAGTTTCTTTCTCTCTCAAATGAATAGAAATATGGGGACATTAGACAGATGGATTATTTAACCTTAATATTGCAACAACTAACGTTGCCATTTACTGTGGCATCAAACTGCTCCACAATATTATCTGCTTTCAACTTGTGCAAAATCTGTTCATGAAAAAAGCAATATAATGCAATTAGTGGTGAAATTTCGCTAAAAAGAAAGTATAAAGCAACGACGAGGCGTGCATTAAAATTTACAGATCCCTAAAAGTAACACAAAATCTAAAGTTGGAGAAGATATAACTAAAATATACTTCTCGCCAAGCCTGGTGATTTGAAGGAGATTTACAATAAGCAAGATTCCTCTTTATAATAGACACAACAAGAACCTACAACATAAAGGTTATCAGCAAATGAAAACATCAACATCTATATATGATCCCTTAGATGATAATTGTTATAACAAAAATGGTTGAGAGCAACCTTGCCATTGGCCATCGCTAGTTTCCCACACATAGCTTTCATTTGTGGAGTATAGTACTTTATGAAGACGTTGATGTGGGTTAGATTGATACAATTGGTATCAGAGTCAGGTTCGGGTCGATACATTTGGTATCAGAGCCAGGCTTGGGTCGATGTGCAAGCAAGGACATTAGGCCAAAAGGTGGGTGGAGTATTATATCTCACATCGACTGGGAGCTGTGTTTACTCCGCCGAAATTCCTTGCTTTTGGTTTTCCGCCAGTAAATACCTTCCCTTGTGCTCCGACGCTTTTTGTTTCACCACCGGAAAACCCATTCCCATCTGGTCTGCCGCCGCGATTTATTGGCCAACCGCCGTTATACCCTTTCCTGCCTGCTCTGCCATTGGAACACTACTACACTTCTGCTCCACCCTGTCATGTCCTTTCCCTCTTGCTCTGCCGGCGCTGGTGCACACCTCTACCTTTTGCTCTGCCTCTGGCACACCCATTCCCTGCTACTCCACCGCCGTGCATTATTGCTACGTCACCGCGCATTTCTGCTTTGACGCTGCGCTTTCTTAGCTGGTAGGGGTGACAGGACCCCAAAGCCGACAATATCAAAAACGAGGCACTCTGATGTTACCATTGCTATCAAAGATAGGTTCAGGACTATACAAATTGATCATAATCGGTATCAAAGCTGGCTCGACTCGATACAATTGGTACCAGAGTCAGGCTTTAGTCGATGTGGGTCAGATCGATACATTTGGTATCAGAGCCAGGTTCGTCGGTACATTTGGTATCGAGTCAGGCTTGGGTTGATGTGCAAGCAAGAACACTATGTCCAAAGGTGGGTGGAGTGTTATCCTAAATATAAGACATATTTTGTAGGACATATTTTATAGTGTAATTTGTACTATGTCTTATATTTAGGAGCGGAGAAGATATCTCTCTTTAACCAATCAAATTGATATAATTAACCCATTTTTAGCATTCTTTCTCACATTAAATTGAATGCTTATCTCATCCCTCCCAAATAAAAACGTTAATCTCTAAACACGCAACATCATGTTCCTTTTAACAAATGAAACTAGACCCTTTTCACTAAAAAACTATTTGGTATGAATCACTAAAATCAAACTTTGCCATCATTATTTCTCCCAAATCTATGTTCCCCAAAATCAAATAAATATTCTCATAGTTCAACTTCAGTAATCTTTCTCAAAGTTAAACACACATAAGAAATACTAGGTGGATTTTGATGTTTCATGTGTTATGTTTGGTAAAAGAAAAGAGAGTCATTGAATAGTTATGTTATCTTTCCTGGTTGCTGCTAAAAACATTGTAATGCAAATAAAGTTGAAGCAGGAATTATGAACAGTAAACAAAACAAGCATAAGAAAATGACTTTGCAATCCTACCTACCAAGAGCAGGCGGGGAGGGGCGTGTCAGCAGACGACCAAGAATGCGTGGTGGCGGAGAAGCAGGTAATGGGTGTGCCGGTGGAACATAAGGGTAGGGGTAGGGGCGTGCCTGCGGCGGAGCAGTTGGGAAGGGGTATGACAGCCGTTGACCAAGAACTTGCGGCGGCGGAGCAGAAGCATAGGGACGTGCCAGTGGCGGTGGACCAATAAATCACAGCGGTTGAGCAAAAGGGTAGTGGCGTTCCGGCGGGGAGCATCCGGGAAGGGATATGACAACGGTTGGCTAGAAATCGCGATGGTGGAGCATATGGGAATCAGTTTTCCGGTGGAGGACTAAGAAGCGGTGGACTAGCATGGAATGGGTTTTCCGGCGGAGGACCAAGAAGCGGCGGAGCAGCATGGAAGGGATGTACTGGCTGGAAAACAAGAGCCGAGAATTTTGGCCGAGGAAACGCATCCGTCGACGTCGGCGCCGCCGATAACTCCTTACTCTCAAGAATGAAGTACTGGTTTAGGCCGAGTTCCCATTCTAGAGTGCGTTCGCATGGCTCATTATAGGAGCCCACACGAAGTTTGAGGTGGGTTATGGACAACATCGACTCTAGCCTGGCTCTAATACCAATTGTATCGACTTGAGCCACATCAACCCTAGCTTGGCTCTAATACCAATGGTATCGACTCGAGCATAGCTCTGATACCAATTATAATACAATTTGTATTGGCCAGAGCCTAGCTCTGATACCAATGGTAACATAAGAGCGTCTCGCTCTCGATATTCTCCACACCGAAGTTTTAGGACTTTGTTTATGATTGTGATGGTGGATGCTAACATTTTTTAGAGCCACAATGACAAATGTGATGGAGCATCTAATAAGAAATTGAAGGGAGTGAAGTTTCAACAAAATCAACAAAAGGAAGGGGAAAGTGATTATACAAATTGTTGTTAGAATTTTAGGGATGATGTAGTTCAAATGCCTTGTTCTCATTTCTGTCATGTTAGTTGGCTCTTGAAGAAGAATAATTGTCCTTTATGTCGTTTCGAAAAAAAACTTGAGTGACTTTCCAATTATTATTTTGATTCAAGACTTGAGATTGTTTAGTTTTAAATAATTTTGAATTGTATTATTTGAGAATAATCTAGTATTAAATTGTAGACATATTTTTTTTTGATTTAAATTGATATTTTGGATTGATTTGTGCTAAGATAATTGCTAGAATTTTTATCTCGCAAACCTTTGGATGTCTTATAAGGGTCTAGATGTCTTAAAGCCGTGAGTAGTGATCGGGCCTCAACATGCGTTCTTGGAGGGACAAACGACACACAGGGTCCAATGACCACTACAACATATACATTTTAAAATTAAATTAAGATAAGAAAGGAATTTATTCTGAACAATCTTAAATAGACAAAACTAACACTACGTCCGTTCAAGTATTGGGGCTAGATAAACAGGAAAGTCCTCCTCGGCAATTGTATAACCAACATAAAGCGTCCTTTTGGTTAATGTATTGCAAGTCGACATCGTGTTTATTAGACTTAAGAATCAATACAAACTCTTTCGGCCAGACTGGACGCATATGTCATTGCAGACACTATGATCGAAATTAAATAAAATCAACTGCGTTGTTGAGTATATAAAACACAAAAGATCAATGCAATAATTAAAGGGAAACAAAAACTTACATTATCCCAACTTCAAGAATGACTAAGTCTAAGTCCTTCATATGCAGAAATTCGTCTAGATCTTTTTTGTCAACGGTAAAGTCATATGTCTTTTCTCCGCTGACTATGCCCGCACGCATCTTGAAGGTGATATAGGTGATGTCCTTGGACATGTCTCGTAGCTGTGCTAGGTAGGGAAATGTGCCCACCTCGTTTTCATTCTATGAAAACATAAACAAACATATTAATATGAGTGAGTTACCAATGAAAATCAAGTTCTAGTAATGTATTTCTTACCACTGGAAGTGTCGTCCCCGCCATCTGAATAAGATGACTCGGCCAAAGGATGAATGATCCTATTGCCCGGCCTTAATCGGGAACCTCGTCATCATCAATCGGGATGTTTGTTTTTCCTTCTCCCTCTCGAACACATTTCACACTCACCCTATGTAGGTTTTGTGGAATTTCAATATTATGGTGGGTGGTGTGATCTGTGTAAATAAGGGCATCGGCAACAATACGCCGATGTGGGACATCTAAATAGAGAGTGCAAGGTTGTCCTCCCTGTGGAATGTGAGAAGGTTCGCCGAGATCAACATCCAGAGGGTTAAAACTATCTTTACTGCTGGGGAAGACCGGGGATTCACGGGCTGTATGTTCCGTATTGTCCCTCGAATCTAGCATTGTTTTCATCTCAGATCGTACTTGTTGCATGATTTCGTCAAATAAATTCGCTCGAATTGAGGCTACAAGCGTAGGACTAGGGTTCTTCTCGTCATAGACCCGTGAACGCTGTCCAAAATATTTTGCGGCAGTCACTCCCCTAGGCTCCCCTCGAATGTGATCAAGGTAATCGGGCTTCCCAATCGCCGTGGACAAAATGTCCATCAGTACACCCGGCGTAAATGAACCTTGGGAACTCTTCTCCTCAAGTGCATCCTGTATCATAAGATGTTTCATAAATAACAACTAAACCCTATAATATGAAACAACTGAGGCTACTTAAAACGTCTAATTTAACTACTTACAATCTTTGAGGCAACCTCAGCAACATCTGCATTTATGTAGTTGTCGCCCTTCTTCCTAGCAGCTTTCCATTTTTTGTGACAAGGAGGACGTTCGGGGGGCTTTGGACAACGGAAGGAAGGATCGAGATTGGGCGCTTCCCTCATTCTCTCTAACTGCTCTTCCATCATTCTCCGTTCAAGCTTCCTATACCCACCACGAGACATGCAATGTGGATACTTATTTGCCGCTTGCCTCTCTTTATTGGCTTGACTTTTTTCCTGTGACACAAAAACAAATAAAAATGCATATCAGTTGTCAAGTAGGTTCAAATAAAAGATATGATATGAAAGAAATTTTACAAGAAATTCTGGATTTTTCCGTGACGCCACAAACTCCCTCCAGTCCTCGGGAGAAATATAAGGATATATCTGACATGGATCCTCGTTCCTCTTTTCCCCTCGAACCCACTTTCTAGTCAGCTTGTTCTTAAAGTCTTTCCAATGTAGACAGACTTCCCCCATCCAATGCTTGTGCATTGCCGTAGTGGGAGGGACGTCGTACGTTTGCTGCAAGGTAAAAGGAAAGGTAATTACATTTCAAGCAATAAGACAAATGATACAAATGCAGATATATCGAAGGTGACGTACCAAAATTTGTGCCCAAATTAATTGCTTCGTTTTCTTAGGAACGAACTTCCAAGCAGAGTAGACAATGCGAACTTTGCTTCGAGCCATATAGCCTAAATAGCTAATGAAATTGTCTTCCTCTGCACCAGTTGGATTCATATTCTCATCAAAGTCCACATGCAGCCTCTCTTTTTGATGCTCACGACGGGCCACTAGCGCACTCATCTGTGTGCTACCTCTACCCTTTCTCACAACGGGCTCGTCAACTCTATCACCTCCTGACTCGTCGGAGCTAGACATGTTCCTGTTCATCAAGGACAAATCAATGTTAGATAGGTTATTAAATAGTAAACAGAGGAATAAAATGAACTAAAACCCTAAACCACCACAAAAATAAGATAGTACTATTTCATAACTTAAGATCTTACTTCATATGGCTTCCCATATTCCTTCACAATGATCGTTTCTTGCAGCATATTCTTCATCATCTACCAATTCTACTTCACGTGTTGTAGGGGGATTTGTTGTGAAAGGGGGAGTATCATCAAGGTCGAATGATTCGTCACCATACTTTTGTTTTTTACTTTGAAGTACAATGGACATTGTTTTATTTGTAGGGTCTGTAACATAAAACACTTGTTTCGCCTGGCTTGGTAGAATGAATGGCTCATCTCTATGACCAACTCTTTGAAGATCAACTGAGACAAACCCAAATTGTGGATCTATCACAACAGCATTATTGCTAACCCACTTACATTTCAATACGGCAATTTTGAACTTGGTGTAGCTCATCTCCCATATTTCTTCAATGACTCCATAATAGGCCATTGATGCTAATACCGTGTTTTTGTCTTTCGAACTCGAAAAGTGCATGGATTCAGCTTCAACCATCACCCCACTATTTTGCACAGAACTTCTGTCATCTTGGTCCTTTGTGTAGAAAGTATACCCGTTTATATCATAACCGCTCCAAGTGATGACCTGAAAAGAAGGCCCCCAGGCGAGCCACTCAATTGTATCTGACACTCCGGTCTCATGCAATACCTTCTCACTAAACCACTTTATGAACGTCTTCTTTTGCTCATTCGCTATCTGCATGTCACTCTTCCTTGGATTCATATTCTTCAAACTCTTTCTGTGTTCATCAATGTATGGTTGAACTTCTTCCATATTATTCAAGATGTACATGTGAGCTTGCAACACCTCTTCACGAGGCTTATTCTTCAGTTTGATTCCTCGAGTTCCCTCGCTTATCCCCTCGTCATGCTGATATTGTATCGTCGTCTTTGATAGATAATCTTTGCAAAAGTCCATAGCCTCTTCAACTACATATCTTTCAATAATTGAGGCTTCCGGTCGATAAGGATTTTTAGAATACCCTTTTAAGATCTTAATGTATCGCTCGAAAGGGTACATCCACCTTAGGTAAATTGGACCGCAAAGCCTAACCTCCCTTACCAAGTGCACAATCAGGTGCACCATTATATCAAAAAATGCAGGAGGAAAATGCATCTCTAGTCGGGACAAAATAATATAACCCTCATTTTCCAATTCGTCCAACTTTTCAATGTCAATGACTTTGTTACAGATAGCATTAAAGAAAATACTCAATTTTGTTATAGTGGTTCGCACTTCATCTTTCATAATACCTCTAATAGCTACTGGTAATAGTTGTTGCATCAACACATGATAATCGGGGGACTTTATCCCAACTAACCTCAAATCGTCCATTGAAACACACCTTCTCAAATTAGAAGAATATCCTTGTGGAGCCTTAATGTCATATAGACACCCACACAAACTTTTTTTCTCCGCTTTTGATAGTGTATGAGCTGCTGGCTCCAAGTATGCCCGCTTACCATCTTCTCTTACTTGTGGATGTAACCGTTCTCTTATTCCCATTTCAACCAGGTCTAATCTCGCACTAATTCTATCCTTAGTCTTCCCTGGTATGTGCAAAATAGTACTGACAAGGCTATCGCAGACGTTTTTCTCCACATGCATCACATCAAGACTACGCCAATATGGAAGATCAAAGAAAATTGATCTCTTCTTCCATATATTCTTCTCACCCGTAATCCTTTGTTGCCTACCCAATATGACATTGATATGTTTTACCCGACTATAAACATCCTCTCCGGTTAATGCCTTTGGTGCCGTTCTATGCTCCGGTAAGCCGTTAAAGCGCTTTTTTTAACTTACGATATGGGTGGAACCGATGAAGAAACCTCCTGTGACCGAGGTAGACCATTTTTTTTTCCGTGCTTTAGTTGATGGAAGTTTGTGTCCGCTTCACATATTGGACATGCTTTATGCCCCTTGACACTGTACCCTGACAAATTTCCGTATGCAGGAAAGTCGTTTATCGTGGTAAAAATCATTGCACGCAAATTGAAGGACTCCTTCTTATATGCATCAAACACATCTACGCCTTCCTCCCACAACTTCTTCAAATCCTCAACCAGAGGCGCCAAGTACACATCGATATTGTTCTCGGGCTGTTTTGGTCCAGAAATCATCATAAAAAGCATCACATACTTGCGTTTCATACATAGCCTGGGAGGTAAGTTGTATATTACAAGGAGAACCGGCCATGCACTATGGGTGCTACTAAGAGTTCGATACGGATTGAAGCCATCTGTACAAAGCCCCAGCCGAAGGTTTCTTGGCTCACTGCCAAATTGAGGGAACATTTCGTCTATTTTCTTCCATTGCGGAGAGTCAGCCGGGTGTCGAAGATATTTTCCATCAGATATTCTCTCATCCGAATGCCATCTCAACTTCTTTACTATTGCTTCACTAGTAAAGAGACGCTTAAACCGTGATATTATTGGAAGATACCACAATGCCTTCAAAGGTTGCCTTTTTATTGTCTGATCTCCAGAACCACCACCTTTATTCACTTTGTATCGTGAAGTTTTACACTTCGGACAATTACTAAGGCCTTCATACTCATTTCGTACAATATGCGGTCATTAGGGCAACCGTGTATCTTTTTATACTCCATACCCATCGTAGACAAGATTTTCTTGGCCTCATACATACGTTTTGGAAGTACATTGTCATCTCGGCAACATATCATACAACAATTTCAGCAGTGATGTGAAACTACTATCGGTCCACCCACAAGTTGCCTTTAAGTTGACCAAATGTAAGGTCCCAGTCAATCGTGTATACTTAGTACACCCAAGGAACAAAGGTGTCTCTGCATCACTCCGCACGCCATCATATTCATGCGGTTGAGCAAAAGATTCAACCTCAACATCATGAATCATTCTCTCCATTGCATCGTCGACATCTACTTCAACTTCATTTTCGTGGGACGCACTGGGAGTTACCTCCTCACCATGCCATATCCACGTTTTGTATCGAAGGTTTATTCCATCACAAATTAGGTGATCCCTTATATCAGCAATATCCCGTCGAACCCCATTTAAACAATTAACACATGGACAATAATACATCCCATTTTTTGTAGCCACATTCCTTCTAGCAAATTCAATAAACTCTTCCACCCCATTCTCATATTCTTCACTAGTTCTCAATGCATTCATTCAACTATGCCCCATTTTAATACCACCTAAGACATTTCCAACAGCACTGAAGTTTATAACAAAAAACATAAACGACATGCTTTTTTCTCTATATTTTTTAAAAATTTCGGCAGCATTTCCCCTTAAAAGGATGACATCCCAAAATTTCAACAACAAACAATTTCAGCTTAATTCAACAAAACTTACTAACTAAGGCAATTTAGAAAAGATCAGCTATTAAATCCAATAGTTTCATCAATACCAAATATAAAAATATATCTCAGTTGTCTAAACCATAAACTATAAATTATGGAATGAAAAATGAAAAAAGTTAAGAGGTAGGGAATGAAAAATGCAGAAGGAAAATTGATGTAGAATGACATTAAGAGGTAGGGAAAACTCTTAAAAGGCAAATCACAGTGTAGGAAACATAAATGGCTCAAAATACATATACACACACTCTTGGGACTAGCATATAGTTTCAACAATAAACTAAATGCAAAGTGGTGTGTTTTGAAACAAAAAGCGCATGAACACAAGAATAACTAAATTAATCATCCATCCTCACAAAGACGTCTATACCTTATATATACTTAAGCATTATTGAATTGCTTTTCGTATTACCTTGAAAAAAAACTGGAAAGAAAACCACTATGTACTACAAGATCATATTCAAAAACCATCTATATAAAGCCATATATCATATATTGTAATACCCTAAAAATCGTATTTATGATAAGTATCATATTTTGGTAAATAATACCTATTGAAAATAGGTGAATATGTGGTTTCAAATAATAAGTAATAATTATCTTATTTTCTAAGGTAATTACTATGAGAATTAGGAGAGATAAAGAGCTAAAATCCTTGAAAAATGTATTTTATAAAGGCGAAAATGGCATGAAAATATTATGATAAATCTCATATGACAACAAATATTGACAAAAACTTAGGAAGTATGTTGTTTCTAATTTTAGGAATTTTTGGGATTATTTCCTTGAAAAATAGAGAAGCATAAATATAATATTATTAAAAGCACTTTTTGGCCCCATGATTTTTAATATTTTACATGGGATATAAAATACCAATGTCAGTAAAATAGTTGTGAGATAATAATTAATCCTAATTATGAAAATTATCAACAATTAGTAAGTGGCTAATTAAGTAATTAGTGGCTAATTGTTTAGATTAAGATATAAGTAAATTAATTAGTAAATAATTAATTTAAGGGAGAAATTCGAAATTAATAAATAAATAATAAATAATAATAATAATAAAATTTTAAAAAAATATAAAATGCTTAGAAAAATAAATAAAAAATAAAATAAATAAAATAAAATATCTTGATATTTTGATTAAAATAATATTATATTCGATAAAGAGCCAACAGGACATTTGAGAATGGATAGAAATTAAATCCTACACCAAAATATAGGGATTTAGCCTATGTCATCCGGACATTTTATAAACCATTGAATTTCTACCTCGGAGTGGACTATCTCAGAAGTCATTTCAAAACCAAATGAGTCATTAAGATACGGGATAAATAAGAAAAATGACGTATAGTCAAAATGAGAACCTATACAAAACGAGACCGTTGTGACGAACCGGGGATTAGGTTTCTTAGGACCAGAACATATTACGAACTAGCGAATTTCTGTCCAGAAGTTGACACTTCCGGAAGTGATTTCCGTAACCGATGGCGTCTGTCCGAAAATGTTCAACAGGCAACGGAATGCCCTTAATGGGATCATAAATTTCATTAACCCAGATATTTCTAAGGAGAAAGAATGGAACTTCAAAACGTTGCTTTTAGATTTTTGAGTTTCTCCAAGATTGCGCGAAAAGGACACCGAACTGGGAACTTTATCGGTACCGGCCATAAAGTAGGAGCTTGTGACATCATCCATGACATCACTTTGTCGACTTTGGGGCATGGGGAGGTCGGCCAAGAGAGGGAGAGGACTTGTGATCTAAGTTTCCAAATGGATGGCCAAGATTGAATTCCAAAAAGTTGATCCAACGGTTGAAATTCAGGGAGATTTTCTATAAATAGCCACCACCTCCCTTTGAGTTTTTCACACCAAATTCCCTTGAGAATTTCGAATATAGAGAGAAGTTTTAGAGAGAGAGAAGCTCTGGAGAAAGTCTGAGCCAAGCCGGAGTAAGTTCTTCGGTCCTTAGTCTTTAGTTTCGGTAGTTCTTTCATTAGATATAGTAGAAATGCTAGATTTAATCTTTAAATTTCCCAGATAGTCTAGATATCATATTTGAGGGTAGATATGGTATTTATTTTGAAAATATATTGATAAAAGAGATATGTCAAAATTCTGGGGAAATCGGGTCAAAGTAGCGAAGCTCTGGCGAAATTCCGCCGATTAGGGGTTCAGGGGCAGAATGGTAATTTGTACCTAAAATGCCTGTTATGCTGCTAGATATTGATAAATACTATCCTTATAGGATATCTCGAGATAATCGTACATTGTTGTCACCGTTGTGCCGTCAAAAATTACCGTTTTTCGTAAAATGTACCGATTACCGTCAACGAAGGTACGTTCGCGTACTGTAACACTAACTCTGATGTTTATTGTATGCGTATATGTGCTATGTGTATTGTATGCTGTTGTGAGATAGTTGATAGCTCTGTGATATGATCATTGTACTGTTATTATGCTTGCTGGGTGTTGGGATACGCCTGCTAGGTGTGAAATGCTCGGTGCGAATTGATTGCTAGGTGTGAAACGTATGCTAGGTGCGACATATCTGCCAGGGGGCTTATATGATGTTGGGATATGCTTGTTTGTATGCTGATATACTGTATATGTAAATATGAGGTTAACCGTTACCTGGGGTCCGTATGCATTGGACCTCAGCTCTTAACATAGCGTCAGTTTCGGGAGGACCGAGGAGAAAGGCAAGCAGGCTGCATAGAGACCTGACTGAAGACTTTCCTCTACTGCTATTTACTTTTGAAAACTCTCGGTCATTGTACCGCTTTTGTAATCAGCCAGACTTACGGCATTTTGAATATATGTATCAGTTACTCTTACGCTCCGATGCTCTATTCTGATGAAAAAAAATATACTGCTTTTAAAAATGAGATGTTACATATATCATCAAATAAACTTTGATTATGAAATCTTATTCTTGCTTAATGACTAAATACTTTCTCTTTTCAACCTCAAATTTTACATACTCTTGTGAAAGCACTTATGGTAACACTGCTGTTGGAGTCAAAGTAACCATACTTGTTGCTCTTCATCTAGCTTACTACAACTCTAGAATTTGTAAATATCATATAAAACCTTGGTTCCCCATAAAGTGTATCAAAACAATAAGCTAAATGCATATTTCTACTTCTTAACATTAATTTAATCCTAACTTCAGGGTCTCCAAAAATAATAACTTACAATATATAACTATACCATTTATTCTGTCAAATGGTCATCGGTTAATAAAATCATAAATAGAAATCCCAATCAGAAGAAAAAATCCAGCGATTAAGGTTAAATGGAATCAAAGAACTTAGCATACCAATTAATCACCGTTTAAGAACAAGAGAAGAACAAGCTTACTTGGGTTTGGGTTTCGGGAAGGAGGCGGAGTGAGCGAGAGAGAGCCAGGAGTGAGCTCGACAACAGAGAACGGCGTGGTTAATAAAATCAGAAATAGAAATCATAATCAGAAGGAAAAATCTAGCGATTAAGGTGAAATGGAATCAAAGAACTTAGCATTACCAATTAATCATCATTTAAGAAGAAGAGAATAACGAGCTTACTTGGGTTTGGGTTTCGGGAAGGAGGCGGAGTGAGCGAGAGAGAGGAGTGTGGCGCGGAAACGCGCGTAGAGACGGAGGAGCCCGCGAAAATGGAAACGACGGGGTCGGATTCGGAGAAGGAGCGAGGCGGCGAGAGTGAGTGAGAGGATTTCGCGCGCTATGTCGGGGCGTGTGTGAGGAGAAAGATCGATGCAAAGTAAATCAAATTAACCTAAAAAAGAAATATTGGCGTCTTGGATCATGGTTCAGGACGCCTCTTTTCCAATTTAGGGCTGCCTCTTTTGTTCATTTTTTTTAATATTAATTAATATTGGCGTCCCGAATTAACTTTCGGGACGCCTATTTTCTCGTTCAATTTTTAAAATATTTATTAATATTGGCGTCCCGAATTATCTTTCGGACGCCTATTTTCTGTTCATTTTTTTTAAATATTAATTAATATTGGCGTCTTTGAATTATCTTTCGGGACGCCCATTTTCTGTTCATTTATTTTTTTTTTAATATTAATTAATATTGGCGTCATGAATTCTATTCGGACGCTAATATTAAAAATATTGACGTCCTTTTTAAGAATCGGGACGCTAATATTTTAAGTATTGGCGTCTAGAATATTAGTCGGGGCGCTGATTTTTGGAAAATTAAAAATTGGCGTCCCGATTAATATTCGGGACGCCAATATTGGCGTCTGATTAATATTCGGGACGCCAATATTGGCGTCCTTAATGTTAATCGAAGCCACTTTTTAAATTTTCCAAAAAAATTATATCCTATATGGCACCAAACAAAAAATTCTCATATTTCATATGGCGCAAAACAATAATTCCCAGATATTAGGCGTCCTGAAAAAATATTAGGACCCCAAAAATCAATTTAAGAAGTCCTGATCTCTAATTTAGGAAGCTGAAGGCTCAACTTCCTTACAAATAATTACAAGAATGCCACCGGCTTCATTTTTTACTTCTTTTTTTTTTTAAAAAATCAAGACACACACACACACACACTCAAGGAAATAACCATTTCCAAGCTCAAACAACTAAGAAATCACAAGAAAGTTTAAAGGTGGCTTACTTGTCTTTGGACTTAAGCTTTTTTGAATCCTTTTCTTCTTTGACCACCAAAATCACTTTGGCCTTCACCTCAAATCACCAAAGAAAGTTTGTTCTTTAATGTCTTAGCCACATTAGGAAAGGTAGAAGAGAGTAGATTAAGGATCTGAAGTCAAAGACTTACCTTAGTCTTGCTCATGCTCTTCCTCTAGCTTCTTGAACCTAAGCTCCTTGTTATGGCTGTTTCTCTTCCTCTCTCCCTCTTATTTCGAATAAGCTGCCCAAGAGAAGGGAAATGGGTTTTTAAAATACTCCTATCCCCAACTTGCCCTCCAAGCAAGGATTAATTTGCCCAAAAAGTTTTTATCTTTCTTGATTTTTTCCATAGGTCACTAAAGTGACTTACTCCACAAGTACATATTTTTTTCCTCTTTCTCCTTGTTGGGACGCCACATAGGGCTGATTTAGGGGAAATCTTTTTCTTTTTATTTTACTTAAATTTCATCTCCAATCTTCCTTTTTCTTGAGGTTAAATCCATGTCCTTTGTCATAATTCCTCTAGGTCTTCTAGGTAAACATAGGTACTTGTTTTCATCATTTTTCTTCTTCTTCTTTTTCCCTCTTGAAAACCGAAATGAGGGGGAGTATTTTTGGACAAATTTTATGTCTTCAAGTTCAATCCAAATGTCTCTTGCATTTATGAAGAAGATGATGTAAGTTAGGTAATGTCACCAAACTTGCATAAGCATGATAACATTTATTTTGATCTTCAAAGTTGGGCTTCTAAATGCCCCATTTTTCATGAGCACATTTTTATTTCCTTCTTCATCTTCTTATGGGAATTGGGTCTTCTTCTTGGGCTTCAATAATTGTCTTTCCTATTTAGCCCAATAGCCTTAAGTTCTTGGCTAATTACATGACACCTTTTTGGGCATTTTTGGAATTTTATTCTCTTTCTCATATTTCTTCCTTTTATGCGAAATACCCAAGGGTAAAAAGGGAAAATGAAATGTGTTTTGACTTCCATTGTCATATATTCCTTAAGGTTGTCCCTGACCATATTCATTTAATTAGGCATAAACAAACAATTCCTCATCCTCCTCTTATTTTAATTATTTCACGCAAGTAAATGTATATATTAACATATAACTTGATGAAAAATTCATATATTCCATTAATTCATTCAACACAATAATTCATATGAAAAATGGGGATATTACATCTTACATAAACTTTTTTGAGGTATATGATGTCTTCATTCTGTTGCAACATGGTTTTAGGGCCTGTTTGGTACAAAGAACATTTAAGGAGGGAAATGAATTTAGAAGAGGGAAAGGAATGGAAAAGAGAGAGGGAATTTAAAAAGTTGAGCTGTTTGGTAGACATGGGAATGAAACTAAAGTTGAAGGAAAATAAAATGTTTGGTAAGAAGAATTGGGTGTTGGTTAAGTGGGAAGGTAAGGTAAAATTCTCAAAATGCCCCTAAAATAAAAGAGGCAAAAAACAGATACGAATGTTCATAAACAAACGCAAAAATCCGACAGCAAATTTCATTTCCAAGACAGCTACCTGAATGTGTATATGAAAAACAGCTACATGAATGTGTATATGAAACATTTCTCCAAATGATTAAAATCCTACGAAGAAAAAAATAACCAGAAAACAATAGAATAATAAACACATTGACACCAACTACAACTGACTAATACATGAATAGTAACTTCATTCTCGAATTCACTATTCACACTACTCTGTTCGACTTTGTTTTGCATTTTACATGGACGAGGTTCAATAATTTGATCATATCTTTCAAACCATAGATCCGATTGTGGTGAAACTTTTTTCATATGAAACTAGACTCCTAATGCGTCACATAGACACTAAAAGCAAGCTCAAAGGAGTTCAGACGAAAAAAGAGATATGGATTTCGGAAGTTGACTCTAAAATTCTCACGTCATATCAGAAAGTTCTGTAATTTGGATGACTTGGTTCGAACAAAATTGACAAGTTCGAACAAAGTTGACACGTTCGAACAAAGTTGACAAGTTCAAACGTAACACTCACCTAAAAGAGTCTGAGTTCGAACGCATAAACTGATAGCAGCTAAAACTGTGCTGCAATTAATTTTAGCATATTGGAGGAGAAGGCTGGTCACGAGGAATGGAAATAAGTAGCAGAAATTGAAAGTTGTGAAACTAAGAAAGATGGGTTACTGCTTTTGCAATTTTCGTTGACAATTAAATCTCCTTTCATAGTTTCACTGTTCACATCGATCACTCTATGCTAGCTCTTTCTTTGTGATTTCTTCATTCCTCATACCACCATGAGAGAGTTTGAACCAGACCACCGGCGACCTTCTTGCATCTCCGACAAGCCACCATTGTTAACCTCCTCATTGTCATCGTTGGGAACGAGAAGGCCAGAGAGTTGAGTTTGGAGTTGTGATTGCGTCTTTGGAGGGAGAGCGATTTGGGGACGGAGAACCGAGTTCGGAGAAGCTGAGAGAGACCACCTTTAGAGGGGCTTTTTTGTCCCATTAGTTCACCTTTAGAGGGGCTTTTTTGTCCCATTTTTGGAGGGATTTCAATTTCCCATGTTTGTGGGAGCTTGGAGCTAGGCAGGAATCAGTGTTGATGGAACCCTACGCGCCAAACGTGTTTTGGCTGTGGGAACTCTATTAAATTCCCATTCCCCCGTCAATTCCTTGTACCAAATGGGACCTTAGTGTATAGCTTTGAACTACCTAACTTACTAGCGGGTGGTTAGAAGGGGGCATGTGACTAGTCAGACACCGAATTCAAGAAACCATCAATTGACCTTTGGTTCGGTACTGGAAAGAAGGTGTTGGGGGTGTAGGAGTTCCGCTAAATTGTTGTCCAACAGACTTCAAAAAGTTAGTGAGACTTGGACGAATTACTCTTTGTTTGGATGGAAAGAAAATAAGAAGAGAAAACGGAAGAAAAACGTTTTTTTTTTTCTTCCCTATTTGTGAAAGCTTTACTCCTTGCTTCGTTACTTATTGGATTTTATGCCAACCATGACATATTAGCTGGGTTCACTATTAATTAATATGGTTTGGCGATAAATATTAACCTAAAAGCAATTTTGCATCATAACTAAAAGCAATTTTAATTCAACTAAACCCTACAGATTTTGAGATTCGATCAGTAAGAGTATAATTTCAAGCGGTGGACACAGACACAGACGACAGAGACATATATGATATTTCAAGCGGTGGCGCTGACTCAAGGCTCAGGGTCATGATCGGTCACAATCCACTTGGAAATGGAAACGATTTCTTTTTCGAGGAGCTTAGGAACAGCACCAAGGAAGATGGGGAGTGGGACCTTTTCCCAGTCGCTGGGAAGGACGTCACTGTGGGCCGTAACGATTTTGGTTTTGGGATAGTTAGTTAGTCTCTCAGAAGACTTTTACAAGCTCATCAAAAGTGGAAATAGGAGAAGACACACTGTGGCTACACTGTGGCTCTGGTACACCACATGATCAAGATCTGCAGAGCCCGCCTTGTAGAGGTCGTTATAGAGGCTGATACTTAAAAGTATTTCTATGATACATCACATGGCTTCAATTCAAGTTTCCTGCCCTGCAAAATATGCATTCTTATTATACAAGAAAATTATACAGACAAGACGGTTTGCTTGCACTGCATTATTAAGTGCCCAGACATATTACCTACATTATCTCAATCCGGTCTAGATATATAGGCATACTTGAATTTCTAACAACGCGGATGATTAATAAATATCGGCATGAGTATTGCCATTATCATTCGCGTCAAGTTTATCATCATCAGGAGCCAGGTCATGGTCATCCTTTTTACATTTGTTTTTTCTTGCCTTCCTTTTTTTTTCCCCTTCACTCAGTGGCGTTACGTCTCAAGGGAAAATTGATCAAATGTCTTTATTAAAAAAATTTATTGATCAGCGGGTTTTGAGTTCGAAAGATCGTACCCGGGCTTGGTGGGGCCCGATGTCGAACCTCCTAAACTTTTTCTTATCAAAAAAAAAAAAAAAAAAAAAAACTTATGAAGGTACCGATACTTTCCGTATATGAAAGGTTATGGCCAATTAAATTTTTAAGTTAATTTTGGTGTGAGTTTTTGCATGTGCCGATTCAACTTCCTTATATGCATGAATGTGTTCCTTCTCCTGATGACGTTACTCCCCCTCCGTCATCACCTACCTTCCTTAGAAATTAATTAATAGAAATATTATATGCACTAGTACCATTTACTTGCAACATTATAATATCTTGACCGGAGGTCTATAGGCATATTTCAATTTAAATATCGCTGATTGCCAATTATATTCCTTGTGAATTTTGTTATCAACATGTGCTACCATGTTCATTTTAACAAATATCACGTCCGATTCAAAATATCACATCTCAATCCACTTTGTTTCGCATCTTCTTCTTCTATTTACCCCCCACCATAAATCAGCTTTATTGGTTCTCCCTCAAAACAATAATTTATTAATATTAATATTAATATAAGCGACCCTTTACTTGCTTTATTTATCTTGACTCCAGAATCCAGTTCTACCCCAATTTTATGGTATTGCCAACACATCAAAGGAAAATAGGTTTCTAAGCATTAAATCAATTTGACATATGATTTAGGATCTTTGCTCTATTGGAGACGATGTCCATGAACCTCTAAAATGGAGATAGCAATATCAAAATATCTCCAACTAAAAAAAAAAAAAAAACACACACACACACATATGCATGCATACATTCAAATTCCACCTTATTATTGTTATAAACATAGCAGGGAATTTTAGGCTTCAACTTATTAACAATTACTCCTCTAGTCCTAGATATAGGCAGAAAGAGAAGAAAAAATTTAGTTCCATTTATAATGCAGAGGGAGAAATTTTTCATGTAAATGTATAAGTTTACGTACCCTTCATTTATTATTGTATTGACCTTGTTCCAATGGGTATAATAAATATTAAATAAGGATAAAGTTGGAAAGTTGTTAAATTTTATGAAAGAGTTAATGAAGTTTAAGGTTTTAATTTCTTGGTCTTGATCTATGTGAAATTTGCTAAAAGTGCCTTATACATAGGACTAGAGGAGTATATGTGAGTTATTTCTGTCAAGTATTATGGATTTGCAATTAATTTGGCAATGGGAAGTGATAGTATTTACTCCCTCATGTTCTAAATATAAAACAAAGTTGATTTTTTTTTTTTTAGTTTAAGGAAGCTAATTAGATTACTTTAAAATATTTATATTTGTTATTTTTTCTTCAAACTATTTTTCCTAACTTATAAATTGATATATAATCTATGGATACACAAAATATGATATGATTAAGTAACTTATTTAACTTCTTTAATTTCTCTAAAAAAGTCAACTCTGTGTTATATTTAAGACCAGAAAGAGTATTGTGCTAGCTGGAATACATGAAAATATGACCAATTAAGGAAGACATCTGATTGATTTTAAAAGTTAACACATTTGAGTTTTTTGTTTCAATTTTGCTAAATTTTTTGAGAAATTAAATTTTAAGTGTAGATTATAGATACATAAGAAAATAATTATGGAGGATGAGTATTTTTGCAAATTTGATATAGTTTGGTGGATATTTTTGCACCTTAACCTTACATAAAATGAGCTCTAACACAAGTATAACATCGTCAGACAAAGTTTAAAATTTTCCCTTTTCTTACCCTGTTTCTCATTCTCAACCTATATCACTGTATAGTGATTTTCCATACTATTTTTTGGGCCTTATTGATAGTGTATATATGGGCGATATATAAAAAGAAGCATTACCTGAAAATTGGGACTTGAAAAATGATAACAGCTAAATACATGAGAAAAGCAAAAGATCAGATTGAGTTAAGCCCATTTCCATTTTTTTTCCATTGAGGGAATGGTAAAGGAGCAAAAATATCCATAATCCTTCTCAAAAACTGTTGTTGGCACCAAAAAAGAATTTTGAGTGTAAAAAAACCTATAAATTTTTAGAAAGGGAGAAAAATGTTATCTCGTTAACTATTCTAAACTACCATCATTTTTTTGGACGCGGCTTTAGTCCACTTTTGTTAGCATCCACTGCCAATCACTTTCCAAAACAGCGCCGTTTTGGCGCATAATGTCCTTTTTTTTTTAATACACATATTTCGAGTGCTAATACGTACATATTAAAAAAGATACTTCGATCTTTGCCTGATACTAAAAAAATAATTCATGATCTTGAAAAATTATTTTAGAATGTTGAAAAAATATTTCGAGTGCTTGGGTACTAAAAAGATACTACGGGATCTTGGCGAGAATCTTGGCGAGTGCAGAAAAAATACTTCATGATCTTGAAAAATTATTGCATGATATAAAATAATTTTTCAAGAACATAAAGTATTTTTTCGGTACCTGCCAGTATCCTGAAGTATCTTTTTAGTACCAGTCAGTACCTTGAAATATTTTTTCAACATCTTAAAATAATTTTTCAAGATCATAAAGTACCAGTCAATATTTTTTCGGTATCGATCGGTATCCCGAAGTATCTACGTACTCGAAATATGTGTGTAAAAAAGAAAAGAAAAAAAAAGACCAGCAGTGTCACTTTTGCGCCAAAACGGTGCTGTTTTGGAGGAAGTGATTGGCAGTGGATGCTAACCAAAGTGGACTGAAGCCGGCGTCCCATTGTTTTGTGGCATCACTTGTGTCCATGTGTCAAGTGCTCTGAGCCTATGTTGTTCTCATCTCCGTCAACTCTCTCTCCCCTCTATCTCTTCCCCTCAATTGTATCTCAGAGCACCTTGACACATGGACACCGGTGGGACTCGCAACAAAGTAAATGACATTTTTACTTCCTTGTTATTTTTGGACTCAAAATTTGTTTACAGTGCCAATTAACAGCACTTTTTAAAAAATATTATGAGTATTTTTGTTCATTTTCCCCTTTTTTGGATATAAAGGCTAGCCAAAACTTGAGTACTTGGACTAGAATTAACTCCTATAACTCGAAGTGGAAAGGGACGGAGCGCATTAGAGTGTTTACGTGAATAGCTTATAATAATAGACTGCCCACATATCTCTGGAGAAGCAAATGGTCTTCTACATCTCAAAATGTCCATGCTGTGATAGATTGTGGTGAACAGAACACATTGCATATTTTGAGAGATTGTGGCTATATGCAAAAGGGCTGTGGAATCAGATTATATATGAATGTGTTCCTTGTGACTCCCCCTCCGTCATCACCTACCTTCTCTAGAAATTACTAGAATATTATATGCAGTAGTACCGTTTACTTACAACATTATCATATCTTGACGGAGATCTATGGGCATATTTCATTTTAGATATCGCTGATTGACAATTATATATATATATATATATATATATATATATATATATATATATATATATATATATATATATATATATATATATATGGGTTTATCGTTTGTCATGTCAAGTCACCCTAAAACTACGTCGTTTTGGAGTTAGGAGAATTAATAAAGGGTGTTTTTGTATTTTTTTTTTTGTATTTATTATATGAATTTTACCAAAAGATTATTCATTAATTCCCTAACCCCAAAACTACGTCGTTTTGAGAGTTCATTAATTTCTCTAACTCAAAACGACGTAGTTTTGGGGTGACTTGACATAACCTTTATGTCGTGACATGACAAACGATAAACCCTATATGTGTGTGTGTGTGTGTGTGTATTATATGCATGTATACCGTTTACTTGCAACATGAATGTGTGTGTGTGTATATCCAGACATTCAAATTTAACCTTATTATTCATACATTCAAATTCCACCTTATTATTGTTATAAACATAGCAGGGAATTTTAGGCTTCAACTTATTAACAATTACTCCTCTTGCCATATATGTAGGGCAGAAAGAGAAAAAAAAAAATTAGACCCATTTATAAGGCAGAGGGAGAAATTTTTCATGTGAATGTACAAGTTTACCTTTTATTTATTGTTATGTTGACTTTGTTCCCATAGGGTATAATGTATATTAAATAAAGGTCAAGTTAGTAAGTTGTTGAATTTTATGAAAGAGTTAATAAAGTTTAAGGTTTTTTTTTTTTGTCTATGGGAAATTTGTTGAAAGTGCCTTATATATAGGACCAAAGGAGTATATAAGAGTTATTTTTGGGTGTGGGTTCAATTCTGCACTAAGCACTCATTTTTTTTCTACCTTTTGAATCTGTTACAGCAATGCAGTTCATGCCCCCTTGTAAATGTGTTCTTTCACAAATTCTGCCAATTCTCATAAATGTGTAGTTGTTAAGATATATGATGTTATTTATTTTATTTTCATTTACATGTATTTTGACTCATGTTAGTTTATATATGTATGTAGTTCATGAACCTTTGTATGATGAATAGTTGTTTGATTAAATTTGTTCACACTTTAATTGCAAGATTGAGATATTTTTTTATTAATCATTGTCAGGTTTTTATCTTGTGAGTTGATTTTTTTTTCATAATTTACTTATGATGGTTATAGCTTACTTAAAATTATGTGATAGTAAGAAAATAGGGCACATTTTTTTGATTGGGGTATTTTAAAATCCTTCCAATCCAAAAAAAAAAAAACCTGATTTATTTATTTTTTAAAATGTCACATTTTAGAATGGTTGTGGGGGAGATCAGGACTAAAAAATATTTTTTAGGCGTGATTTCAAAATAACTGGTCTAAAAATTCTAATTTTTTAAATGTAATATAAGCCAAATCAGGTCTAAAAAGTCAAACTTTTTAGACATGATCTTTGAACAACCAATCTAAAAGTACTGTTTAAGATTGGTTGCTCAACTGGTTCAAAAAGTAATAGACTTTTTAGAATAATCAATACATGATCTAGAACTAGTTTGAACAACGATCTTCACCAGATATAAAATGTATATAAAAGGTAATTTTTGGACTAGTGTGTAACGAGACACAACATGGTCCAAATAATGGCACAACTATTGAAATCCTCATTTAAGACTGCTTCATTAATTATTGTTTCTTTTTTAATCTTGAAAATTTTCTAGTGTTGTTGAATAGTCTCAGAATTTTTTGGAAACCTACATTCTCGCTCGTTTTTGCATGAGATTTGCAGCCTCACGGTATCACTAAATTCATCCGTTTAAGTCCTGAACGACAAGATATACGTTTTGAACTAGTTTATGATTCATTAAAAAAAAAAAAAACCCAAACTAAACTCACACACATCCGGCCCAAAAGATGTCCTAGTTCAAGAAGCAATCCAAACTAAACCCTACAAATTTTGAGATTCGAACGTTCAGAGTATAATTTTTTGCCAACAATCACTATTACAATAAAGGGTTTTTATGTCCCTAAAAGGCGTTCCTTTTTTAGAAAAGGAAGTAAAAATAAAGGCGGTGACATTTTTGTAATTATATATAAGAAAAGTTGACTTTTAGCATATAAAAAAGTGATGTTTTTTGGCGTCTAAATTTTCAATTTAGACGCCAAAAGGTTGACATTTCTTTCTCTCTTGCAGACCCCACACAAATGCACCCCAGCTATCTCCAAATCCATCGATCTAGTTTCCCTTTCACTCCTTTCTTGCGTCTCTCTCACCTCACCCTAGGCAATTTTGTGTTTCAGATTCCATCGCCCCACGTTGGCGTCTCTTCCCTCTCCTCCAATCGCCGATGTTCTCTTGTAGTGCCGAAGCTCAAAGTGCGTCGTCCAAGCTCGAAGGTCGAAGTTCCACGTCACGTCTTCGTCGGTCTCGTGCGGATCGCCACTAGAAGCTCGGTGCTCCCTCCGTTCGTTAGATGGTAGATTTTCTACGATTTTTAGTTTGTTAGATCTGTTTTTGCAATTTTGTGTTTTTTAGATCTATTTTGTTTGTGTTGGTGAGATCATTTGTGATTTTGCATTTGCGTTGATTTGTGTTTTTGCTTTTGTTAGATCTCTTTTTGCAATTTTGTGTTTTGTAGATATGTTTTGTTTGTGTTGGTGCATTTGAGTTTATCTGCGTTTTTATGTTCATTAGATCTGTTTTGTTTTTGCGTTTGTTAGATACGTTTTTGTATTTTTTTCCTCCGGCGTGCAAGTCGGAATCCGTTCGGAATTTTCCATCTATTTTGTTTTTTTTTTCTAAAAAAAATACTTATGGTGTCCTAAATTAATTTAGGACGCCGTAAGTCTCGACTTTTTACGCCCCTAGATAGGCGTTCATCGGGAAAAGGACATTAAATGAGCTTAAAAACGGATGTTGTAACCCATTTCTGTAGTAGTGAATATCGAATGAATGTAAAAAATGTTGTTTAATTAGAGAATTGTTTGGTTGAACATGTCAACAAGATATGATATGTAGTTGGGCAGGGCAAGAGTGCGTGATGGAAAGGAAAAATGAGGTAACAATGGATCCGGTTTCTCTCCCTTTCATATTTCTCCTCATCTCTCACAGTATCATCCTCACCGTCCATTACATTTAATCCTCACCATCCATTTTACAATTTTAAAACCCATTTTTTTTGCTCGTAAAACTCTTTTTTTATCACGACGAAAACTCATTTCAAACCCACCCCATCTCAAATGCTTCTTCGACCAACAGAGAAGCCTCCAACTAGGGGTGGAAATAGGCCAGGCCCCTATCAGGTGGCCTACGGCCTGACTTGGCCTGGCCTATTTATTAAAAAGGTCAGGCCAAGGCCTATTTAAAGGCCTGATTGTGTAAATAGGCCAGGCCTATTTTGTTAAAGCCTGGCCTGTAAGCCTTCAGGCTTGGCCTGTTTATAATATATATATATATATATATTATATACACAATATTTAATATATATGTTTTTTATACTCCTATTTATATTTTTTATTCTTATATTTTAATTTTATTTTCCCCCATTGTATTATCATAGGTTTTTCTTTTCCATATTCCCGTTACGTGACCGTGTCGCTTTATTCAATATTCCTCTCCTCGCCTCATTCGATCACTCAGTCGCTCACTATTCCCCTTGGCTCTCTTTCGCCTATCACAACTCACCCCAAATCCTCTTGCTCTCCTTCGTGGCTCGCTCTATTTTTCCTTCTTAGATTTAAACCCGAGGATCGTTTGGTTTCGATCTCGAGCCTTTGTGCTCCGCGTTTGCGAGACTCACATCGCGAGGTAACTCTCTGCGTAGCCCATTTGCTTTTTTAAGTATTAGGTGTTAGGGCGTTTTTTTTTTTCAATCGAAAGTGTTAGCAAGTAAGTTCTTTTCTTTTGCTCGAAAAAGATGCTGAGTGATGATGATGAAATCCGTTCCAAAGCCATGAATATAATAGGATTGTTCCCAAAAAAAAAAAGCATAGTGCTTTGTGCCTCTTGTCTTTTAGTGCTAGTAAGTCTTTTCATTTGCTTGAAAAAAGTGCTTTGTGCTTTGAAACTCTTGTCTTTTAGTGCTAGTAAGTCTTTTAGTTTATCACTATATTGATATGAGTTTATTCAGTGGTAAATTATAATGAATACATTTTCCTATTATTAGTAATTATGTTTATTTTAATTTTATGATAAAGCTTACAATTTGTAAATATGTTGTCTTTGAAACCTGTCAAAAGCATACATTTATTTAGGTTTTAGTAGGTTCAAAGCCTACTTATAGCTTTCAAGGCCTGCAATATGAGGCCTTTTTAGAGGCCTACATTGTAAGTAGGCCTGTAAAAAGGCTTCAGGCTTACGTAGGCCTCATATAGGCTCAGGCCTGAGCCTAAAAAAAAGCCTGCATGCAGGCTCAGGCCTATGCCCAGGCTGCAGATTCGCATTACAGGCTCAGGCCTATTTAGGCAAAGTCTGGCCTGGCCTGACCTATTTCCATGCCTACCTCCAACGTCGTTCAGGACTCCGAGCACCGATCTGCCTCAAACCGGGAGAGAAGCTCTTCCAGAAGTTGTCCGGCTTACGCGCCGATGCTGGCGTCGTCGGGGTCGTTAGAGTTCTTGGTGTTGACGGCATCGACTCTGCCTCAAACAGGGAGAGAAGCCTCCAACGTTCCCACCCCGAGCACCGATCTGCCTCAAACCGGGAGAGAAGCTCTTCCAGACGTTGTCCGGCTTATGCGCCGACGCTGGCGTCGTCGAGGTCGTCAGAGTTGTTGGCGTCGACGACATCGATAACGTCCTCTGGTACTTGCGTCCTTCTCCTTTCTGTGGAAAAAAAAGACCCTATTTAATCACAAAGATTTTGAGTGTATGCCCTGCAACGATTTTGAGTTTGATCAGTGATTTTCGGTGTATGCCCGACAATGATTGAGTTTGTTCCAACGATTTTTGGTGCATTCCCTCTTGGTTGCTTGCCGGTAGACTTATATAAATTTGGGGAATAGGTTTAATTTCCCACTTTATGAATTAATTGGAAGAGAAATGATGAATTCGATTTGTTGTTGCTCACATCTTGATAGTTGAAATTTGAAAATGCAGTGGGTGTTTTTATTAGTTTTTCTACATGATTCACTTCGCTGAGCTATTCTTTTCTTGGGCATTTGACAGCGTTAGGATCTTAGCAAATTGAATGTTACATTAACTTGTTCTGATTCCAGACAGATAGATTGCTCTGCCTCCAGACTTAACTTGTTGTGTTGCCTTATGAACTATAGTCGATTCAAGTGCTTCAAAATTCTATCAGTAAACTTACGGCTGTTTGTCATATTTGATTGTGTTGCCTTCTGAACTAGAAATTGCATCTGCTTCTCTCTCCCTTCTCCATGTGGGTGCAAAAGTATTTAAAGTGTGAGAATGATATGCACTGATGCTTATATTGCTAGTTGGAAAGTATACCGTTTATTTCTAATCACTGTGAGCATTGGACACAGTTTGAGATGTGATGCTGATTTTTTCCCTTTTTATTGTCTCAGTGGTGCCTGTTTAGATTTTGTTGGTTAATACTTACTACATGTTCTAATTATTGTCAATTTTCAGGCTTGGACAAAAAATATTTGCATAACTTCAAATGAAATTGAAACATTCAATTAATTTTGCTTCAAATGAAATTGAAACATTCGATTAATTTTGTTTTTTCTATGAGCAATAAAATTTTATGTTTTAAGGATATCACCTACAATGGACGTGAATTTCTCTTGGCTTGGAATGTTGGCTCCAATTGAATTGTTTCTAGGCCATTGAAACATGAGTTCACTGGTCAACCATTTGGTTTTATTTACATGGGGTCTTCGACCATTTTGCAAGTTTCACCCATCATAGTTAGCAGCTACGTAGTTTCCCAATTGAACCATTTAGTCCAGTTTTTCAACTGCAAGTAGGAAGAAGTCATTAACCTTACTTGTCAATTGGCTGTGGAACGATGAATGCATACGTGCACATACTCGCTTCTTATTACTGTTCTCAGTTTTTTAAACATAACTATCTGATATCCAGTACTATGTTTTGAACAAAGTATGATAATTTGTTTATGGATTTTCTTGTGCGCCCTTGCTTTCAGAATCTGCGAGTTAATCCCATCCTTTTGTCAAAGGTCCCAGCCTTACTTCATGTTATGAGTGTCAAGAAAAATATAGGGACCATGCTTCCATTTGTTCTCTCGCCCATTCCGGAGGTCTATCAACAAAGTGCACTTGGAGTGCGGAGATATCTTCTAAAAAATAATGACTTTTTTCTCACGAGAGATCTGATTGATCTTTCCAAAGGAGCCTTTGCTGGTTAGTTTCTATTTTTAGTTTACTGCTTAATTGTGCAGTACGTGCAAGTTCTCCCCCCCAAAAAAAATCCACTTCTATGTGTTCTGCACAATCGAAAATCTACTTGTTCAACTGTTTTTTGGATTGTGTGGCTAATAAATAGTTAACTTTAAAGCAAACATGTAGCATTCGCTGGATCAATTATCCCTGATGTATGATAACTGTTATTGCAGCACTTCCTGGCAAATTGGAAACAGTGTCAAGGAAAATCCTAAAACACATCATTGACCAATGTAGCATATGCTATGATGTTGGAGTGCCCTGCAGTGCCCGACAAATTGAAAGTTGCAGAGTTTTCTGCATAACTTAAATAGTGGAACTTTTCTTCCAGTTTGTACACGAATAATATGGAAATGCTACATGTATCTTTGGAATTCCATATAGTTGTCATCTTTACAATGCTAGAAGTTGTCTATCAAGCTATCAAAATAAAAAAGCAACTGATTGCTGCCATATTAAACAAAATGACTACTGGCTGATTTGTCTGCTGTTTAATGGTAGAAGTTGTCTATGATCAAGCTATATTGAATTGTCCTTTCAGGTATCAGCAGGATTGAACATTGTTAAAGCTGTTACAGGAGATAAACCTTCACCTAATAAGAAGAAAGAAGATAGAAGAGTAGTGTTAATTCTAGTATAGGGTCATAAAAAAAATCCAATGTAATTTTTTGTTTTTTATATAATAGAGAGTTTATTAGATGATGATGGTTTTATTTAGCATCATGATGTAATATACACATTGATTTGAATGAAGTTGGCATTCTCTCTTAACTTGTGCTTATGTCAATCTTTGTTTTTCTATACCTGACAACAGAAACTCTTCTTGCATTACTTCCAATGATGGCGTTGAACAATCTAAGGCCTATAAATCATTACAAAGAAAAAATATGAATATTATTAACATGAAAAGCAATTATAACAAAATTTGTTTAATTGATACCCCACTAAGAACAAGACACAAATGACATATAACTTTTTTTGGGGACTCACCATCAACATACTAGTAAATGACTGCACTTGAGGTAATGCTTGCAATGTTGTAGGTGCAGAACATGAAATTGGAGCCTCTGATTCCACACTTCTTATCTTAGACCTGCTTATCTTTTCCAGACGCTCTTGCCAACCCTTAAATATTTTTTCCCCCTCTTAGTTCCATCTCTCTTTTTAATGCCCTTGGGTTGTTCATCTGTTTTTTGTCTCTTAGTTCCACCTTCTCCCTTTTTGTCTTCATCTTTTGAATTTCTTAGCGATGAACGAAAGTCTCTTGCTTCTTTATGAAGTTGTATTATAGAGTTGCGAACAAAGGCAGAAGTCTCTAGACAATCGGACATTTCAGCTGCTAATGTTATCATCAACTGACATAATTGTCAGTATGATTGAGTGCTCTGAAGCTTAGGATCCACTTGTATTTCATTTTCTCTAATATCATATATCACACCATTTCTAGCATTTTTAGTCCATCTTTTCAAAATATATTTCTCTGGTAGTTTCCTTATTTCATTCACCTCATATATTTTTAAAGCATGACAACATAATATCCCAATAGATTCAAAACGCCTGCAACTGCACCATACAGAATCATCCTTCGGATCAAATGTCAAAGTCCACTTTTTGTCTTCATGGACCATAGTTCTAGTATAAGTGAACAATGGACCTTTTTCATCTCGAGAGGAAATACATGTGGCGAAAAAGAGATCCAATTGCTCTTGGAACAATTCTAACACTGAAGAGGTGTAAATCTCAGAAACTTGTTGTAGTATAGGTGAACTTTGGACTATCAATCGTGGTTTTTTCTCCCTTGCTCCATACTCACATTTCATCTCATTATACCTCTTATCTGCAACAACCCGCTCAAGCCTTTTGAAGAACGCATACCAAGAGTAGTAGAGTACTTCATATAACACCATGCCCATTTCTCTTTGATTTCATATATGGACTTCAACCATGAGTTGTCCTCCAAATTGAATGATGATATTAGAGACGCCCATGCTTCTTCAAATTGTGATTTGTCTTCAATAGCAAACATACACTTGTTGAAATCACACAAAAAATGTGAACCACCCTTCATCTTGTTCCCTAGATGTTTGATTCCATTTTGCTCAATATGCCATGTGCATAATCCATGCTTCACTTCTCGGCATAACCTCACGCGATGCTCTTGCCATTGCTTGATCTTGGTCGATAAACACTTGTTCTTTGGTCTCTTTTGCTTGTTTGCTTTCAAGAAAGTTTCTAACAACCACTTGAATGATTCTGTGGTTTCATCATATAACAAAGATGCACCAAAAATTACAATTCCTCTATGATGATTGAGTCCTGAGAATATGGCAAGAGGCCTATGATTACTGTTTGTGCAGTATGTGGTGTCCAGTGAAATTACATCCCCAAAAATAAGCATAATCTACAAGCATAGGAGCATCGGCCCAAAAAATATTTGTAATTTGATTTTCCATATCAAGTTGATATGAATGATAAAATGAAGGGTTCTCAGTAATTTGTTCTTCAACATAATTCAACAACCATCCAACTTCACCATTCTTCATTCTTCTTCTTCGTTTAGCTTTCAAATAATTTTTCATATCAACTTGAGTGAAGCCAAGATTAGCTCGTCCACTGCGCTTACTTACTCATAAGGTCAAAAGTTGCCTTCTTTTTAGTCCAAGCATCCCTAGCCAAATCAATTTCATCTGCTTGTGCATCACATATTTTCCGTTGAGACCTCATCATATGCACTGATTCTTGGAGATGCAATGGGTGGTTATGCTTTTCTACAAAACTGGTGATCTTGAATTTGCCTTCCACTAAATTAACTGTCATTCCAACTTTACATTCAGTCCTAGTCTCAGGACGATGGTTGGTGGCCGGTGTGTATCTTTTATCCGGTTTTCGTTTGCCCTCTTTTGAACACACATATCTATAGGAAAGAATTGTCTCCTTATCTTTCCTACTCTTTGTCGCCCCATTTTTCCTTGCACTAAAACCTACTTTACAAGCATATTCATTCCAAAACCTCCATGTTTCCTCTAGATTATCAAATTCTTTTCCCAATCTTGGAGTCAAATCAACTTCCATAGATTGAAACCTGCAAAATAATGTCATGCAACACACAAACATAAAATTATGAAAAATATGAATTAAGGAAGCAAACTTTTTTTTTTTTAAAAAAAAAAACATCAAAAAAAATATATTTCTATACTGATACTTTTTTTTTTTTTAATATATAACTTTACATATATTGATCATACAGAACTCTAAAGATATTGATCCTATTCTATTGTAAAAGAGAAACATTTCCCTAACATGCCTTCGAAACATCAATTCTACATCACTTCACTTTGTTCTTTTTCTTCCTTTAAAATTCTCCGAAACACACTTGGGCAAAAGAATAAATAATAGCTTCTAAAACTGAATTTAACATATCATCAAGACTTGTAGAAATGACTTTAAATGCCACAACAGTAGAATTTATATAACGTACCAGCCAAATCAATTGCTTAAGCAAATCATTTTTTTTGCAGAATAAAGAAGCTTATCCAATATATATATGGCTTAAGCTATTTTATTTAAACATTACATAGGTCTCCACCGATATAAAGTGAATTATAATTCACATTCTTCAAGAGATCCGCACCAATATTTTGACATGTTCCTTCACAACCATTGCTACTCCCTTCAAGGCACTGAGTAATCTGCATAACAAAGAGCAGAAGGAAAATTGAATGATCAGTATTTTAACATTTCATACAGAAAATGAATAAAGTGTAATGAAGCATCACAGACCTCCGCACTTTTAACCCACAGGACGATCAGCAATATTGCAACGTTTTGGGATGGTGACTGAGATTTCTGAGTTGACTCCAAAAATTTTGGCTGTGTTAGAAAGCACAATAGCACAAAGGCAAGCAATTTTCTGGCCTTGTTTCTTTATTTGTCTTTCCCGCCAGCTTTCTGAAGAATGTTCGGACAGGAGGAGAATAGCACAAAGGCAAGCAATTTTCTGGCCTTGTTTCTTTATTTGTCTTTCCCGCCAGCTTTCTGAAGAATGTTCGGACAGGAGGAGTGTTTGCGGGAGACAAAATGGAAAGTTTTAAATGTTTTAATAATATAAAATTGACGGTCAGGATCAAAAGAAATCAAGGGTGAGGATGATACTGTGAGAGATGAGGAGAAATATGAAAGGGAGAGAAACCTGTTCCGGTAACAATACCATCACATGACAATACACGCACGCAAATAAAGCAGCTTTTAATGAATATATATGGACTCATACATAAAGCAAACAAGACGGTGTGTGAAAGTAAAGCACTACCACACGCATGAACTCAAGCATATTACAGATAGATGAAGGCCTTCAGAGAGAGTTTATTCGAAAGCAAAGCACTACCACTCGCATGAACACACACAAAAGAGCGAGGGAGACACAGACACAGATGACAGAGACATATATGATATTTCAAGCGGTGGCACTAACTCAAGGCTCAGGGTCATGATCGGTCACATTCGACTTGGAAGTGGAATCGATTTCTTTTTCGAGGAGCTTAGGAACCGCACCAAAAAAGATGGGGAGTGGGACTTTTTCCCACTCGCTGGGAAGACGTCACTGTGGCCCGCAACAATCTTGGTTTCGGGAGGGTTAGTTAGTCTGTCGAAGACTTTTACAAGCTCAACAAAAGTGGAAATAGGAGTAGACACATTGTGGCTCTGGTACACCACATGATCAAAATCTGCAGAGCCCGACTTGAAGATGTCGTTATAGAGGCTGTTGAGAGGAGCTGATACAGTGAGAGAAGCGCTGGTGATGACTTTTTCATTATTCGACTTTAGCTTCCATATCACTTCCCGCATTGCCGTGGCAAACTCATTCCTAGATGTGACGTGTTCATAATAAACGTCGATGCCATCGAACCCGTAATTGTTGACGATATCTTTGAGACTTTCGATGGCATTTCTGACCCATTCGGCTCGCTTACCAGAAGGGATTTGAAATGGGTATTGTGCGTTACACCCTCCGATGCTCACAAAGAACTTGACAGTAGTGCCCCTCGCGCTGTTCCTGATGGCTTGGATCTTTTCCGCATCGAAACTTGAATCAAAGTAGGGCACAAATTTTCCTATCTGGTGTTTTCCTGCAGCATCGTAGTCTCTGGCGAAGGGCAGAACGATATGCACTTCGTTCATGAGGGTCGCATTTGGCAGATATTCGACGGACTTGGCAGTGCTGGCGTAAACACGGAAGGCAGCCAACTCCGTCATTTTGGATTATTGATGATCGGAATTGGATTTTATTTTGGTGCGAGTAATTTGTGTGGATTCAACTTCCTCAAGGCCCTTATTTATACACCAATTGCTTCTAGCTAATTGTATCGTGACGTCACAAACATGCCGTCAGGCACCATATTTTATAAATTTCTTACACCACACCGCCCTTTACTTGACTGGCATATAGATTTCTATAGGCATTCCTAATTTCAACTTAAATATCGCTCATTATCATCATGTTCCGCCATGTTCATCATATCGTATTATATTCCGCGTGAATTTTGCTATCATCATGTGCTACGTACCATGATGTTCATTTTAACAAATACCACTTCCGATCCTAAATATCACATCTTGATCCACTTTGTTTGGCATCTTCTTCTTCTTGTATTTAATTTTTCCCATAAATCAGCCTTATTGGTTCTCCCTCAAAACAATAATTTATTAATATTAATATACACCACCCTTGCATTATTTATCTTGACTCCAGAATCCAGATCTATACCCATTTTATAGTACCACTAACGCATCAAAGGAAAATGGGTTTCCAAGCATTAAATCAATCTGATATATGATTAGGATCTTTTCTCTATTGGAGACGAAGTCCAGGAACCTTTAAAATGGAGATAGAAATATCAAAATATCTCAAACTTTTTTTTAAAAAAAACATAAATATATATAATATGTGTACACACACATGTGTGTGTACATATATGTATATATATACATATATACTTGAAAACATAGACATATATGTGTAGATATATAAATATATGTATATACACATTACACACTATAAACATTAATTAGCAGGGAATTTCAAGCTTCAACTTATTAACAATTACTCATCTAGTCAGGGGCGGACCCAGGAATTTTATTAGGGGGGGACGAAAATAAAAAAATGCCAAATCAGACGTAATATAAAAAAAATTGAAAGAAATATATTTCTAATGAAGCAAGATCAATTTCTTTAACTACCTCTTTATTTTCAATTATATAAGACTTTGAACAAGGAGTCTCAGTATTTGACAATTCAACATTATAAATAGACGAGGACAAAGACTCACTATTCTTTCTCTTAAAATAGGTATCAATGGTGGCACTCTTCTCCATAATAATCACCTTTTCGCATACCACATCTTTAGATTAAGTATATTATACACCCTCCGGTCCTAATTATATGAACACTTTTGTAGTACAAATTACATTACAAAAGTGTTCCTATAATTAAGACCGGAGGTAGTAATAAGTATATACTTCTCCATAATAATCAGAGTGTGTTAATATATATATAATAATTGTGTGCTGTGTGTTAATATACAAAGTACAACGATGTGTGTTTCCCCTGTTTATATATATATTTTGAAAAATTTTAGGGGGGGCGGGGGCCACCCCTAGCCCCCCCTCCGTCCGCCTATGCATCTAGTCCTGTATATATGGCAGAAAGAGAAGAGAAATTTTAGTCCCATTTATAAGGGAGAAATTTAACATGTAAATGTACAAGTTTACCATTCATTTATTATTATATTGACTTTTTTCTGAAGGTGTATAATGCATATTAAATAAGGATAAAGTTGGAAAGTTGTTGAATTTTATGAAAGAGTTAATGAAGTTTAAGGTTGTTCTTGGCCTATGCGAAATTTGCTAAAAGTACCTTATATTTTTTTGAACGATCTAAAAGTACATTATATATAGCACCAGGAGTATATATGAGTTATTTCTGTCAAGTATTGTGGATTTGGAATTAATTTGGCAATGGTAAGTGATAGTATAAAATATTGTTAATCAAATAAATATCTAAGTACGTAGTAAATCATTTGATTTAATCAATTTAAACCATAATTCTTAAACCCCATCTTTTCGTAGGACTTCAACAGAACGAAATAATAAGTGTGGACGCACAACCCACGAGGGAAAATAACCAGGCGTGGCATAGAGGCCACAAAGACAAGCGTGGACATATAGGTAAGTAACCAAGCGCGGATCGAAGCCATGAAACAAGCACAGGTACAAAACCCATGAATAACAAGCGTGAGAACTAATCCCACGAATATCATGTGTGAGTACTATGCCCATGAAAGTCAAGCGAGCTCGAAGTTAACCATGATGCACCAAGGACTAACAATACTGCTGTTAATAACCAACTTTCTGTATTCAGCCATGTCAAAATCATTTTCAAGCATGCTTTGGGCCAATTTGTCAAAGCGATGAAAAGTTCTTCTCTCGATACCATCATGGCTCGTATGACATATAACATAATAGAATACCCCAACAAGATTGCTAACCTTGCATCTTCAATTGAACAATGAAGACACTATTACAAAAAACCTTTTTTCCGTCCTTTCAGCGTCCTTTTTTTGGGGACGCCTATCTGGGAGGCGTAGAAAGTCCAACCTTACAACGTCCTAAAAAATGTAGGACGCCATATGTTTTTTTTTAAAAAAAAAAAGCCCCTCAAACCTCATGTTCGAGGGGTTGGCCGTGGAAGAAGAATTGGGATACCGGCAAAAACAACACAACAACAATTTTAATTATCAGTCTAAAACATTTCAGATCCTAGGGATACCCTACAAGATCCATCATGAAACACAAAGTAACCAAGATGGAGCTAGCTTCAGGAGCCATCAAACAATAATTCCATAATTCTAGATTTAATTGGATCTATCAAACACAAATCTAACACCAATTCCAAATATACAGAAGAAGTGGTGACTGGCGCACAACGAAAAATTACACAAATTCAAACCGATTACAACGACAAATCCGAGGATATATAGGTGTAGATCTGTGTTCTTACTCACCTTAATAACAAGATCAACTCAAAATAATAATAAAAAATCTACAGATCCAAAAGCTACTAAGAAAATCATGAAACAAAATCAAAGAAACCATCGTCCTATGTCGCAAATCGACAGTCAAAGCACAAGAAGAATGAAGCAAGAACAGAGCAAATTTGAAGAGGGACAAGAAGAATACTGGAGGTTTACCGTCCGATGTCGTAGATTGATAGTCGAAGCATCGTCCTCCATCTCTTTCGCCATCGTCCTCCTTCATTAGTGTCGGATCTGAGTTCGATTTTAGTAAGGAAAATAGAGAGGTTCGCATCGCCGGATCTAAGCATGAGATCGAAGAGGAGGAAGACGATGGTTGACGAAAAAAGGAGGATAGACTGGGGTTGGAAGGTCGGAGAGATGGGGAAGGGAGGACAGCGGAGGAGGGGCTATGGTGAAGGTTGGGGAGCGTGGAAGTGCAAAGGAGAGAAGAAGTGTCCTTCAGCAAAAGAAAAAAAAAAGAAATGAAATGAGGAGAGGAGAGAAGAGAAGTGTGCAGATTGAGGCGTTGGAAGGTGTGAAGTCCTTTTTGGCGTCCCAATTCAATTTTAGGACGTCAAAAATACTACTTTTGACACTAGAAGTGGCGCCAGGGTTCTTTTTTGCGTTCACGTTGAATTTTAAAAGAGAATTGGGAATTAATATGGATGATAACTGAAACCTAATGTGGGGTGTATCTATTTGGATATTGTGGACATGGAAAAATAGGGCTGTTTATGACGTGGATTTTCATAAACCTGTACAACCAGCAGCTGTTATTTTGCAAATATGGAGGAATTATGTGCAGATTCAACAAGTTAAACTCCTAACAAAACATGCAAACATTAAGCAGATAAATTGCTCGTCTTCTCAAATCAAAAATTTCTGGTGTTCTTGGAACTGTTGAGAGGCTTTGATTCAGCCCGTTACTCTCTTTCGACCCACCATATGGCTTAACACTTGCTTTTTTCCCTCTCAGTTTAAATAAAACCATAGTCGCACCAACACAGAAACAAAGTTGATCTAGTAGCTAGTGTAATGCTTGCTAATTCCCTTTAGATTTTAAGTTTGAGCCCCTGAGAAAACACTGAGAGGGGCAGCAGTGAAACCGTTGCTATAGGCTCTCTTTTACCTTGGGAGAAACCCTATTTTATCAATACAGATACCCAAATTTACTGCAAGTTTTTCTTTATGGAATTTTATGCCTAGTGATTCTTATTCTCCATTACAATCTCAGGAAATAGTAGGCTATACTCCATGTATTCATGAAGCTGTCTACTTTTCAGATACAGTAATTTCAAGACTAAATTCAATTCAATCGCCTTTTATTATCCAAAATTCCCCTCCCTCCAATTCGTACAATGAAGAAATGAAATAATATATTGACACATATTTTATCTTTTCAAAAAGGTTCCACGAAAATCTTATATTTGACCTGTTTGTGTGTTTATTTTTTATCCGACACAACAAATTAGGAGGAATCTAATTTTGGAAACTTGCGTTTGTGTGTTTAGCCGAACTAAGCTACAATTCGTTATCGTCTGTGTTCCTATTCGTTTTTGGACAAGCTTTTAGGAATTTGTCTTCCAGCGCTCGTTTGATGTTATCGTAAGGACTAATGAAATTTTTTGCCTTACGTATTTAAAATCAGATTTCTATCAATCAAATCTCTCAAATTTTATATTAATTAATTATTATAATTTAAAGATATATGGTTAAAAAAAATAAAAACTGCTGATGATTATTAACTCAAGAATAATAATCAAATAAACACATGAAATTTTAGTAACTTAATTAATATGACTTATAGTAACTTTCTTGTATACTGAGACAATACTTTTTTACTGTTAAAAAAAAAGACAGTACTTTTTTTTTTTTTTAAAAAAAAAAGGGACAGTGAAAATCTTGAACCTTACAAGTGGTGGTGGTGGTCCATAACTTCTTGAAAAGGAAAAAATAGAGCCAATTTGTGTTTTGTGTTTATTTGAAACCAAACAAAAGTGGAAAGCAATATAAGAGCGCATATAGATATGATAGGGTTGGAAAAATCCACATCACCTCATGTCATAATTAAAATACATTTAGACTCCCGCTGGCACAAACAACATAATAACTCGTGAATTAATTTTCAAAAAGTCACATTTTAGTTACTTTTGTACCAAATTTATGGTCATTTTTATAATTTTGGTATAATTTAATGGCTATTTTAACATCTTAATCGTTCATTGAAAAGCTCAAGTAACAGACGTTTGAGATTATTAACGTTATGATTACTTTTTCATTCTTTTATAATGTTAATGGACACTTTTGCACTCAAAATAAATATATGGTTACTTTTACATTTTTAGTATAAGTTAATAGCTATTTTGGGACCTTAGATCTTTTTTAAATTATAGAAATCTTGCAAGTGGTTGATGAGATTTGCATGAAAAGGAAACATTTAGACAAGGGAAGAAGAAGGCGATACTATCTCAGCTTTTGAAAAGGCAGTCTGAGAATTGGGAAGCTGATATAATCAAGGTGCGGAAGAAGAAGGCGATACCATCTCAGCTTTTCTGAAAAGGCAGTGTGAGAATTGGGAAGCTGATATAATCAAGGTGCGGAAGAAGAAGGTCTGCAACTTTCTATGCAATTTTCTTATCTTGTTCTTTTATTTGAATTCTATAAAAAGAATCTACATGGAGCTTAGGTGGAAGCAAGTGTTTTCTTCCATTTTTCCACATAATAAAAATTGAAAAGACGAGGGAATGAGTCATATATAAGTTAAAAATTAAGGAATTGAGTCACTTCGAGTTAAAGTTTAATAAAAGAGTCGTAAGTGAGTAAAAAAGTTAAAGGACTTAAATATTAATTTTCCCTAAAATTTATAAAGATAAGAATTGAAGGAAGCCTTTAAGCAAATTTCTTAGGCAGTAAGGTTGTGGAGTATCGTGATAGTATCCCATTTTGCCTATAACAAAAAGAAGAAAAGACAGGGAATTCCCTTCATTTCCAAAACCAAACTAACAAGCAACTTGCAAATAAATAAAAGTACTGCCGGGAAAGATATTGTTAGTGGAGAACAGAAAAACTGTCAACACTTCAACAAAAATTCTGAGAACAAAGATTCTCAATGTTCATATTGCTTATCATTGTTTTCAATTTTACTGCCACAGAAACAACTCGGTCATCATAGCACCCGTAAATGCACTCCAGAATATAATAGCCTAACACATGAACATAAAAACATTGAGGAATACATATGAATAAAGAATACTGGAAAATATAAGGGCCTGTTTCGATTGACATCCTGGACGGATCATTCTGTCTTCTGTAGAGAGTTTTAAACAAAGCCTTAACCTTCTGTTTGTAAAATTTTGAAACAGAATCAAGATAACACGACACTTTGTAGAAGAAAGAAAATGCACTTTTATTATTAATGGAATGTTTACGAGAGATGCCTAACGGCTGAGTAAAATTCAAATTTGAAACAAACCCTAATCGAATTGAAGTGTTAGAAAGAGTCAACCTTAATGAGTCTACACAGTGTCAGATGAAAATCTAAAAAATCAACATCTAAGAGTCGAAAAATTCAGATGAAAATCTAATGACCGTATAAAGTATGTCTGATCCAACATGGAATCGATTCTCTCAAATTTTCTTATCCAAAAATATTCATCAGTTCGTTTAGAGACACAGCTGCTAATGTTTCACCGCAAACATCAAAGCTAAGGTTTTTGGATTAATGGCGATGCAATTAATTATTAGTTCCAAGTTGAGAGGTTATTTATCCACTGTTTTCATTTGTGTAAAATATGGTCATAATCTTATACCTATGGATTAGTGCTGTTCAAATAAAAGATGGTGAAGGTTCCATAGAGTTGAATTAGCTTTATTTCAAGCCTCTCATTCCTGAATGGTGCAAACAAAAAATTTAAATTAATATCAAGATCTTGCCTTAAAGGTTTTTTAAGCATGGATACAGAAAATATAACAAATAAGGGGGTTTCCATTGGGAACCAAATAAGGTGGTCCAGTATGGTTGGCAGGGCCAGGTGCTGGAGGAAGAAGGTTTTGCAACGGCTGGGAACCTAAGTTGTGTTCTTGACATCTCTGCCTAACTTTCAATTAAAAGAAAAATGAAGTTGTATTTCATTCCATAAAAAATGGATATACAGTGGAATTATATTATATATGGAAGTAAGAAGCAGCTCAAGATTTGCATTCAAGACTATGAGATATAAAGATTTGCTTTCTGTCATCCACTGGAATAACTGAATAATATTATGCATGTGACTTTTTGCCAACAAACAATAATATGCATGTGACTTGATAACTTGGTCTGCCATTGTTGCAAATAACCATAAAGTGTGTAATTTTGTGTGTGCGCTAAAAGTGTAACTAATTTTTGATAATTCACACTTTTTGTTACACCCCTACCGGCCTCGCCCTCTCTCAGGTGACGGGTTAGAGGGATCCCTTACTTAGTTGTTACCTTACCTTTAATTATTCCATATTAATATGCATCAGAGTGTTACACAGCAGAGCATTGGACTGGTTTGGATGAATACGTATGTAATACTGGTAAAAGTACGATAATAAAAAAGGAAATGGTCCCTGTAAGGTTAGAGTACAGTAATCCAAAGTAAGTACCAGACAGTAAGTAAAAACATACAATCATCCAAAATATAAAATACAACAAGCGATAGGGCATCCCCTATTTCTTCCATCCCAAACTCCATGCCCTGACCTCTTTACTCCAAATCACTCAGTCAGAAACACCTGTATCCCTAGCATAGTCTGTGTAATACCCTAAAATCGGACTTATGATAAATATCATAAATTTAGTAAATAATACCTATTGGAAATAGGTGAATATGTGGTCTCAAATAATAAGTTAAAATTATCTTATTTTCTAAGGTAATTTCTATTGAAATTAGGGTGAATAAAGAGCTAAAATGTATTCTTAGGGCATTAAATGGCCTAAAAATATTATGATAAATCTTAAGAGGGAGTAAAATATTTATTAAAAATTAGAAAGTATGTTGTCTCTAATTTTAGGAATTTTTAGGATAATTTCCCTTGAAAAATAATGAGACAAAATTAAATATTATTTTGGGGATCATAAGTGACCCCATGATTTTTAATATTTTACATGGGATACAAAATACCAATGTAAGTAAAATATTTGTGAGATAATGATTTATCCTAATTAAGAAAATTATCAAAAATTAGTAAGTGGCTAATTTGGTAATTAATGGGATAATTAAGGTATAGAGTAAATGAATTAAAAATAATTTAAATAATTATTTTTAAGGGGGCTGAAATTCGAAATAAAAAAATAATAAATAATAAATAAAAATAAAAATAAAAATAATAAAATATTAATAAAATATTTTATGCTTAGAAAAATAAATAAAAAAAAAAAAAAAAAATATCTAGATATTTTGAATAAAATAATAATATATATGGTAAAGAGCCAACAGGACATTTGAGAATGGATAGAAATAAAATCATACACCAAAATATAGGGATATAGTCTAAGTCATCTGGACTTTTTATAAACCAGTGAAATTTCACCTCAGAGTGGACTATCTCAGAAGTCATTTCTGAAAACAAATGAGTCATTAAGATACAGGATAAATAAGAAATAGGTCAGATAGTGTAAATGAGAACCTATAGAAAACGAAATAGTTGTGACAAATCAGGGATTATGTTTCTTAAGTCAGAACATATTACGAACCAGAATTTTTGTCCGTGTTTGGTTCTATCGGAAGTCATTTCGTAACCGACGTTTTGTCCTAAAATCTTCAGAAGACTACGGAATACCCTTAACGAGATCAAAAATTTAGTTAAACCCAATGGTTTTAAAGAGAAAGAATAAAACCTCAGCGCCTTGCTCTCATATTTTTGAGTTTCGTCAAGATTACGCGATTAAGACACCGATCAGGGAACTTTATCGGTAAGTCAGCAAGATGACATCATCTTCTTCTAGAAGGATGACATAGGCAAGACATGTGTAAGGCCAAGATGAAGCCATTTGTCCAAGTGCGATCCGACAGCTCAGAATCGATCTGATAAAGTTTGAATTATTTACCGTTATGCCATCCGCTTCTTCTATAAATAGAGCATTACCCCTTCCTTCATTCTTCACAAATTCTAAGAGCTTTCTAGAGAGAAGTTAGAGAGAAGTCATAGCAAGAATGAGTAGCGAAGTGCTGGGTAAGTTTTTCGGTCCCTAGTCTTAAGCTTCGGTGTTTTATTCGGTAGAATGCTAGAATTGTCTTTAAATTTCCCAGATAGTCTAAATATCATATGTAGGGGTAGATGTGGTATTTATTTCGAAAATATGCTGGGAAAAGAGATATGTCAAAATTCTGGAGAGATAGGGTCAAAGTAGCGAAGCTCTGGCGAAATTCCGCCGATTAGGGGGTCAGGGGCAAAATGGTAATTTGTACCTAAAATACCTGTTATAATGCCAAATATTTATAAATGTGATATTATCCTTATAAGATATCTGTAATCACGAACCGCTGTCAAACCGCTGTTTTCTGTCAGAAATACCGTTTTCTGTCAAACGTGTCGTTTTTCGTCAACGAAGGTACGTTCGCGTACTGTAACACTAACTCTGATATTTATTGTATGCGTATATGTGTTATGTGTATGGTATGCTTATGTGAGGTCATTGATAGCTCTGTGGTATGTTCCTTGTACTGTTATTATGCTTGCTAGGTGTTGGGATACGTCTGCTAGGTGCGAAATGCTTGGTGCGAATTGATTTCTAGGTGTGAAACGTATGCTAGGTGCGACATATCTGCCAGGGGGCTTATATGATGTTGGGATATGCTTGTTTGTATGCTGATATACTGTATATGTAAATATGAGGTTAACCGTTACCTGGGGTCCGTATGCATTGGACCTCAGCTTTGAATATAGCGTCAGGCTCAGGAGGACTGAGGACCGAGGAGAGAGGCAAGCAGGCCGCATAGAGACCCGGCTGAAGACTTCCTTCTGTTGTTGTTTACTTTGAAAACTCTCGGTCACAGATCACCGTATCGTAAACAACCAGGACTTACGGCATTTGAAATATAAGTATCAGTTACTCTTACGCTCCGATGCTCTACTCTGATGAAAAAAAAAATTATACTGCTTTTGAAAATGAGATGTTACAGTCTGGAGTTCAAAATTGAACCCCAGAATATTTGTTAAAGTCATATACAATATGTATGCAGTGAATGTATGCAATCCACAATTAGGAAAATCACAACAATAATGGTAAATATACCACATGTATTCAGAACACACAATCACGCCGGCCAGCCTATAAACATAGACCTGGCTAGTTCCATAGCGTTAAGAAAACAACAGTAGCCGGGGACTCAAACCCTAACTACAATGAATGCATCACAGGCTCGGTAGCGACCCAATGACACACAGTCCACTAGGCCCTACAGCCCAAATGCATGTCTCACTCCTGAGACATGTTCGTCAATTATGGCACAACAAACATACAAAGTAACACAGAGTATGCGAGTAAACAATTACTACCTGGCACTGGTTCAAAATTTATAAATTTTTCCCGGTGGTTGTAAATTACTCCGGACACACGCTGACCCTAAATAAAGCAAATAAACTTCATTTTAGTCACTTATGCAAACTTTCCTTTTATTTTCATGAAATTCGCCTATTTTCCAAAAAATTTCAGAAATCATGCTTCAAATTCAAACATTTTTAATTAATTCTAAAAAAAAATATGATTGACTTGATTCTTGTGGCCATTGAACCTTTAACATGTCTAGTTTTTACTAAAAATACTCCCAGAGGCCAAAAACCCACGCATCTTTTTTCTGAGTAAAAACATTAATTGTTGGTCAGTGGCAAAGTTCCAGTTTCTTGGCTATTTTTAAAAATTTATTTCTCTTTGTAGAAATCTCGAAAAATTACAAATTATATTAAAAAAAATGAAGCTTGGGATGTCTACTTTAACCGTGTAAAATTTCATGGCCATTGAACTTCATTTACTATTTTAAAACCATTAAACAAGCACCACTGCCCAGGATTTGTAAAACTGGCAGATTCACTTATTTGTTTAAAACTTAGGGTTTTGAGTTTCAAAATCATATTTACCACTTGGATCCATACAAAATTTCGTCCTAAACACTTTGGGACCATAAAAAAAAATCTCATCATAACTTCACATATGCTTTGCTGGACGAAAATCACACTTCATAAGCAACAATAATAACTTTTGCTTTAGCTTCATATTTCTTTTTTGACTTAATCTTTGTTTAAACCTCATTATCTTGATTTTACTCACTTGTTAACCTCTTTTACATGTTTAAGAAGAGCCTCCCCTTAAAATAAATCACTTCCTTAGTCAGCCTCTTTTATATAATAATCCAAAAATTCAGAATATAAAGCCACAGGAAGATGGGTTAGTGACTTACTTAACTTGTGACTTGATTTTCCTTGGATTTCTTTCTCTTTGTGCTTTCTAAAGGGGTCAGCCTTGAGCATACAAGAACCATAAGAATGTTATTTAGAGGAACTTTGAGGGTATTCATGAAGATTAAAAGAAGATAGAAGGCTATCTTGACCTATCTTGAATATACTTACCTTTAATCTTTAATAGATAAGCTTCCTCTATCACTAAGTGTAGGAGCTTTCTTTGCACTCTTTTCTCTCTCTTTTCCATGGTTTGGGGCAGCCAAAATAAGAGCAGATGGGTCCTTTAATAAACTTCATTAACCATATGTAATATCCAAGCAAACTAATGTCTAATGGTCCATAGCATATCGTAGGGTTAATAGCTTGTCTTTCTTCCTTCTTCCCCAAGTTTTATTGACTTTTCTTTAGCTTTAAAAGGGGCTGCACGAATCTGATCCAATTTGGGCAGCTTTTGATTTATTTCATGTGTCCCTTTTATCTTAAATTTAGGTCTTATACAAGGTACAAGGTAGTTGGCTTCAAACTCAAGTTCTTGACTTTGGCTTCTTATATAATTAATACAAGACTTTGCTTCATCTTCCTTTGTCCTTAAAGCTAATTTGAATTTATGGCTGAAGAGAGTATTCAGATTTTGTCTCCATTGGCTTTTAAAAGAAGCTTTTATTTGGTCCTATTTGGTTCCCTTTCATTGGCTAATTTTTCCCAAGCCTTTGACTTTTTAGTTTGGCTTCATATTGGCTTTACATGTGTTTTAAATCAGCTAAAAACACACTTGGTGGTTCGAAAATCCATTTTGTGTTGATTATAGGGCCTTAGGCAAGGAAAGCATGAATAACCAAAGACTTTAAGTCTACTGTAGTCTGGAGCTTTCTGAAAGAGCTTATAGTGAGGTGAGATTCCACCTAGAACATTTGTAGGTAACTGATTTATTAGGGCTGTGGCTGTATGAAATGCCTCCCACCAATAGTGAAGGGGCATTTTTGCTTGATCAAGCAACGTGAGTCCCATTTTAACTATGTGTCGGTGTTTTCTTTCTGCTCTCCCATTCTGAGAAGATGTATGTGGGCATGAATGTCTGAAATGTATTTCTGCATCTTGTAGAATTGGTGAAAAACTTCTGTATTCTCCACCCCAATCACTTTGAAACATTTTGATTTTGCTTTCAAATTGATTTTCAACAAGCTTTTTGAATTGAACAAACACATTTAGTGCTTCATCTTTGGTTTTTAGTGGAAAAATCCATGAAAATCTGCTGTAATCATCAAGAAATAAGATGTAGTAGCGAAAACCATTTAAGGAATTCATAGGTGCATGTCCCCATAGATCTGTGTGAATTAGCTCAAGGGGTTTAGTGGCTTGTGATTGAGAAGATTTAAAGGGAAGAGAGTGTGATTTTCCAAACTTGCATGACTCACAAAAAGTATCTTCATTTCTACTAGCTTTGAGATCACAATCACTAATCACTTGATTAAGCACCCTATCACTAGGATGTCCAAGTCTACAATGCAGCAAATTTCTACTAATACTAGAATGATTAAATGCTGTGTTAACAACTTCTTTCTTAACAGTTAACACACAATCAGTGCTGTAGTGTTTACTGCCATTTTCTTTCACTTGTGAGAGTCCTTTGGAAACTTTAAAAATTCCTCTTTCAGTTGGAACCCCTTGCAGCATTGTCTTCCCTATTTGCTGTTCCTTGACAGAAAATTCACTAGTGTTAAATATAATATTTGCATTATTGTCATTGGCCACTTTGTAAACACTCAGTAGGTTCTTTTTAATTTCAGGTGAGTATAGAATATTGTTCAGCTAGACTGTTCTATCATTCACATTAGATAATGTAGAGGATCCAACTTTTTCTACTTTAAGTTTGCGACCATTGCCTACTACCTGATTTATTTTACCTTTGGGATCAGTGGCATGATCAATGCGGTTAATATCATTAGTAACATGACTGGTTGCTCCATTGTTCAGGTACCAAGCATCATCATCAACACATTCAGGAGTAGCCTAATAAGCAAGATCATCGTTGTTTGAGTTGGAGGTAGCAGCTAAATTGTGTCTCTGCTTCCCAGGTTTGATAAAAGACTTATCATATCTGTAAAAACAAGTCTCAACCTCATGACCAAACTTGTCATACAGCTCACATTTTGGTCTGTTTGTATTGAAATTGTTGTTGTAGTTGCTGGTTCTACCTCTTCTGCCATAACCTCTTCTGCCTTTTCCTCTGTTGCCACGAAAGGAGTGATTGCCACTCCAATTTTTGGTAGGTGGACGTTCTGAACCAACATAGTTGACATAACTGTTTGAAACTGAAAGTTTTGAGAACTGATATAGCTGCTCCATTATGTTTTCATAGGTTAAGAGAAAGGACTGAAAACCAATCCAGCTGAGTTCATCAATATCCTTGCTCAGCCTCAGAACTATTGGGTTGTATTCAGCATCAAGGCCTGTGAGAATCTGAATAAATAGATCAGGCAAGGAAATAGAGCAACCAACGAGTGAAAGTTGCTCAGAAAAGCCCTTCATCTTGGTAAGATATTCTTTTATTTTCAAGGAATCCTTTCTTGTGCGCTGGAAGTCAGATTTGAGCATGAGAATCCTTGATTTTGTTTGTGCACCAGCAACTTCTTTTGTTGCTGCCCAGAGTCTAGCTGTTGTGGAAACCTCAGTCATTTGAGAGGACACTTCCAATGTCATGGTATTCAAGATCCAACCAAACACTAGCTGATCTGCAACCACCCAATCTTCAAAGCTGGGTTGAGTGTGTTGTTGCCATCTGCAACAATGAACTGAGGTGAGCAAGGTTTTGAACCATTGAGAAAACTTTCAAGTTTATGGCCCTTGATAATGGGCAAAACATGGGTTTTCCAAATGATGTAGTTTGTTCCATCCAACTTGACAGAACAAACTTGGGAAATGCTATTGCTAGCTGAAGATTTTGAAAGAGAGGCAGCAGATACAAGAGAAGTAGCTTCAGAATTCTACTCTGTATTAGGAACTGATGAGGAATCTTGAGTAGTGCGTTCTGCCATGACTGCAAGCCTATTAGATTTGATACCAAGATAAATATTAGGGTAATGTATTTGTGCAAAAGTGGCGTGAATAGACCACCTACAATTGTGATATTTATAGTAGGGTAAAAACCCTAGAATTTACATTGTAATATCATCTGTACAGTATTAGTAAAAGCCTACTGGGCTAATATACACAATTGGCACAATTCATTCTATAAGCTTCAGTTTACATGTATTGAGCCTGTGACACCTGATTGCTTTAACATGACGTCACAAACATGCTGTCATGCACATTTTTTATTAATCTCTTACAACACACCAACCTTTACTTGCATTATTTATCTTGACTTGACTTGCATATAGACTTCTATAGGCATTCCTAATTTCAACTTAAATATCGCTCATTATCATCGTGTGCCGCCATGTTCATTATATTTTATTCACGCTCTGAACCTTCCGTAACTACACGTGGCTCCAATATTAGTACACCTTCAGTCATAACTATAAGACGTAATTGACTTTTTCTGGACTAAGGAAGCTAAATAAGTTATTAAATCATATAATATGTAGTGTATCCTTATATTATATATGGTTAGACAAAATATTTTGGACAAAAAATGACAAATATAAATATTTTAAAGTAATGTAATTAGCTTCCTTAATCTTTCCAAAAAAGTCAATTTTGTCTTATATTTAGGACCTAATGGAGTAGTATATTAAAGTGGCAACATTATATCTTGACTGGAGGTCTTTAGGCATATTTCAATTTAAATATCGCTGATTGCCAACTATATTCCGCGTGAATTTTGTTATCATCATGTGCTACCTTGTTCATTTTGACAAATATCACCTTTGATCCTAAATAGGGGTAGGCATGGGCCGGGCTGGGCAGGACGAGACCCTTGCCCGATGCCGGCCAGCCTGAAGAATGAATGGGCTGCATTTTGCAGCCCGATGCCCTAACCATTTTTGGGTTGTGTAAGGGCGGGCTTCCCCTGCCCAAGTAGTGACGCCCTGCTTTGCTTCACGAAGATTCTAGTTCACGCTTCACATAATTTCAAAACTTTGGAGATACCTGAAGTATAATATAATATATTTATAGCATATTTAGACATAATAATATAATATATTTTAAATAAAATAATATTTATTTAAATAAATTTAATTTTCCAGGAAGGGCCAAATGGGTAGGGCAAGACCCCCTGCCCGATGGCCAACCTAGCCCGCTTATTGGCCCAAAAACTGCCCGAATTTTTTTTCGGGCCACTTTTTTAGGGTTGGGCTAGGCAATTTTTTGTAGGGCTTGAGCGGGCATATCGGGCATCTGGGTATCATGCTCACCCCTAATCCTAAATATCACATCTCAATCTACTTTTTTTTGGCTTCTTCTTCTTCTTCTTGTATTTAATTTTTCCCATAAATCAACTTTATTGGTTCTCCCTCAAAAAATAATTTATTAATATTAATATACGTACACCACCCTTTACTTGCATTATTTATCTTGTCTCCAGAATCCAGATCTATCCCCATTTTATATCACCGCCAACACATCAAAGGAAAATGGGTTTCTAAGCATTAAATCAACCTGATATATGATTTAGGATCTTTTCTCTATTGGAGACGATGTCCATGAGCTTTTAAAATGGAGATAGAAATATCAAAATATCTCAAACTTTTTTTTTTTTTTAAAAAAAAAACAAATCACACACACACACATATCCATACATTAAAATTCCACCTTATTAATGTTATAAACATAGCAGTGAATTTTAGGCTTCAACTTATTAACAATTACTCCTCTCGTCCTTTTAGTTCCATTTATAAGGCATAGGGAGAAATTGTTCGGGTTTGGCTACGCTCCTCTGCTCTTACTGTTCACTTCCCATCGTCTTCCGCTCCACTATTTATTTTAGCCTTTAGACTGAAATTTGAGCAGTTCAAATTTAATGTTTAATAAAAATATTGATAGAATATCAAATTATGAACAAATAAATTGAAAAACCATTAAATTTTAGTTACGATGATTTAACACTACAATAAAAAATATTAAAAAAATATTTTGATAAAGCATTAAATTTGAACCGTAATTTCAATATAAAGGTTGAGATGAATAGTAAAAATAAAAAGGAGGGGAAGAGAATAGTAAGAGAAGATGACACTAACCAATCACAAATTTTTCATGTGAATGTACAAGTTTACCCTTCATTTATTATTGTATTGACTTTGTTCCAAGGGGTATAATGTATATTAAATAAGGGTAAAGTTGGAAAGCTGTTGAATTTTATGAAAGAGTTAATGAAGTTTATGGTTTTTCTTGGTCTATGTGAAATTTGCTGAAAGTGCCTTATGCATAGGACTAGAGGAGTATATATGAGTTATTTTTGTCAAGTCTTATGGATTTGCAATTAATTTGGCAATGGGAAGTGATATTATATACTTCATCCAGTTCTAAATATAAGACAAAGTTGACTTTTTTTTAGAGATTAAGGAAGCTAATTAAATTATTTTAAAATATTTATATTTGTCATTTTTCTTTTCCAAACTATTTTACCTAACTTATAAATTGATATATAATCTAATGATACACAACATATGATATGATTAAGTAACTTTTATAGCTTCCTTAATCTATCTATAAAAAAAGTCAGCTATCTTATATTTAGGACTAGAGGGAGTATTATGCTAGCTGGAGTACATGAAAATTTGATCAATTAAGGAAGCTACATTGATTGATTTGAAAAGTTAAAACATTTAAATTTTTTGTTTCAATTTTTCTAATTTTTTTTTGAGAAATTAAATCTTAGATGTAGATTATAAACACATAAGAAAATAATTATGGAGGATGAGCATTTTTTAAATTTGATATAATTTGGTGGATATTTTTGCAACTTAATATCCTTGCATAAAATGAGCTCTAACACAAGTATCTATGAACATAGTCGGACAAACTTTAAAATTTTCCCTTTTCTTACCTTGTTGCTCATTCTCAACTGTTTTTGATAATAAAAATGGTGGCAAAGTGTGTAACTACTTTGAGATTCTGGCAAAGTCGGGCCAACTTCCAGTGGTTCATTCTCAACTTATATCACTGTATAGTGATTTTCCATACTACTTTTTTGGGGCTTATTGATAGTGTATATATGGGCCGTATATAAAAATAAGCATTGCCTGAAAATTGGGACTTTTTTTTTTTGTTAACAAGAAGAGAGCTAGTAGCCCAACAAACAAACACAAAGCATTACATCATTGGGGAAATGAATCCCAATCTCTCTTGGCAAACCCAAGATCTCAAGCGATAAGGACAATTATTAGAAGAGTTAGAAATACCCATCTTGGCTAATACATCAGCTATCCTATTCTCACGAGGAATAACCTTCGACCTTAACTTCCCACCGGCGATTTAAAAGGCTTCTAATCTCCGATGCGGCCTACTTTCGTGAATGTAGGGTCCCGGATCGGTTGAATAACTTCCATTGCATCGATTCGAGGATCAAACGTCTCAAGCCCAAATCCCACGCCATTTGCAAGGCCTCATAAATAGCCCATTCTTCTGCCATATTAGCCAACTTTTCTTAGTGAAACCAAAAGCCAAGAACCTGGTTCATTTCTCAACTTATATCACTGTATAGTGATTTTCCATACTACTTTTTTGGGGCTTATTGATAGTGTATATATGGGCCTTCCATATAAAAATAAGTTCATTGCCTGAAAATTGGGACTTGAAAGATGCATAACAGCTAAATATTAGATGAGTTTAAAAGAACAATAAAGCGCTCCAGACTTCCAAATATCCCCGAAAATTGGGACTTAAAGATGCATAACCAATAAAGCAGATTGAGTTAAGCCCATTTCCTCTTTCCTTTTTTCTCTCTTAAAGGGTACGGTAAATGAGCAAAAATACTCATAATCCTTCTCAAAAACTGTTGTTGGCACTGTAAACAAGTTTTGAGTGTAAAAATACTTATAAATTTTTATAAAGAGAGAAACATGTTATCTCGTTAACAATTCTAAACTGTCATTATTTTCACTACAAAAAAACTTTAGATTACCCCCGGAATTACTAGCAGAAAAAAAAATTCCATCGGAAATTACCTACAGAATTCTGTGGGTAATTTCCAACGGAATTTTTTTCATTGGTAATTCCGTGGGTAATTCGAGGTTTTTTTTGTGATCCCACTAGTGTCCACATGTCAAGTGCTTGACCCTATGTTATTATCATCTCCATCAACTCTTTCTCCCCTTCTCTATCTCACTGTCTCTCCCCCCTCCCCCCAAATTGCATTTGAGTACTGGGACTAGAATTAACTCCCAACTCGAAGTGGAAATGGGCGGAATGCATTAGTGTTAACGTGGATAGCTTATAAAATAGGCTGCCCACAAATCTGTGAAGAAGCAAATGGTCTTCTACATCTCAAAATGTCCATGCTGTGATTGTGGTGAAGAGGACATATTACATATTTTGAGGGATTGTGGCTATATGCAAAGAGGCTGTGGAATCAGATTATACATCCGAGGTACCGTTCTCAATGTTACTCAGCTCACTTGCGTGATTGGTTCACATGGAATTTTAAAAGAGAATTGGGAATTAATAGGGATGATAACTGAAACCTAATAGAAATGTAATACCGTAATTTTCATAATTTTTTAAAACATTGTATTTTAGAAAATAATTAACAAAATACAAAGGTGAATATGTGTCTCAAAGAATTATAATCTATTGATTATATTCTCATCCAAATTCCACTTTGGAATTAATTAACCAATGGTTAATTATGAGACTACATATTAGGGGCTATAAAATGTGACATTAAATCACATGAAATAATAGCTATTGATCATAAGGCAAACAAATATGATATAATTATCATATTAAATCATGGTTCTTATATAACCAAAAAGAGCAAGAAAGTGTTATGTAAACACTTAAACAAATTAATGGAAATTAGCAACAATAAATGAATAATTTAGCTTGCACTAATTGAGATTAGTTGCAAAATGCTTCAAGATGATTAAAAGCAAATTAGGATAATCAAATGAGGGCTAATTATATTTGAAAATAATTAAGCCAATAAGTATGAAATAATACATGCCTAATTAAGCACTAATTTTCATGATCAGTTAATTAACCAAATAGCAAATGCAATTAAGGGTTAATTAATCTTATAAGTAAGCTTAATCCTCTTGTAAATTAATTAGCCAATGAGAAATTAAGAAAATAGGCTAAATCCTCATGAAATTAAATGGACCAATAGGAGACTTGAACCATAGATTAATGGTGAGGATTAATCTTGAACTAACACAAATGGGATCCAATGGTCCTAATTATGATAAAGGCTATGATCTTATGTAGAAGATGGAGTTATAAAATTATGATATTTTTCATGGTTAAAGTAGACATCTAGGGATTTTCAAATATACCTAGAGTTTATCATTTAGAGTTTTGTGCAAGGAGATAAAAATTCTTGAAATAAGGCTACGTTTTCTGGGAAAAATTCTGGGCAGAGGTTGAAAACGTTAAAACTGAGAATCTTTCGCTGATTCTGGGTAAAAACAAGTATTTTTCCTCAAAAATAGACATCCTAAGGATTCCGGAGAATTTTACAGATTCTTGTTTCGATTTTTCTATAATTAATTATGATTTTTCAAAGTTACCGAGAATTCTGCCCAGAAATTCTGAAGTAACGTTTTTAATAAAATGTGAGGGTAAAAATGGCATAATAAATCCACCAAAGGTATAAATGTCAAAGTAGCGTTATTAATAATATATACACACAAATTTTTGATGCAACCAAAATTTTTAGCAGGCACTGCAAGTGTATGGGTCATAGGATACTAATTGGCAAATAAAGGTCGATCCCACGGACGCTCAAGATATTTGATAATTAGGCATCAAAATTCCCATTTTCATTTAAGTTGAACAAACCATATATCACTACAAAAAAAGGACTTTCAGTGGCGTGAAAGTTAACTTTCAGCGGCGACATTATGTTGTCGCAGCTGAAAGTTATAGTTTTCAGCGGTGACTCTTATATATCGCCCCCAAAAGTGTGTTTCAGCGGCGACTTAGTGTGGCAACCGATTTTTTTTTTAGTTTTTTTAACTTATGATATTTATACAATAAATATGTTTATTGATGTAATTTCTATGAAGAATAAATTAATTCTTTCAATTATTGTGAGATAAAGAGAGTTTGAGAGATAGTTTGTTGTGTATGAGAGAGTGAGAGGAAGGAAGTAGGAAGAGAGTGATATAGTGTTGTTAATTGTTAGAAATTGGTAATATTCTAGGACATTTTATTTTCTTTTTAACATTGCATTGAATTTAGTCTTGAAATGACCGTATATGAAAAGTAAACAGCTTCATGAATCCATGAACTATAGCCTACTATTTCCTGAGATTGTAATGGAGAATAGGAATCTCTAGGCATAAAATACCACAAAGAAAAACTTGCAGTAAATTTGGGTATATGTATTGATAAAATAGGGTTTCTCCCGGGATAAAAGGGAACCTACGCATGAATTTAAACCGAGAGGGAAAAAAAAGCAGATGTTAAGCCATATGGTGGGTCCAAAGGGTGTAATGGGCTGAATCAAAACCTCTCAACAGTTCCTAGAAGACCAGCAATTTTTAATTTGAGAAGACGAGCTGAGCAATTTATCTTCTTAATGTTTGCATGTTTTGTTAGGAGTTTAACTTGTTGAATCTACACATATTTCCTCCGTATTTGCAAAAATAACGGCTGCTGGTCTCCATGTCCACAATATCCAAATAGATACACCCCACATTAGGTTTCAGTTACCATCCCTATTAACTCTCGATTCTCTTTTAAAATTCAACGTGAACCAATCCCGTAAGTGAGCTGACTAAAATTGAGAACCGCACCTCGGGTGTATAATCTGATTCCACAGCCTCTTTGCATATAGCCACAATCCCTCAAAATATGCAATATGTCCTCTTGACCACAATCACAGCATGGAAGTTTTGAGATGTACAAGACCATTTGCTTCTCCAGAGATTTATGGGCAGCCTATTATTATAAGCTATCCACCTAAACACTCTAATGCGCTCCGCCCCTTTCCACTTCTGAGTTAGGAGTTAATTCTTGTCCAAGTGCTCAACTTTCGGCTAGCCTTTGTATCCAAAAAAAGGGGTAAATGAACAAAAATACCCATAATCTTTTTTTAAAAGTGATACTGGCACTATAAACAAATTTTTAGTGCAGAAAAAACTAGGAAGTAACAATGTCATCTCCGTAAACTATGCTAAACTGTCGTTTTTTTTGTGGGCCCCACTAGTGTCCATGTGTCAAAGTGCTCTGAGATGCAATTGAGGGGGGAGAGAGAGTTGACGGAGATGAGAATAACATAGGCTCCGAGCACTTGACACATGGACACTAGTGGGGAGACAAAAAGAAATAATCGCGGTTTAGCATAGTTAACGAGATAGCATTTTTATCCCTTTATAAAAATTCATAAGTATTTTTGCACTCAAAATTCTTTTCCAGTGCCAACAACAGTTTTTTTGGAAGGATTATGAGTATTTTTGCTCATTTACCTTTCCTTTAAGGAGAAAAGAAAAAAAAGGAAATGGGCTTAGCTCAATACGCTCTTTTGCTTTTCTCATGTATTTCGCTGTGATCATTTTTCAAGTCCCAATTTCACGTAATGCTTCTTTTAATATATCGCCCATATATACACTATGAATAAGCCCCAAAATATAGTATGGAAAATCACTATATAGGTTGAGAATGAGAAATAGGGTAAGCAAAGGGAAATTTTTAAACTTTGTCCGACTGTGTTCTTACTTGTATTAGAGCTCATTTTATGCAAGGTTAAGGGTCAAAAATATCCACCAAATTATATCAAATTTGCAAAAATGCTCATCCTCCATAATTATTTTCTTATGTATTTATAATCTACATCTAAAATTTAATTTCTCAAGAATTTAGAAAAACTGAAACAAAAAATCTAAATGTGTTAACTTTTCAATTCAATCAGTTGTCTTCCTTAATTGGTGAGATTTTCATGTATTCCAGCTAGCATAATAGAGTATATACTAGCACTTACCATTGCCAAATTAATTAATTGCAAATCCATAATACTTGACAGAAATAACTCATATATACTCCTCTGGTGCTATATATAAGGCACTTTCATCAAATTTCACAAAGACAAAGAAACCTTAAACTTCATTAACTCTTTCATAAAATTCAACAACTTTCAAACTTTACCCTTATTTAATATACATTGTATATACCCCTGGGGAACAAAGTCATTATAATAATAAATGAAGGGTTAACTTGTAAATTCACATGAAAATTTCTCCCCTTGCCTTATAAATGGGACTAGATTTTTTCTTCTCTTTCTTCCCTATATATAGGACTGAAGGAGTACCACTTTGGTTCTATTTATGATTCTCTTTTAACTAAATCACAAATACTAAAGAGAGGTAGTTAGTTCAAAGATTTTAATGGGGTAAATTTTCTACTTTGCTCTCATTTATGAATGAGTATTTTTCAACTTTTTTCTTCTCTCTTATTTTCATTTGTACAATTAATATGGTCAAAATTGTCACAATCTCATTTACTACCCTAAAATTAGAACTTATAAATAGGACCATGACTTGGCTCCCAATGATAATAAACTTGACTCGTATTATCACAGCAATACTCGCGCCGATATTTATTAATCATCCGCGTTGTTAGAAATTTAAGTATGCCTATATATCTAGGCCGGATCGAGAAAATGTACGTAGTTAATTGGGAAAATTACATCCAGGTCCCAAGGACTATAAAAAATAGCAAAAAAGTCCGAATAGAAATTCACATACTAGGGACTTTTTTGATATTATTTGTATGGAAACAAAATCCATGTTTTTAAATTTGGTTGTAAATATGACACTTCATGTTGTAAATATGACTTTTTTCTGTTGCAAATGGTCAGATTTTAAATTTTGTTATAAATATATCACTTTTTGTTGTAAATATAGCATTTTTCTGTTGTAAATGACCTCTGTACGTTTAGGGACTTGAGTTTGAAACAAAATCCAGGTGTTTAAATTTTGTTGTAAATATGACACTTTCTATTGTAAATATGACTTTTTCTGTTGTAAATAGTCATGTTTTTAAATTTTATTGAAAATATAGCATTTTGTGTTGTAAATATGACATTTCCTGTTTTTAATACAAATAATATCAAAAAACTCCCTAGAGACTTCTGTGTAATTTGATGATTTTAAGGGACTTCATTGTATTTATTTCTGGTCTTTAAGACCTGCACATGATTTTCCCTAGTTAATTTGTCTGGCCACTTAATAATGCAGTGCAAGCAAACCGTCCTGTATGTATAATTTTCTCGTATAATAATAATAATAATGCATATTTTGCAGGGCATGAAACTTGAATTGAAGCCATGTGATGTATTATAGAAATACTTTTAAGTATCAGCCTTATTTATTTGTTTCTCTGCCCACGTCTAGAAGTACACAACTATTAATTAGTTGTATAAAAAACCATATTTGAAAAACTTGCATTAAATTTGGGTGTCTGTATTGAAAAAATAGGGTTTCTCCTAGGGTAAAAGAGAACCTATACATGTATACGAGCAACGGGTTTGTGGCTGCCCCTCCTAGAATTTCCTCCGGAGATACTTATGCCTACTTATACTCTAGATTAACAAATTAATATTAAGTTCATTTATTTAGATAATTACATGCTCTAAAACTTAAAGAAGGGATTAACCGCTCTAGATTGTTTTATCATTTGAAATCTTTTAAACACTTTATATAGCATTTTTACTTCTATTTAATTTTCTCTTCAATCATTCTTATATGGTTTGCTCAACTTAGGTGAAAATGACAATTTAGATGCCTACTATCTTGAGCATATGTTGGATCGACCTCGATTTGTTAATTAGTATTATATGATTCGTACACTTATAGAGCCTACTAAAATTTTTTATTGCATCAATAACGAAATTCACGCGGAAATATAATTGGCAATCAGCAATATTTAAATTGAAATTATTGATGCCTATAGTCAATAGATCTCCAATCAAGTTATAATAATATCGGAAGAAAACGATGGTTTGTGTGTGTTTATTATTTATAAAATGGTTCACATAGTATATATGCTAGCTAGTAGTGTATATAGGAAACATGGAATCACACGCCATACGTGTGATGACGGAGGGGGACTGACGTCACCTATAACACGCCCTTATTACTACTGTCCTATATCAGAGTTACTGTGTAATAGAGTGTGTGGATCCGGTTTGGACGAATGAGTAACTAATAATAAAAGAAAACCTAAACTTGGTAGTATTTAACAAAAATTAATCCCCACATGGAGATTTAAGATATATTCATCCCAAAATATACTTTAAAATAAACTCCTTATACAGCCATCCAAAATATTAAAAAGTATATACAAAATAAAAGTACTCTTCCAGAACACCACATCCTCCTACTTCCACCTTACAGCACCAACTTTCCGAGTCCACATTCCCTACTAAGATTTAGCTGCTTCTTACATACTTAGAGTCAAAACGGCATCGTTTCAATTAACAGAGAACCAAAAGCACCGTTTGCATTAACACCCACTCACGAGCAAAAAAAATATGTCACTGTAGATCTGGATCTCGGCCTCTCACACTCAACCCTCACGCTCGGCCCTTGCACGTGGTCATATTTTTGCCTGGAAAAAAAAGGAGGTGATGCGCGGGAAAAAAACAGAGGAGGTGATGCGCGGGAAAAAAAAACTCTCCTGCTTGGTTGCTAAGACTTGGTTCCTGCTTTTTGTTGCTGAGAGCAAAGACCCGACTTGCGAGAGGGATGAAGTGAAAGTGGAGACTGAGGGGAAGTTATCATTGACTTTAAATTTGTGTTGGTGGTAAGTGTAGCACTTTTTTTCAGCAAAATTCATCACTTTTTTTCAAGGTTATTTCACTTTTGATATGTGTTTGTGGTAATGAGATTGCTGATAGAAATAATTCAATTCTTGTTCTCAATTTTTTTTCCTTTGTCTTTTTCGATTATAATTTGTGTTTTTTCTTGTTTTACTTCCTTCCCGGTTGTATCTTTGTTATGTTCTTCCCCTCGGGGTTGTTTTTTGGTGTTGTATTTCCTTTCACGTAATTGCTGTACTGTCTCGTTTATGGTAATACAAGTAGCTTCTCTGGTGAAAAAAGAAGAAGAAGAGAGCAGCTATTGTGTATATTCTCTTTATGTCTACTCATACTTTTCTTTGTCATGTGTATTATGTTTTCCCATAATATTCCTTCTATCCTTCCACTATGTACGCCCATAATATTCCTTCTTTCCTTCCACTATGTCTACCATAATACCTCTGTCCTTCATTATGCGGACCCATATTATTCTTTCCTCCATTATAATAGCCACCGTCCATGTGCTTCGGCTTATATATAAATACAATGAATTGAATGCCTCGGATAGGAGCAAAAAACATGTGCAGAATTTAAATTAATTTAATTTGTGCTATTATATAAAAATATGATTTTTTTTATGGTATGTTTTTTTATTGTGTATAGGTGAATCATAATGGGTGATGATCAATTGAAACCAAAAAAAGGAAAGGAGTTTGGAAGTTTAGAAGAAGCATGGATGTTTTGGAATGATTATGCTAGAAGAACTGGATTTGGAGCTAGGAAGGATGGTGGTACAAAGAGCACAAAAACTGGTGAAATTATAACATACAGATATATATGTTGCAAGGAGGGTCTGAAAGATGAAGGCAAAGGAGAGAGACAATCTTCTAGGCAATGAGGTGAAACAAAGACTAACTGTAAGGCACGAATGTTGGTATCTTATATTAATCAGAAGTTCAAAATCACTAGATTTGATGAAGAACACAATCACCCCCTCCACACCCAAGAAACAGTGCACTTGTTGGTATCCCAAAGAAATTTATCAGAAGTTGATGAGTGTGAAATAGACCTTGCAAGGAAGTCTGGGCTCCAACAAAAAGCTACATTTGACTTAATGAGTACATATGCTGGGGGTAAAGCAAATATTGGATATACTCGCATAGATGTGCAAAACTACCTTCAGTCTAAAAAGAAAAGAAGTTTGAAGTATGGACAGGTGAGGTGCTTATTTGAATATTTTCAACAACAACTTGCTACAAATCCTACATTTTATTACAAATATCAGGTGGACACAGAAGAACATATTACCAATGTGTTTTGGGCAGATGCTGGAATGTTAATAGATTATGCACATTTTGGTGAGGTTGTAGCTTTAGATACAACATATGGTACAAATAGTGGTAATCGGCCCCTTGCAATATTTTCAGGCTTTAATCATCATAGAAGTGCGGTTATTTTTGGAGTAGCGCTAATGTTTGATGAGACTATTGAGTCATTCAAGTGGGTGTTAGAAACTTTTTTGGATGCTCATATGCAGACGAAGCCTAAAACTGTCTTTACAGACCAAGATCAAGCTATGGCAAGAGCTTTAAGTGAAGTTCTTTCAGATACAAAGCATTGTTTGTGTACTTGGCACTTAAAACAAAATGGCATTAAGCACCTTGGAAACTTGATGAAAGGTGGGTCACATTTTTTGACTGATTTTTGCAAATGCATGTCTAAAATTACAGAAGTTGACAAGTTTGAAGAAGCTTGGAGCCAATTATTATCTACTTATGATGTTCATGAAAACAAGTGGTTGAAATCCATGTATGATATTAAGGAAAAATGGGCTTGGTGTTATGTGAAGAATTCTCGCACGTTAGGAATGAGGAGCACACAACTCGCTGAAAGTATAAACGCTGATGTGAAGCAATGTACGTCACCAAATTTAGACATCAATGAATTCTTCACCACTTTTGACATAGTTGTTTCAGAGAAACGGGATAAGGAATTGAAGTTGGAGTTTGATTCTAGGGACAAGATACCTAGGATAGTAAATCCAAGTGCACCAATATTGCACCAACTTTCAAAAACTTATACCCCAAGTGCCTTTGACATGTTCCAAGAACAATGGGATCTCCAATTTGCCGTGAAGTTAACTGAACATAGTGAGAAAGAGGATTTAATTGTATACACTGTCCATATGATTGATGACGAGGGGGAGTGGAGAATTGCTTTTAAGCCTGACACACATGAAATTTTTTGCACTTGTGGGATGTTTGAGACCACAGGGATATTGTGTTGTCATGCTTTGAAAGTATATGAGACAAAGGGTGTGAGAATTATGCCTGAGCAATACATTGTCAAGCGATGGACTAGGGAGGCAAGGAGTGGTGTTGTGCATGACACTATAGGAAATGAGATACAATTGGATCCTAAACTTGAAATCACGCGAAGATATAGAGATTTAGTGCATCAATGGGTAGAATTGGCAAGAAAAGCTGCTAAGAGTCGTGAAGGATATGAGCATCTTCGGGGGGTAATCAATGAAGCAAAAAAAAATATTCCCGATGGTAATGAAGATGATATTGTTGAGCCAAGTGTAGCATTACCCATAGAATCAAAAAGTATGCCTAAGGGTTTTAAAAAGAGAGAAGGAAGAAAAAGAAAGCAACGCTACAAAGGTTGGAGAGAAAGGAATTTAAGCAAGCGCAGAAAAGTTGCTCCAAAGGTTAACACAAACAAGGATGTAGAAATACAACATGTTCATCATATAGAACCTGCACAAACACAATATGCTTTCTCACCATCTACATCTCAACCGTTCTCATTTACAAGCTTATTAATGGTAAGAATTGATAAATTTGTCACTATTTATATTTCATATGGCTATGATATCTCAAGTCATATTCATTGATATTTACAAGTGTAGGCAAATGAAGAAAGTGACTTTCCATCACTTGAAACAATATATCTCAACGGAAGCAATTCTCAAGGTATTGAAAGGAAAGATAAAAAGAGATGTTGCAAATTTTTTTTAACATTTTATTCATTTCAACATTTCCATTTACACATATCACATTACATGTACGTGATACAACTCTCACATATTAATTTTTTGATTCATACAGGAAACTAAAACATACATCAGACTCTTTTGGTGGATATTTTTTTTTGGATGCATGAACGCTGCACAGCTTGTTGCACATTTCTTTTGGAGCTTGGGAGAGCACTGATTCTGTAGGCTAGAAGCATTTCTATCCATTCCCTTGCCAATTTTTTTGCAGACTCTGTAGGCCTCCAATGAAATATTCCAATGTTGTAGGAAATTCACTAATTAATGCAACTAGTTAATGCAACTTGTTCAAGAAGTGTTTCTTCCAAGCATCAATTCTCTGTTAAACAAATATAATATAAATCATCTAGATGTGTATCACAGTGTTTCAAATGACTAACTTGTTTTTTCTAGCGGATCACAGCCAGAATTAATTAAGATTCCTTCACTGTTTGCTTCCTCTGTTAAAAACACATGCTATCTTGGCCCCTTGGATTGAAAACCAAAACAACAAGAGCCAACGTTGGATAGTAAAAACAGAAATTAAAGAGCAACATAGTTTGAAATTATCAGTAAGCTAATATGGGAGGTAATAAGAACAAGTCTTCTTTCAGCTTCTTGTCAATTTTCAACATATTCAGATCGAAGAATTCATGTCCTCACCATGTGCCCAACCAAAACCCAAAAGGAGTAAGATAATGATGCAAAAAAAGCAGACTTGCTTGGTTAAGACTGCAAGAGATATAAGACACATTGCAGACTCGGATCATTGTGATCAGCAAATCTCAAAACACATAATGAATATATGTAAATTTCTCTCTATGCAGTCACCAAACAAAGCACTATTCTTAGATTTCGGAGATGAGAAATTAAATGTAAACTTGGGAAGGAGGAGGGGAAATACGATTGAGACAGATCTGCTAGACTCCAACTTCCAAATTCTATATGGAACAACTAAACAAGAACCGTTTCTAAGAAATTACGGAATAAATGCAAAACATGTATGAGTGATTGCAGTGAAGAATTTCAGAAATAGAAACAGTGACAAAGAGAAGAATCGTTTGAAACGAACCTGTAAGGCGTTGGGAGAATTAAGCGCGGTGAGAACTTGAGCCTCAGATTCGGTCTCCGGCAAGGGCCGAGCGTGAGGGTTGAGTGTGAGAGGCCGAGATCCAGATCTACAGTGACTGATTTTTTTTTTTTGCTCGTGAGTGGGTGTTAATGCAAACGGTGCTTTTGGTTTTCTGTTAATTGAAACGATGCCGTTTTGACTCTAAGTATGTAAGAAGCAGCTAAATCTTAGCAGAGAATGTGGACTCCAACTTTCCCTTCTTACCTGAACCTCCACCTGTACTTTTATGCAACACATACAAGTGTCCTTCTTAGCCTTCTCTTGTGGACATGTGACATGTGACTCATACTTCCACTTTCTTCCTCCTTTGGGCCATGATACTTGGGCCTCCAATTGCCTTTTATTCTCCTTGATTTTGGGCTGAAACCTTTAGCCCAATTAAGAGCCCGAAATGCTTTTCCATTCCTCTTGTAATTGGACCAAAACGTGGTCTTAGCTTGTTTAGGGAGACCATTGTCACAAGTTTTGTGTTCGGATTTTGATGTTTTCTTTGTCCAATTCCATTCATATAACAAATATTCAATAAACTAGCCATATCTCAATAGGTATACAACCTCGACGTTTTATTGAATATTTCATAACCAACAGGGTTTCTTGTAAGAAAAAACTCAGGACATTCCATCACCAAGAACACAATCGTGCATATAACTTATAACTTTATAAGGTGGTTGTATCGACACAATCAAGCTCACACCGAATGTTAACAAGTTTATATGTTTTCACATACAGAGAGTATCGCTACCGTCACGAGTTTGTAAGAAAGAGTACAGGATTTGAATTCAGGTCTTTTGATCAATAGCATCTCGAAATTGTGAATTTTCATCGATTTTCCCTGATAACTCTAGTGAGTTAAAAAAACACGCAAGCCAAGTAGAAACAACTGTAAAAAGAGATGATTGTGACCTGACTCTCGAGAATAACAAACTTGATGCGTATGATACGTCAATATTTGCGCTGCCATTTATTGATCATCGGGGTTGTTAGCAATTTAAATATGCTCATATATCCAGACGGAAACAAGATAATGTAGTTAATTTGTATGGGCACTTGATAATGCAAGTAAACCACGGTCCTGTCTTAATAACTCACTCATAACAACGATGGATAATTTACAGAAATACATTAATAATTTGAGCCCACGTGATGTATAAGACGAATATGCATCAAGTTATATTTTGACTCTATTTATTTGACATAGTCCTGTCCACGTCAGCTTTTTTAATATGCTTGTTTTTCTACCACTATCTACAGCTTTTAGAGTTGTTCGCGCACGCAACTGGTGACTAGGTAGTTATGCATATTAATTAAGAAAGTCGGGTAGGTTAATTATTTGTAAAAGATGTGCATTGATTATTCAAAAATACATTATTTCCTTTGAATTGTTCATGTATATCATTGTTGTTTTGAGGGAGAAGCAATAAGCCTGATTTATGGGAAAAATTAAATACAAGAAGAAGAAGATGCGAAACAAGTGGATTGAGATGTGATATTTAGGATCGGATGTGGTGTTTGTTAAAACGAATATGGTAGCACGTGATGAAAGCAAAATTCACGGGGAATATAATTAGCAATCCGCGATATTTAAATTGAAATATGCCTATAGACCTCCAGTCAAGATATAATAATGTTGCAAGTAAAAGGTACTAGTGCATATAATATTCTAGTAATTTCTAGGGAAGGTAGGTGATGACGGAGGGGGAGTAACGTCATCAGGAGAAGGAACACATTCATGTATATAAGGAAGTTCAATCGACACACGCAAGCTCACACCTAAATTAACTTTAAAATTTAATTGGCCATAACTGTTCATATACGAAAAGTATCAGTACCTTCATAAGTTTTTAACAAAGGGTACGGTATTTGAACTCAAAACCCCCTGATTAATAAATTTTTTGAATAGAGACATTTGATCAATTTCCCTTAAGACGTAATGCCACTGAGTGGGGAAAAAAAAGGAAAGCAGGAAAAAACAAATCTAAAAAGAGGTGACTATGACCTAGCTCCTGATGATAATAAACTTGACGCGTATGATCACGACAATACTCGCGCGGGTATTTATTAATCATCCGTGTTGTTAGAAATTTAAGTATGCCTATATATAGTTCATTTGTCTGGGCACTTAATAATGCAGTGCAAGCAGACCGTACTGTCTGTAGGAAACTTGAATTGAGGCCATGTGTTGTATCATAGAATAATTACTTTTAAGTATCGGCCTTTTTTATTTGTTTCTCTACCTAACAAATAAAAAAACTATGTAAAAAACTACGCAATGTAGGGGACTCAAAATGGTCGTTACTATCCTGTTGAGATTATAGTTTTGACGACTCACGAGAAATTCAAAATCATATGGGAAACAAATGAAATGGCGTACTTAACTTATTTTCTTTTAGAAAAGCACCGTCATTGGGAATTTACCAATTGTAATTTGCCACTTCAATATACTACCGATATTGGAGGCATGTGTAGGTATGGTAGGTTGAGAGCGTGAATAAAATACAATATAATGAACACGGCGTCACGTGATGATAATGAGCGATATTTAAGTTGAAATTAGGAATGCCTATAGAAATCTATATGCCAGTCAAGTCAAGATAAACAATGCAAGTAAAGAGTGGTGTGTTGCAAGAAATTAATAAAATATGGTGCATGACGGCATGTTTGTGACGTCGGGATACAATTAGCTAGAAGCAATTGCGGTATAAATAAGGGCCTTGAGGAAGTTGAATCCACACAAATTACTCTCACTAAAATAAAATCCGAATCCGACCATCAGAAATCCAAAATGACGGAGTTGGCTGCCTTCCGTGTTTACTCCAGCACTGCTGAGTCCGTCGAATATCTGCCAAATGCGACCCTCATGAACGAAGTGCATATCGTTCTGGCCTTCGCCAGAGATTACGATAATGCAGGAAAACACCAGATAGGAAAATTTGTGCCCTACTTTGATTCAAGTTTCGATGCCTAAAAGATCCAAGCCATCAGGAACAGCGCTAGGGGCACTAGCGTCAAGTTCTTCTTGAGCATCGGAGGGCGTAACGCAAAATACCCATTTCAAATCCCTTCTGGCAGGCGAGTCGAGTGGGTGAGAGAAATGCTATCGCAGGTCTCAAAGAAATTATCTTCACATACTGTTTTGTGGTTTTTCACAATTTGTGAAGATTAAATTATTATTTTTTGTCGAAGAAATTAAATATTTTTTAATTAATATAATTTAAAATATTAATTTATTAAAATACTAACATATTAGCATGCTTGATCAACATTTAATTACACAATCATCGCTTAAAATTGTTGAGTCAGTATTTTCCATTAAGTGAGACTAACGGTGTCAACATTAAGAGACCAAACATGTACTTTACAAACTTAAGGGACTAAAATGATCTGAAAGACAAAACATAAAAGACCAAATGTATACTTTAAAGATAGTTATAATATTGTTTAATCTTTTCTCCTCTCATTATAGTAAAATTCGCCCCCCACTATTTATTTTAGGGGATGATAATTTAATCTTAGTTATTATTCCTAACATAGTGTTTTAGATGTTATTAGGTGTAATTGCTATTGTATGATTGGTTCCTAGATTGATTATGATACTTAGTAATACATTTTATGCTAATATTGAATTCCTATTGGTCCTTGATTTTTAATCAAATTAGAATATCCCTAATTGATGCTCTTTAATTGCTACTAAATTAATTATGAAAATTAATCTAATTATTTTAATTAATGTAAATTTAATTGTCCATTAATTGTTGTTAATTTCTTTTAATTGGTTTAGGTATTTCCATAACATTTTATGGCTCTTTATGATTAAATATAAACTATGTTGTAATATGGAAATTATAAGATATTTTATGATCCCTAAATGAAAATTAGAAAATTGAACTTTGATTTATTAAATTTCAAGAAAAAATTACCCAAGAATTATAATAAATAAATTACAAAATTTAGAGACAACATACTCTCCTATTTTCATATGTATTATTTATCAAAAATAATATTTATGATAAATAAAATTTTTTTGGGTATTACAAACAAGCCAAATATATATGGATGATTGAAGAGGAATTTCAATAGAAGTAAAAATACTAAATCTAGTGTTTAAAACATTTCAAATGATAAAACAACCTAAAGAGGCCAATCCCTTCTTCAAGTTTTAAAGCATGTAATATCCAAATAAATGCACTTAATAATAATTTATTAATTAATCTAGAGTATTAGTAGGGATCAGTATCTCCCAGTCACTCAAAACCCTCTCTCAAATTAAAATTATTATTCCTAACAAATCTATTCAAGAGACAACAAATCCCCAAGTTCACTCTAATATGACTATATGGGTCCAATATGTATATTCCTATCCTAGCTAATGGTAAATCAGAATAAATTTTAATCCCACATTACTTAATTCTTTGGCCCAATTAAGATCCCTTTCCCCAGAGCAATCAAAACTCTCCAAATTCATACTTAATGGTGATCAGGCATTAAGTAGACAATATGTAACAAGATTAAGTAAACAGAACAACATTAAGCACAATTCCATGGTCCAAACATGCACTAACTAATGTGAATTATTGAAATATCATAAATTTGAACTAGAAGTATCTATCAAATAGGCTAATAGAGTAAAGAAGAATGGGATTTGTACCGCAAAATAAAACAATCAAGAAGAATGGGATTTGATGTGGGAAATTCACGAATGGGATTGGAAGAGCAACGGTCGATTCAGAGGGATGGTATAGCTAGTGGTAAAAATAATAATTAATCCACCTTCATTTTCATGGCGCTCCATACTTCTCTGTTTTCTTTTAAGTGTAATACCCATTGTAAGTACGACACTTATCAGAGTTTTGCAGCGAATGATAGTGAGCAACACAGGGATAGAATAGTAAACTGATAAATAAAACATACTTGGTTGTGTGCAGGAATAACCTACTGAGTTCTTAATACAACAATCAGTGAATGTATTGGTACCAAAATATTAAAATTACAAAAAGGGAATTAAACAAAACATGTCTGTAAATTCCCAAGCCTATTAAAACTAAACAGAAGCCATCAGTAGCATGTACTTGCCACCTTCCCTTTGAAACTTTGTTTGCCGCCATGACCATGTCCGGATCCTGAGCTCTTAGGGACATCTGGGATTCAATTTGAATCCCAGAGTAACAGTTAATCTCACAAACAGAGTATAAACGGTATATGACAGTCAATCATAACAAGTAGTCCACAACAGCATAACATTCAATAAACATATTGTAGATCTCATGCAGTTAAACACATATCACAAAACCATAGCACTAGGTATACCCTGTGGCCTGTACCGAGAGTCCCCCTGTACACCGGAGTTCTCAATTGGAACACCCAACTAGGATTAGTAGACTAGGACCTACCGAGAGTCCCCTGGAACCGCCAGAGTTCTCAATCGGAAGCATCCGAGTCATCTGAATGCAACTAGGTTAGCCACCTAAGGACTTTCGTCCAATAGGCCCTACCCCAAGTCCATCTACCGGGAAGGTACTCCATGGTCAGTCCTTCCACTCAATCGAGCCGCGAGTGGTGCTGGCCCACACGGGACGGGACAATCATGTGTACGATTTAAAACAGACATTGTAACACCCCAAATTTCATAGCACAAATCATGCCGGTGATACATGGTTTTATAAAAATTCATCAGAGTTTTGAGGTGCTACAGCTTAGCGTTTTGCGGAAACGGAGAGCATGTACTAAAAATTTGAACAACAGGTATAACACTAAGTAACTGATATGAAATACTCAGACATATGATGATGCCTGACGTACACTGATATATATTAAAAATTTCCCGAAGGAATGTTTATGTGATACAGTAATACAAAACTTATAATTACAGTTCTTCTGTGTAACTATACCCTTTTCAACAAGCCTTAAGTAGACTTGGTGCATAGAACCTAACTCAGTTAAATCATCCCATTTGGCCAGGCTGGGTAGGTCTAGTGGGAGTCTCATCGTGCTAGGGTGACTGATTGACTGAACCACATAGACGACCATTTCCAGTTTAAGCACCAAATCATATGAAGTAACCTTATTAGATTCATGCTGTAAGGTAGGTTCTGTTGACCTTCTTCTCACATTTACTCCGACCGGTGCCTTCTCACGCTCTGTCTTGCGTCTCTATGACTTCATCCCCGGTGCCTCTTCCGGTTCATGACCCTTTCCCGTCTATTCATGCGGACGAGGTCCAATGCCCATCGGACCTCAGGTAACGATTAACCTCATGCTTATGTAAACAATATATGTATGACAGGTATTCATGACATTTTCGCAATAATCACTACAAAAGCCCATATCAGATGTAGGAAGCAAATGATCAGATATATAAGGCAATAACAATACACAGCCCCTGCAGTATGTTTGTTACCCCAGTCTGCACTATCAAATCTAGTGCCACGATGGCCTATCATGTCCTCAGCGCTTGGAAAACTCTAAACGGTGTTATCAAGACTATAACCCGTGTATTCATGATTGCATTTAAAAATAATTGAGACAGAGTCTCACTACAAGAACATAGCAATCATATATAAGCAAAACAATAAGCATCAGAGTCAGTGTTACAGTACGTCGCGAACGTACCTTCGTCGACGGTATTACGGCACTTTTACGGAAAACGGTAAATTTTGACAGCGGATGAAACATCGGTATGACGGCGGCACAACAACGGCTCGACAGCGGTTTGATTATAGCAGATATCCTATAAGGATAATATTTAACGACATTTAGCAGTATAACAGGTATTTTAGGTACAAATTACCATTTTGCCCCTAGTTGGCCTAATCGGTGAAATTTTGCACGAGCTTCGCTAATTTGACCCGATCTCTCCAGAATTTTGACATATCTCTTTCCCCAATATATTTTCAAAATAAATACCATATTTACCCCTAAATATGATATCTAGACTATCTGGGAAATTTAAAGATAAATCTGGCATTCCTACTATATCTACTGAAAGAACTACCGAAACTAAAGACTAGGGACCGAAAAACTTACCCAGGGCTCCGCTATATTTTCTCCGAGCTCCTCATTCTCTCTAACCTCTCTCTAAGGCACGGTTTTGGTGTGAAGAAAGTGAAGGGGGAAGGCTTCTATTTATAGAAGAAAATGTGACACTATTCATACCTTTTTCGTATCGCTTTTCGGTAGTTGGATCGCATTTAGCCACGTGGCACATCCTTGGCCCTTGGATGGTGTGTGCCGACCTCCTTGCACCATTCCCAAGAAAATATGATGTCATGCATGATGTCATCTTATTGCTTTATGAGCCGGTACCGATAAAGTCTCCAGTTCGGTGTCCTTTTCGCGCAATCTTGGAGAAACTCAAAATCTGAGAGCAAGGCACTGAAGTTTTATTCTTTCTCTTTAAAACCACTTGGGTTAACTAAATTTTTGATCATGTTAAGGGTATTCCGTAGTCTGCTGAAGATTTTCGGATAAACGTTGTCGGTTACGGAAATGACTTCTGGTAGAACCAGCTTTTGGACAAAAATTCATTGGTTCGTAATATGTTCTGACCTAAGAAACCTAATCCCTGGTTTGTCACAACAATTTTTTTTTCTATTGGTTCTCATTTGCACTATCTGCCCTTTTCTTTATTTATCCTGTATCTTAATGACTCAGTTGGTTTCGTAAAATGACTTGAGAGATAGTCCACTCCGAGGTAGAATTTCACTGGTTTATATAAGGTCCAGATGTTTTAGACTAAATCCCTATCTTTTGGTGTAGGATTTAATTTCTATCAATTCTCAAATGTCCTGTTAGCTCTTTACCAAATATATTATTATTATATTACAAATATCTAGATTTTTTATTTTTTATTTATTTTTCTAAGCATTTTAAATTTTATTATTATTTTTATTATTATTATTTTTTAATTACGAATTTCAGCCCTTAATTAAATATTTTTTTTAAATTCATTTATCTTATATTTTAATAATCTTATATTATCCCATTAATTACCTAATAAGCTTCTTACTATTTGTTGATAATTTTCTTAATTAGAATAAATTATCATCTCAACTCGTTGACCGACATTGGTATTTTATATCCCATGTAAAATATTAAAAATCATGGGGCCAAAAAGGGGTTATTAAAATAATATTAAATTTTCCCTTTATTATTTCCAAGAAAATAATTTATTAAATTGCTAAAATTAAGGACAATACTTTCCCTAATTTTTAATATTTATTTCACTGCCCTTTAAGATTTATCATAATATTTTCAGTTCATTTCATGCCCTAAAAATACATTTTTGGGAGTTTTAGTTTTTTATCTCCTCTAATTTCCACAGACTTTTACCTTAGAAATAAGATAATTTTATCTTTTTATTTGAGACCATTTATTCACCTTGGTAGTCTCAGAATTTATTTACTAAAATTCAACAATTATTTTAGGGTGTGTTATGATCCCTAAATGATATTTTAAAGAGAAATTGCTCCTAAATTTATAACAATTAAGTTACAAAATTAGAGACAATATACTCTCTCAAAATATTTATCCAAATATTTTACTTATATTAGTTAGGGTTTTCAGGGTATTACAGACATACACAACCATACAGAGTGTGCGAGGATTAAGTTACTACCTGACTGCTTCCAAAATCTCCAACTGGTTTCACATCCGTTTAATTTGTCTCGGCAACTATCGCATCCTATAAATATACATTTACATATGGCGGATTATTATTTGTTCCAACTCTTCAAAATCTCCAATGTTATGGGACTAAGCTTAATGTAAGGCTGTTGGACATGTACTAACTCCAAGGCCCATTTTATTTTTAAAAGCTAAAATATACACTTTGGGGCTTATTTTCATTTTTATTCTTAGGCCTAATTTTGCCAATTTACTATTATATTATTATTTATTAATACTATTTTACTAGTAATACCCCTTTCTATTAATCAATGATTTCCTTTATTATTTATTAATAATTCCCTTTTTAATTTATCACCGATGTCCTTTTACCAATAATAATAATAATAATAATAATTATAATTATTTCTTTATAATTATTTTAAACTCTTAGAGACTATCTTAATACTTTAAAGGCTAAAGTATACTTTTAGTCCTTTAAGTTTTACACAAGGCATATTTTGGTCCCTTAACTTTATAAAGTATACTTTTGGTCCCAAAATTCTAACACCGTTAATATTGCTAACGGAAAACGCCGACGACATGGCGAACTCAAGTCATGATTAATAGCATTTAATTACACAAATTTTATATATTTTTCAATTTACCATATTTTTAATTTAAGTTTAATAGTATTTAATTACACAATCATCATTTAAAATTACATTATTATCACTTGAGTTTGAACGGTGTTAGAATTATAGGACTAAAAGTTTACTTTACAAAGTTAAGGGACTAAAAAGTATACCTCATGTAAACTTAAAAGATTAAAAGATACTTTAGCCTACTTTAAATTAAGAATTTAATAAATGTTCACACCACAAAAATATGCTCCACAATGCATATGTTATTTTGTAAATAATATTATAAGTGAAATAATATAGGAATTACTTAAATTAGATCCTATTATATAGGAGTTTATAAATACTAACAACCTAAAATATATATAGTAGGTATTCCACTCACTTTCCAATTGCAACGTGACTTATCCTTTGAAAGTGATTGTTCTATTATTTTTTATTTGTTTGTTTGTTTGTTTGTTTATTTTGGTTTTTTTAATTAAATATATGGTTCCTGACAATCACGGTTTGCACGACAAATTCCAAACTTCGGAAGCTTGTGTTCAAGGCAACAATATGATATATGTATATCTACCAATACTTAACACATGACACGTACAGGTTTCCTTTTCTCACTCTTATGTATTTACAAACACACACACAGTGACAACAATATCCTAATGCATGCTAAGTCTTTGCATCCCTTTTACTATTATTTAAGAATTCCAAAACAGCAAACCATAATAAATTGTTAAGTTTCAACAATTAATTATAGTTTCTAAGGAGGCATCAAGCATAAGCTTTAACCCTTAAAATAGCCACTAAACATGTAGAGGTAAAAACAAGTAAACATTTATTAACCAATTGGAACTTAGAACTATCCTGGGACCTGTAATCTATTGTCTTTTTTTTTTTTTTTTTTTACTGTGAAGTCTGATGCTAATATTCTAATCAGCAAAACCCCCTGTTTCAGTGTATTCCTTCCAGACCCGCGGCAATAACTCAACATGAAATAACTTCATGAAGCGACACCTATGCATAAATATATATACTATACAGTAAACTGATGCAAGACCACTCCCATGTATCAGTTTCCTTAGTAGCAACACATGCATATATGATAGCAATAATTATATCAGCAAATAACTTCCATTATATCAGCAACCAAGTTCTTTATTTCATTTTCACATATACAAGACAACAACATTTCCTTTTACTTTCCCAGGTGCTTTAACGCTTATATATATATATGTGTGTGTGTGTGTGTGTGTGTGTGTGTATGTATGACCAGCGGTGTATAAACATGACAACAACTAAACTCCTTTTCTTCCTCTCCAAGCTCAACGACACACATATATACTCATATATGACAAAAAGCAAACCTCACATACCTTCAGTTGGTTTCTTCGAGCTTGCACGAACGAGCTTGGCTGTTACTCTCGCCTCTGTTTTGTGAGACGCTGAGCAGAGGATAGAAACTAATAGCAAACTATCTCCCCCCCCCTCTCTCTCTTGATGCTCTCAGATTTTCTCTCGGTTTCAGCTTAGGCAGCGTGAATGATGAAAAGAAGCAAAGAGCAATGAATATATAGTGGATTAAGGGTCCAATCTGAGGTGAAGAAACGCTGGTCCGAGAAAAGTTATGGACTGGCGGATAGAGTTGTGGGTCTCGAGAAGCAAGGCATTTCTGTTTTGCGTGAGCCGTGGAAGACACCGAATGAATCTTCCTTTCTGCGTTTTCGTTAGACACGTTGTGATTTCTTGCGTGTCTCTGAGTTTTCAACCTTAACGTGTTCAGTGTGTGCAGTGTGGGGCTTCTGCTGCTGCATTTTAATCAATTAGATATTAGGGTGTGGTTTTGTCTTTGCTGCTACCTACTCTGCGTGTTTTGGTTGAGGCTGAGACGTGGAGTATTAACAAATTAATAAAGGGTAATAGATTAATAGATGAAAATAAGAATACATGGGTTTAATAGAGAAGCATGGCTTCTCACGTGTTGGGCTAATCATATTAATAGAGAATTGAGATTGGGCTTAGGTAATGGATTAGAGATATGGAAATGAAATGGGCTTGGTTTGGTCCAAATGAACCAATAACTTATTACTTTGGGAACCTTCTATAAGCTTTATTTGCAATTAAATCCTTACTTGAATTTATTCTTTTTCCCATAATAAATTAATTAGGGGAAAAATAATCATAAATTCAAATAATTAATTTAATTAATTATTTTAAGCCAAATATTTCATAATTAATTTCCATAAAATATTTCAAATTTCAAATCCCAAAATTTGGGATGTTACATTAAGGAGTTCCGTACAATCACAGTTTCAGAATCTTAAAAAACTTTCTTCTAAGCTATAAAAAGGGGGAATATAAATTAATAAAATTTATATTTCGGTTTTATATAGTATCTAGATTAAATTTTCTCATGTATTGTGTGGGACATAACAACATAATTAATGAGATAAATTATGTATGTTGTGTCTTTAGGGCGATGAGACGTCAAGGAGGATGAATCGGAAGGTTTAGTCAAGTAAGCTCAAAGACTAGAAGGGGGGGAAAACACGAGAAAGTTAATAGAGCTTAAAAGGTATCAAACTTTGCCTCACTCTATATATGCTTTGTTGTGGCTTGCATGAATTGGCCTGTTTATATGCTAACATGTATATGTGAATTCATGCATTTATATATGTGATTATGCTTGAGAGATTTTCATATGCCTATGTGTTTTACAATTAATGCATGATAGTTTTGAACATATCATTACATGATGAACTTGTTAAGTTAGAAGCATGTTATGATGGCAAGCTTTGTCATGTATGTTTGAGTGGTGAATCTTTGCTACTTGAATTCTTTGAATTTCATTCCCCCAATCACTAACCATGCTAGGTTACAAACCTCAAAAGGAAAAGCTAGGGTAAGCTGATGAAATGATTAATTCTTATGGCATTATTTTGTTGTAAGTGTAACACCCCTAATTCAATACTACCTATTATGTACATTAATAAGCAGTATATAAGAATATCATCAGAGTGGAGCGATTGAGCGTATAATTTGGGTGGAGCGATTGAGTATTTGATACGTGGCTATAAATTTAAACTAATCGCGGTGTATTCCGATTTTTGTAGAATTATCTATGATTTTCCAAAGTTGCAGCAAAATTTGCCCAGAAAATCCAACACTTCGTTTTTTAATAAAATGTAATGGCAAAATGGTAATAACAAATCCACCGAGGGTAGAAAGGTAAATTAAACCTTTAGGATATTATTTTAAGCAATATGATATTTATCAAATATCATATAATAATCCGATGATAATGTATAGGATATCCTGGGAAGTTCGGAGTCGAATCAAATTAAAGAGTCGGACATTTTGGTAACTGCACAGTGAAAGGTACGTTTGCGTACAATAACTTTAACTATGATATGTCTTGTATGCATGTATGTGGTAGTATGATTCATAGGGTCATGGATAAGACTATGTCTTGGATCATGTACCGTGGCTAAGGCTTTGTCTTAGGTCACTGTTTACATACATTCAGCTTTATACGGGTTATAGTCTTCATAATGCCGTTGAGTTTTCCTAGCGCTGAGAACACAAGGAGCTGTCGTGGCACTGGTTAGTGCAGACGTAGATAACCTTACATGTGTTGTGTGCTATGTACTGTTATTGTGACTAATCTTACATATGTTGTGTGCTTATGTATTGCTGTAATGTAAAGAACATCTGTCATACATATACTGTTATACTTTTCATATGAGGTTAACTGTTACCTGAGGTCCGATAGGTATTGGACCTCAGCTTTGACTAAAGGTTTAGGAAAAGGAACCAGGATCAGAGAAGGCACCGAAGGATGGAGCCGAAGAGAGACACCGATGGATGGAGCCAGGAAGAGGCATCGGACAAAGCAAATGCCGGAAGAGCGTCATCAGAGCATTCATTCTGGCACGAATTTGATAAGGTGACCTCAAACAGTTTGGTGCCGAAGGCAGGGCTAGTCTATGTGGATCAGTCAATAAGTCGCCATGAACTCGGTGAGACTTCCACGATAGACACCTACCTGGCAAAATTGTTTAATTAACTGAGTTAGATTCATTGCCCCAAGTCTAGCTACGACTTGATTGAAGATTGTATAGTTACCATGTAAGAATTGTAATTATACAAAGCTCTGTAATTGTATCACAAGAATATTCCTTCGGGAAATTTTTAATATACCAGCTTATGTCAGGGCATCAGCATATGTCTGGGCATTTTATTTTAGTTAATCATTGTCCAAACGTAAAGTACATGCTCTCCGTTTCCGCATTACTCTAAGCTGTAGCACCTCAAACTCTGTTGATTTTCCTAAAACTAAGTGTCAAGCAACACGATTTCAAGTATGGAATTTGGGGTGTTACAAAAATATCTTTTACGAATTATTACAATAAAATTCATTTATAAAGTCACTGAGCATGATCAAATTAAAAAAAAAATTAACACGAGTTTAAAAATGAGTTAACAAAATTTATAAGCTAAAAACGTAAAAACAGTAAACTCGGTATGTAAACTCACAAATTTTAACCGAGCTTACAGTTGGTATGAGTTTACAAGTTACTAAAAACGATTTTGTAAGTTGAAAACGTAAAAATGATAAACTCAGAAAATTTACTTGCTAGTTTGATAACAATAATAAAGAGTATTAGATCGATACCTAAGCTGGCAAGCTTATATGGTGATCAAGGATTATATAATATGCCAATATGAGGATGAAGCCACACTAGGGGATTATAAAATAAAATATCTTGAGACAATTGAAACACGGATGAGAATTATTTGAAGTGACAGTGTTTTTATGTACTCCCTCTTGTCTTTATTATTTGAGTTAGTTAAGGTTGGATTTATCTAAATATAATATCTTAATCTATTTTATTTCTCATATTTATAATTTTCTTAAAATTAATTTACCTAACAACTTACAGACTATTATATAATCTAATGACTTAGATAATTTTAAAGAGATCATGACATATTTATTATAATCAACCAATTTACCTTTTTTTTTTTTTTTAAAAATTTACCCAAATTAGTTATATAACTTTTAGGGAAAATCCCAAGAAAATACTACTTAGAATTCAAAATTCTAAATATGTGATTTCACAACAAAATGAGTTATTGATTGCTTTACTATTCTTGTTAATCCCATTACCATTGTCATTTTTCCATTCCCAATACAAACATGGGTGTGAATTGTGATTCGTTAGGGTGTAAAAAAAAAAAGGCCTCTCAACAAATAAAATAGGCTTCTCAATGGGAATGGGATAGGCCTGTTGTAACACCCCATTTTCGTAAACGTTTTCATAGCGTTTTGATCAGAGTTGAGCGTCGAAAAAAAAAATTCAAAATAAAGAGTAACTGAATAACATTGTTTGCAGTGTATCTGCTTGTTCATACAGCGGTACATTCATCCAAGTATTTAATAAAATACATATCAAAATAATAACGTCTCCGTCTGGTTCTCACGCTGGCTCCTTACCCTTGTCCTCGATCTTGATTCCCCTGGATCCTGAAGCTAAGGTAAGAGCTGAGGTCGAATGTCCATCGGACCTCAGGTAACGGTTAACCTCATGCTTATGTAAACAATGTATTAATGACAGTTTATTCATGACATATCAGCAGTACATAATTACATATGTAAAACATTAACCACACATAGCCATCGCACATGCATGTTATCCCTTGTCTGCACTCTTCACCAATGCCACGATGTACATTCGTGTCCTCAGCGCTAGGAAAACTTGACGGTATTACATAACCATAACCCGTATATAGCTGATTGTATAATGAACAATTTAAGACGGAGTCTTAGTCTATTAATATAACTATCATATATAAACATACAACAAACATAAGTGTTAAGGTCACAATACGCGTCCGTACCTTCGTTGATGATTACGGTACGTTTGATGGTCAGAATGCGATCACAGATATCCTATAAGGGTAATATCGCATTTATTAATTCATAAATAATATTCTAGTACATATCTTAGTCACAAATGACCATTTTACCCCTGGTGTATTTATTTTTCAATTACTTTCTACAAATTTCGAAAAAAACGTTGTTGGACAATATATGGGCTGGTTTTTTGCCTAACTTTGAAAAATCATCATTAATTCCACAGAACTCGGAACGAGGATCCGTAAAATTCTTCGGAATCCTTAGGATGTCTAATTTTAATAAAAAAAATACTGGTTCTTTCCCAGACTTTAAGAATAATTCCCAGTTTTCACGTGTTCATCCTCTGCCAAGAAAATTTCCAGAAAACGTAGCCCAAATTTGGACATTTTTATCTTCTAGCACAAAACTCAAAATGATACACTCTAGGTATATTTGAAATTCCCTATATGTCTAATTTTACCATGAAGTTTCTCATAATTTTAGAACCTCATCTTCAACATAAAATACTGACGTTTTTACCCCTGACTTCAGAAATTGCTAACCGATACAATTTCGCCAGAGCTTCGCTACTTTGATCCTAATCTTCCAAAAAAAAATTCTATAACATCTTCCTCATCAATTTTTCGAAATAAGACCATTTTTAACCATAGAAACGATACCAAGAATATATTGGAAGATTAAAGATCAAAACAATATTTTATAGAGAACTTACCCTTGGAGAACCTTGCTACTCCTTCTTGCTTCCCACTAACTCTCACTTTCACTCTATATTCAGATGTTTCTTGCTTGTGATGGTGTGAAAATTATGAAGAACCTAAGCTCCTATTTATAGTAAATTGGTGTGGCATTTTGGTAGTTAAATGGAACTTGCCTCTTCTTGTTTTTGAGCCATTAGATCTAGGTCATTGTTTGAAGCTCACATCCTCACCATTCACACCCCTTGGCTGACCTCCCCCTCTCTCACACTCTCCTCTTGCATTTTTTCAACAAAGCATTTATCATAAGTACACCTTCTCTCCAATTAATTTCCTTCATAAATTTGTGATTATTCCATGTGTTGATTATATATAT